>JAFJYI010000124.1:1800000-2143666 GCA_019022655.1 Acacia acuminata | reverse complement strand
GGACAAGGCTACCTAAATGCTACCGACATAATTCTTAATATAAAGATATATTTATTAATATTTTCTTAATTTACCCCTAATAATATTTCCTCAACAATATAATTTAGAAAATATACGCAGTATTTTAATTAACTTCTTTAATCTAATCAAATTAAATAAGTATACCTTATAAGTATTAGAGGTTGTACTAAAATTTAAATGACATTGCTCTGTCTATAGTACCCGCAGAGTTCTTTCACCACAACTATCTAGACAAAAACAATCATTAATTCATTATTAATATCATAAAAATAACATCAAAATAAAATCAAATCAATTCCAAGAAAATTTTCTAAATCAGCCCCTGCTTTATTTCTATTTGGAACTGAGATATACAGAGTATCTTCCTAAAGTTCTAAACAAACAAGCATGGTCATTCCAATTCGAGGAAAATATGGATAATGGCCCAGACCAAAGAGAATGTTGTGTAATGTACAATAATCCTCATTTATCTCACCAAGTCAAAATCCTCTATCTCTTAACATTAGAAGACAAATAAAAGAGAAAACAACACAGTGTAATCATATGGAAATCGCATACATAACAAACTAAACAAATAATCACACATTCTTACCGGAAAAACAAATTACCATGCAACACTGGTTGCAAGTGTTTGAAAGCATAATTATAATATAAATAAATAAATGAACACCAAATTAACAATATATTTGAAATCTTACATTGAATAAATGCATAATCTCTCTTCTTATTTAATTCAAAGAAGGAGAGAGTGTTGGGATCCGTACAACGCATCGGATTAAAATTTACGAATCCCACCTCGAGGATCACTTAGGCGCGTTTAAAACCAAGGCTAAGGGAATCTGTGACTACCTACGCACCGAAACCGTACGAGTCTCCTTCATTGAACCGGGTGGCTACCTCCTATCGCGTAAGATGACTCTTAGGATCGGCTTTCCTTCTACGGTATTCACACGAACAATCCCCGAACACGGCTGCAAAGCAGGGTGCTAGCGCCTTGAGTTGTCCGTCTCTCAATTTTCACTCTAGGGTTTTCGCGCTTTGTGTAATACGCCTCGACAAAATGTCCCGTAGGTTTTCACAAAACCCGATCGTATTATATAAAATTAATCATAGAATTTTTGAATTTCGAATTTTCAAATATGGATTAAAAAATATATTAATTAAATCTATCTCGTTAGATCTAATGTAAGGTATTTATTTAATCCGATTAAAAAAACCGTGATCTAAAATTCGACTAAATTTGAATTAAAAAATATATTAATTAAATCTATCCTCGATAGATCTAATCTAATGTATTTATTTAATCTAAATTAAAAGCCTTCGATTTAATTTATCTCTATAAATTAAATTCGAGAAATATCTATCTATTTAATTAAATCCAGATACTATATCTCAATTTAAATTAAATAGATATATGATATCTTTATTCAAAAATTAAATGAGATACAATATCTCTATTTATTTTAGATATTTAATTTATCAAATAAATTAAATACAAAACAAAATATTATATATATTAATATTATAATCTCTATTAATAATATTAACATACATTAATTTCGAATTTAATATATATATATACATATATATATATATATATATATTTATCCTAGATTAATCTTAAAGATTCATTAAATCTAGACGATCTAAGATTCAAATGAATCGACACTTTTGCTTGTGTTGGGTTATTCTTAAGCGACCGTTGCGCCCATATGATTGGCAAATCAATACGCACCACCACAAGTCGCAAAACTACCCAAGCAAGACATTGCAACTACCTAATTCACATGAGGATCGATGACACGATACAACCTATCGTACAACCATGTCACGTTCTTTTTGTCACGCGATAATTTGGTTAAGGATGAGGCATGGATAATGTCAACTTCTTTTTCTTGATCACTACTTTCGATTCTCAAGTAGTCTAATAAGTGAAATGGAAACTCCTTTCCATCACAAAGATGGCCATACATTTCTTAGACTCACTCATCGAGGGGCCCAAGATTATCATCTCTACAAATGTGAGGGACAAATTCCATCTTTGACCATTCACATTCCTTCGCATGAAAACCACTAATCCCGATCCTGCCCTTTATCATCACCCAATAAAGGTGACTTTTGACTACAGGCCAAAAATGCTGACTCATCATGTAGGAATCCATGATGATCTCAGTCATATGGCATCGTGATCGCGGCGTTATACATGAGATAAGCTTATGACTTGATCCATGCAAACCTTTCATGTTGGGTCGGTCTAGCACCTGTACTTTACAAGTGCCCATGACTTTGACCGACTGGTGACATTTAGGATAATCTATAAGATATATCCGCGATACGCTTATCAATATAAACACGCAAATTGAATGATAACTAAGAGAATACTTAAAAACATAAATGTCTAAAGTATAATGACTTGCCCTAGGGCATAATTTCCAACAAAGAGGAGAGAGAGTCCAATTTCAAAGGAAAAGTATAATGAAATTGAGAAAAAAAAAACAACAAAATAAGGGACTGTTTGGTAACAAGAGAAACTTCAACGTGTAAGGATCTCAGGTCTCTGTTCGCAGTCCCTCCAGATCCATTATTCATCCATAGATAAAAACAAAGTAGAATCGATGTGTGTGTGTGTGTATATATATTGTCGAAATGTGTATATATAATTTCACAGATCTAAAAATAAAAGATGATAATTTCATAGAATATATTTTAAAAAGGAGAAAGGGAGAAAATGGGAAACTGAAGGATGAAACAATTTTTGTCGGAATGAAGCCAAATATTCTCTGTAGTCTTCAATATGAAAAGCTTCACATGTGATCCAGCTGTGTTCAAAACAGTTTTATATGAACTATGCTTATATTCTAAATTTTTTACGGAAATTATTTAATTATATATATCAGATCCATGTTATATTTTAAATTGATAAGGGATATAATATAACAAACTAAAACTTTTAGATATAACATAAACCTCAGTTAAATTTTCACATTCGCCAAGAAAATAATAAAGGAATGTTGTATCATTTATTTATGTTTATTTACAAATTTTTATGTTAAAATATTTTTATTTTTGAGTCATAAATTGATTTAATAGAATCCTCTGTTTCCTCTCCTTTTTCTATAGCTATTCCCACTTCCTTTCTTTAACATCTATTTATTATGCAACACTTACACTAAACAGCTAAATCTAGTTTATTTTAGAAACCCTTGTGCAGATTCAAATAGGATATCAAATCCTTGCTCATCCCCCCCTGCGGCCCCCCAAAAAAAAGAAAATAATAATAATATCAAATCAGTGTCATACCAAGTTTGAGGTGTGAAGTAGTAAAGTAGATCAGCATATACCAATCATGAATCATACCAAGTCCATAAACAAGCTCAGATTCATGGCACTATAAAGTCATGATGAACTCAGAGGATGAGAAAATAGAGAAAACTATATAATTAAGTTCTTGTTTCTAACTCTTGCTTCTTCAATGTCTCTAAAACGATTCTGACCTCGCCTAACTTGTATACACAACCTATAAATGAATGAATTATCAACTTTTTAGCCAAGTAAAAGTTATGCTCAATAGTGTCAGCTTGTGTACAGAATGTAGATATGTACAAATTTATTAGAAACATGTGCAAAATAATAAGAGTTGAGAGTTATAACGTTTTAGAGTTATATCATTATTAACAAAATACTGTCTGCATCATGTTTTACTGAAAGAAACAAAGCTACAGCCTTAGCAAATCAATATACCTTAACACGAAGTCTGAAATAGATGCCCAATAGAATGCCAAAAGTTTGACATCCACTCCCAACAGCTACAGCCTTCTTTTATTCTCAACTTCATTGGGATTGTTGAAGTTATTTAAATCATCATCAACTTCATCTTTGGATTTTTGCCTTCTTTCAACATTTCTGCACAACACACACCACTCACACTTGCTAATTTTAAGCAATACTGGCTTAATATATAGAGTCTAAAAGGATATATCACGTTGGTTCAATTACACCATAAAACAAGAATAATGAATATGGATAATAATACTCTATATAGTTGATGACCTGCAATAATTTGACTGTTTATATATTAATACTTACTCTGGTGCTGACTACAAGTTCATGACTATTTGAAGACTTTTGTCCTGACTTGCATATTGCACGAGGAGAATATTATGAAGATGCAATATATCCAGAGACCAAAACATTGTTTATGAAAATATACTGAAATAATAAGCAATAAGTCATTGTTTACGGTTATAACTAAATCCAACAATATTTTCTTGAAAATACTAAATAATAAAACATTTTTCATAAAGTCCCTACGCAATCCGAAAATAACTTATTTTTTATGTTTAAATAAACAAGTCTTTAAAATGCATGCATTATTGTTGTTTGTTGGTTTTTCCCACTCAGATTACTCAGTGTTTTGGAAAATTTTAAGATCATAGCTTCATATTCTTGCCATCCTGCACCCGAAAGTGAGGGGTAAAAAAGAGCTAGATCACATCAGCATATACATACCTATCATCAATCACGTGGGCAAAAAAGGAAGAGACAAGCTTAGGTTCAACCAAGTTTCTTAATAATGCTAATGAAAAATCTTAGCTACTCATGGCAATATATATAAATAAGCCTAATAATCACAAATTTGTTATACTTAAATAAGCCTAACAATCACAAATTTATTAGAAACATGTGCAAAATATAAAAAGGGTCTACTAGTGCAAAAACGTCTTCTTACAACTGTTAAAAAGGACTTTTTACATCAGTTCAATTACAACATAAAACAAGAACATGAATTTGCATGCATTATTCCGTAATAATAATAAAAACAGTGTTTTATAGACTTTTAATTTAACATAAATTTGTTTTATGTCGTTTATTACATTAATTACGCCTAAATTCACATCGTTTGTCACTAAATCTAGTTTGACCTTAATTTGATGGACTGTTGAAAAGTCATATAAATAAGAAAAACTTTTAAACTTATGTAAACAAACCCGGCCAATACTATATATAAATTGAAAAGTACCTATGAAAATGGAATAATTAAGAAATATATAATATTCAAATGAATTGAATTTTTTTTAGTTAAATTAATGTATAAAAGAAAATTTTAAATAGACATCAAGCATGCATTAATATAAAATTTAATGGGTTAAGTAGCAAATCCTCCCCGGAAGCTATGAAGCACAAACACGGCAAAAATTTGGATTTCAACGTATCCGGCCACGCATTTGGAACGGACACGCTACTAACACGGAAATTGGTGAATCGAATGATCAACAAGGCAGGGATACGATCAAAATGGAGAATCGGAAAATTGGTTGTCTTAGGCCGTCGATCTTGACTTCAATTGACCAAGCATGAGCTTTCGTCGTTCATGGCGCTTGTCGATCTCGGACCTCTAGGAGTAGATCATGTGCTGTTCAGTGTTGACTTGGTCACGTAGGTCTCGTCTCTCATCGATCTTCTACCATGTGGACAACCTTGGCTAAGAGGAACAATGGATGAGCTAGCGTGGAGAAAGCTATGGGAAAAGACTCAAGACTCGAATCTTTAGAAACCACCGAGTGGGCACGTGTCGCTTTGGCATGGATCTTGATAAGCCATTGGAGTCAATAAAGTAGGGCAATCTAAGGACCTGTTTGATATGCGGAAGATAGGATGAAGGAAAGGAAGATTACGTATCTTCCATCACAAAATGCGTTTGCGAGCATCGTCTTCCCGGAAACTATCTTCCAAAGAACCTTCGATCTTCCTTTAAACGTGGGAACCTTCATTCCATCGAAAATGGAGGGAATGCTTTGAAATCTTCGGGAGAGTGAAATCTATGACGAAATTGGCCACAAATTTTGCCGACCCTCTTGCTCCGATGTGTCTCTGGGTGCGGGGTGCAAAACCCAACCCAGACCCAAAACACCCACCACAAGGTTCTAGGTGAGGAAGATGACGAAGAAGACGATCTTGAAAACGATGAACAAGAAAAAACGATGGTGGGTCTCATGATGTGGCTTTTCTTGTCTTGCATTTATATTACTATTGCTTCGTAAAAAATGCCTACTTGCTTTCTATCATTTTGTTGTTCTTGGAATGTTCGATATATACGATTGCACAAGTTTGGTTATTGTCCAATTTTTTGTTTGAACTCATTATCCCTTTAATGCTTTATGTTCAAACCCAATGCCAACATTTGAAACAGTCTAGGGTATTGTGGGAATTTCACCTAATCTTCCCACTTAACCAACACCCATTCTTCATACCAAACTTCTCATTTTCCCTCAACTTAAGTTCCATTCCCTAGTATACCAAACGGCTCACATTTTTAAATTCCCTCCTAATCTTCCTTTCCTTTCCTTTCACTTCCATTCCATTCCTTTCCTTCCTCAAATTTTCCCTGTAACAAATAGGGCCTAATTGTTCTCCAAGGTACACCTTGAGGTTAAATTCAGGCTTATGAAATGATAAATAGAGGGTTGTGTATCCATCATATTTATACATCTTCATTTCACTTTGAAATGATTAATCAGCTTTAATGATAGAGCTTTAGATGGTGCTACCCTTTCCTTCTTTCCCTAGATGAGCCAAAGTTGGAGGCAAACATTATTATTGAAGATGCGTTTATTTATGCTAAAGATTTTCCTCTTATTATATTTTGTTATTATGAAATATACTCTTTATATTAAAAATATTATTTAATATTAAGACGTATTGTAACGTATTGAAATATTAGTATTTTTAAAGTAATATATTGGCATCTCGTATCGAAACATATCGAAAATATCGTGTCGATTTGGTGCTTCTTAGCTTGGAAGTATACGCCCAAAAGTAATGTTGCCTTGATTTTTTTTTTTTTTTTTTTTTTTTGGTTCAATGTCGCCCGGAGTCTAAAAACGTAACAATGTTTTCCTTTTCCGTTAAAAAAATTAATGTTGATTGTTAAAACAATTGACATTTACCATTAATTTTTTAATGGCAAATGGCAACATTGTTTCGGTTTTTGACTTCCAAGGATTGAGACCAAACAAACTTTCAGGCAACATTAATTTTGGGCAGATACTTCTAAATCAGATTTGCTACTTAACCCAAAACAAGAAGGGCTAATAAGTACCTTGGAAGTAGCAGACTCATCCTTTTGTTTTCTGACGGAACAGCTATACCCTATATCGATCAGCTGCAATATTTTTATCATCGCCTTAGGGCCCGGATTAGCAAACCCATTGCTCCATCAAGTGCTTTTTTAGCAAGTAAATTCGCTATACCATTGCGATCTTTGTGAAAGACTTGGACATCCACACTCCAATTCCACTCTAACATCCCTTTGATTTCCATGATCACGGCAATATCTTTGTGCATCTCATCAACTTCAAAGTTGATTAAACGAACAGCCTCGGTAGAGTCGCTTCTCAAGATAATATCTCTATCATCCGCATCCCAAGCTATTTTGAGACTCATCAAGCATCCCCATAGTTTCGCTGTGAGGGTATCCCCGGCACTTAATTTCAGAAGAAAAGCCTCCATCATACGATTGTTGCCATCTTTAAAAATGCCTCCACAAGCTACTTTGTCATTTAAATGACAATGGGTGCCATCCACTTCTACAATAACTTTTCTTTCTGTGAATTGATCATGATGTATCGGGCAATGAGTATAACCTTCATTTATCTCAACTTTACTGATATTGCCACTACAAGCTGCTTTATCATTTAAATGACAATAGGCGCCATCCACTTTTACAATAATTTTCCTTCCTTTGAATTGAACATGATGTCGCGGGCAATGAGTATAACCTTCATTTTTCTCAAATTCACTGATATTGCTACTGCAACCTTTGTCCCTTGTTCTTCTCCAGGCTTCAAGATCTTCTTTACGCACCGCTCGCCACCCACACTTCTTTATTTTAATCCCTGGTGACTTATTTGTAATAGCATTCATCGAAAAGAATGCCATTTGAAGTCCGTCCACAACCAAACAGGAACAACGAATATATATAATATAAAGTTGACGACCATGACCTAAACGTAACGAAACATCATCGGCTCGAAAATACTTATTTGAAAAACCGTGATTTTGAAATCTCAAAGTCCAACAAATTGAATCCCACCCACGTTCAAATGCGTTATCGTGTTCTATCACTAAGCATATGGCTATGCCCCACCATGCACTTGAATGACGATAATGAGGGGAAATGCTTATTATGAATGACACATTTGGATCCCCGAATTCTTCGTCATCAAAGTAGTTTTGGTTATAAAACCATGATGGCACTTCGCTACCTTGAATTATTAGTACGCGAGTATATCGCCTGAAGAAATCAAAAGGCTGGAACAAAAAGAAAAGATTGTTTGTGTTAGTATGTAAGAAATGGAAATATATACAAGTCAAATAAACTAGATATTTATCATCGAAGAAACTAAGAAAACAAATCAAGTTATTCTAAAAACTCACAATTCGTGAACCCAATGTTGTAATTGCAGATTTGATATTTAAACCAACAACTTCACCGAAATTGAGAGCCTATAAGAAAAAAATTTCCATGTTAAAGAACTATAAGGATTGAGGTGAAAGGGCAAGTAAAGACAAATGAAACAAACCTGCTGAGGTTGAAATGATTCAATGAAATCCCACAAGTGTTGTGAACTTCCGTAATGTCTCATTGATGAACTTCAGTATGCTCCTTGTAATTGTCACACGAAAAATTCAACTGCTCAACTAGGTTTACCCCTAAAATCTCGTCATAACATCTGCTTGTAACCCAACAGTATCTTGTAATTTCCATACAACAAACTGGATCACTCAATAAGGTACATCCTTAAAATATCTTCGTGCATCCTAATTGGATATGAGTCAGTATGACTTTCTTCGATGGACAATCTTTTAGTTCTCTCAATTATGTAGTTGTCAACTTATTGCTTCCTATTTTCTTTTTAATTGCAATTACTCAATCTCTTCATTATTTGTACTAGGTGTTGAATAATGGTGTCAATTTAAATTGACATATGCAAGTCATGTTATAAATCAATCAATAAGATTCTTAGGAACTAAGAAAAAACTCATATTTAGGCTTCATATGGGTTAAGAAACTTCATATTCAATAAGATGCATATTCCTACTCTTTATTTTTATTTTATGCTCTTAAATAGTGCTATTTCTTTAGTTCAAAATTTTCTTGGATAACTATGAAATGAACTTGTTTGACGAGACATATTAGAGTAGGCTAGAAAGCTGCAATTAGTTAATTTAACATTTTGTGGCATCACGCAATGGGTTGTTTTAGAATAGATCATGATTTAATTACAGTTCGTGTTCTTTCAAGAATGAGATCTAGCTTCTTCTTCTTCTTCTTCTACTTTTTTTTTTTATTTTTTTTTTTTATTTTTTTATTTTGAGTCTAAACCATACTATTATAAATTTTCTGTTATATTTTCCTAGGGCTGGTGCACATGTTTTATAAGTGTGCCATCTGTCCCAAAACATGGAGTTCAGAGATATTCTCTGGATTTAATTACCCAGACCATATATTATCATTTGACTTGTTACATTTCTGGTTCTGGATTCTGGAATCTCAAGTATAGTTAATATGTTTGTAAACCCCATATAATTCCAATGTGTGTGGGTAGGATTCCAGTTTCAGCTTTTGTTGATCTACACCTTAACCCACTCCTCACTCAAACTAAAAGTTTAAGCTATATGAACGAGCAAATTAGTACCTCTTATAACTCTTCGACAACTTGCTCATGAGAAATCTCACTGCGTTGAAAGTTTGATGAAGTATAAATTCACAGTTACCTTGTAATGGAGTTACTAAACTTTTATACTAATGTTTACAGATATTGAGATCTAAAATAAAAATTTTATGTTTGGGTGCACTAAATAAAGATTTTAACTTGAATTATTTGTCTCTTGCCCTTTTCCTTTATAAAATAAACTTAATTCTTTGTTTTATTTTTGTTTTAGTTGAATGTTCAGTTATTCTGATTGTTCATTCCAATTCTTTCTTTTCTGGAAGTGATTTCTGCTGTAAATAGTAAGACCAACTTATGAATGAACATTGAAGCTATGGGGATTGGCTTCGAAAGCAAAAGTTATTTGATAATGCTAAGAGTTGCAATTTGTCGCAAGTATGGTGTTCAGTACTTCAATTAGATAATATTGCCTTGGACTTTTATACTAACTTATGCCAATTATGTTCAGGAAGTTCATGACTATTTGAAGACTCTTTATCCTGATTTGCATATTGCACGTGGAGAATATGATGAAGATACAAGATATCCTGAGACCAAGACATTAACCATTGGTCAATTTAAGCTGGGATTATGCCATGGTCATCAGGTTTTGCTTTTTCTTTGGCTCAGTTTATATTTCCGCCATTTTGTTTCTTTGCATATCTAGGTACTAGAAATTGTACAGTTTAGGATGTCTGGCAGTAAGAGGCCCCACTCCTGGATTTTTCGCCGTGAAAAGTTCTATACTTTAAGACGAGGGAAAATATTCTGGCATGGAAGGAATATTTTGAAGCCATTCCTGATGCAACCTCTTAATTAACTATGCCTTTTATTCATGGTTCAAATACAAGTTGCACTATACGTGCAATGGTTATCTCATTGTCTTCGAATTGAAAATGTTTCACATTGGGATTAAAGGGTGCAATCTACATCCATTTTGATTGCACCAGTTGCAACTGTTTCTTATTTTTCCATTCAACTATCTCCCACAGTTTATAGAATGTTTATGTAATTGTTGTCTGTACAGACACACACATATACACACACACATAAATATATAGGCTTACGCACACACATATGTATACATATATATAGGCGCACACGCACGCACATATGTATACGTGTATATACATATACATACACACACGTGTGTGCGCGCGCGCGATCGCCCGCATGCCTCATATAACATACAAAAATACCATATACCCTTATGCATATATAACGTATACCCTCATCTTCATGTAATAATCTCCATCTTAATTTTTTAGAGTAGTGTGCGAAAATACCCATAGGTTTTGATCCAAAGTGTGTTTAACATCAAAAGTTTTTTTTGGCAAAGTGTAAAAATAACCATAAACATTCAAAATAAAAGCAAAAATACCAAGACAAATAAATATATAACTTAACAATGATACTTTTTGTAATGAGGGAAACACTATTTTTACATATGTATATGTAACTGTATTAAGTTATATTTAATCATGTTGGCATTTTTGTTCTCATTTTGAATGTTGGGTAAATTTATATATATAAAAAAAAATTATTAAATACAAGACATGAGAAAGTAATTATTAGATAATAGTGTATGTAATACTTTCAATATTTAAATTATTTCCAAAACATACTTAAATTAATTTTGATTATACGTGAGAAAAATGCCAAAGACTTTAAAAAGAGTGGTGGTGTTTTAGGGTGCACGATCCGTTTGTCCCAAAGCACCAGTTGCTTTGATTTCCAATATATTTCTGGGGTTCACATTAAAAAAACAAAAATCAAAACAAGAGGAACGAACTGATAGCTGATTGAGTCCTCTGTATCTATCCCTCTAATGCACTCTAATATCCTTTGTATCATCTCAACTTTTCAAAGTTTTATTTTTTCTTTTGATCATTATGTTCTAAATAAAATGAGTAATATAGGTATAAAATGACTCAATCTTGAAATTTTTTAGTAAAAAGGATTAAAAAAAAATACCACTTAAACCTCAAAATCCCAAATGAAAGATTTCCTACTCAGATGAGTTGTTAATTACTATACTTTAGCAACTAACACTTATACTATTGTAGACAATAGGACTCATTTATAATTTTGAAGTGTACTTTCTCCCCCCCCCCCATTTTTTTTATGATTTTTCAAAAAAAAAAAAAAATCAAAACCATACAATTTTAAAGTTTTTTTTTTTTTTTTTTTGAAAGATTAGTTTAAAAAAAAAAAAAAAAAAAAAAAAACCCTGCATAATGTCACCATTTTATGGTAAGATAAAGTCCAGCAGCCTGCTACAAATTCTATAGAAAGACAAAAGGGGAAATGAGAAGAAAAATGGTGGGAATTAGCTCATGCTTCTCTTCTCTTCGGTCTTCATTCTTTACGCATTAGCTCATGCTTCTCGTCTCTTCGGTCTTCATTCTTTACGCGTTCAGATTTCAATACCGTGTGTACAAATAGGACTACAATGTTCCCTTTTAATGAAGGACAGAACCATGTGACCAGTGTCAGTGCTTTAGTACGTTTTTACTTTTTATCCACAAACACACGGACACACATTACTTTCTTATCTACTAAATATAAATATAATGTCTAGTTGATTTTTAAAAGACTAAAAAGAAACCTTGGTTTAAAATAGGGTTAAGGTGTAATTTTACCAATGAACTATTGGTCCAGTCAAACACAATAAACTTTTAACTGGACCGAAAATACCAACAAACTTTTAAAATTGTAAAATTAGCACAATCTGTTAAAAAAGCAATTAACGTCCGTTAGCAAATTAGCAAATTATCTGGAACAAGATCCAATTTTGACTGACCTCGTTGCCTCGTTGGTACATGTTTTGCCACATCACCTTCATTTAATTTCCAGCGTCTTCTCTTTTGTTCCAGCACCTTAAATCATCATTTTATTTCCTCTGTTCCTGGACTTCAACTCATCAGAAGCAGCTTTTTAATCTTCTTAGCTTTTACTTTCCTTCTTCTTCTTGCCGGAAACTTCATCCAAGTAAATCATTTTCCTTCTTCTTCTTCTTATCACTTGCTTAGTACGTTTTATTAGTCCCTTTGATTTCCAAGAAAAAGAATATAAATACAATAATATTAAAAGAAGACCTCAACAAATCTCTTCGCTCCGGGTTGCCTCAAAAAATTTGTAAAATTCCGCAATAAAGTTTCAATAATCAAGGACAATGGAAAATCATCCATTCTTGTTGCCATCTCCTGTTCAAAGTAGATTCTTCTGGTTTCTTCTTCATCCGTCCATCCTGCAACTGCGATTAATCAATCTCCTCTTCGGTCATTTGGGTATTATGCATTCAACTTCTCTCTCTCTATACATTAACCGTTTTTTGGCAAATAAACGCAGACGGCAATGCTATTCTCAAGCACCGCGTCAATTGGGAATTTGTTCGGTTTTTGAGGCGGAGGAATGGGCAATATTGAAGGGACTCTAGTTATCTTGGGAGCTGGGTTTCCGTCGGGTGATAGTGGAGTCGGATGCTAAGGATGTGATTGATATTTTAAATCGTAGGGGAGGTGCTTACGAGGGGGATCGGGTGTGTGCGGAGATCCAGTTCCGTAAGGAACGAATGGGAATTGAGTTTTAATTTCTCCACCATTTCTCCAGCTCACTCACCATCAGACCTCATTTTTCCAGAGTTTTGAACCCTAGCTTGCTCGATTTCTCCAGCTCCTGTGCTCCGCGATTTTGGAAGTGTAGGTGGATCTGAAGGGAGGACTGAGGATTCAGTAGGCGGCGATGAAACCGGAGATGGAGGCGGTGATGGAACCAAAGACGGAGGCACAATGAAACTGAGGAAGAAGGAAAAGTTCTTTTTGCTCAGAGAAGAAGGACAGGTTCGATTCAGGGAAAAGACTACAGAAGATTTGGCATTTTTGTTTTTTTAAATGACGTGGGACCCACCTTAAATTAATTAACGTCGGTTAGGGGATTTAACAGTATTGTCTTGGACGCTCCATTTTAAGAGTTTGTTGGTATTTTCGGTCCGCTTAAAAGTTTATTGTGTTATTGCACCTAGACCAATAGTTCATTGGTAAAATTGCACCTTAACCCTTTAAAATATAACAAGTTGATGGGGGTAATTAATACTCCTTGTTCTAATTATAGGATATATTTACCTTATTTTGGAGAGATCAAGGATACTGTTAAATTAGTTAATTATATTTGTTTTTTCAAAATGCCCTTATTTAAAATTTAAAATGGCATCCGAGTTACTTTGATTCTCTTTTTGTTGTCGGACCTCTCATATCTAACACACAACTTCTCCGAGATTTCATAGCCGTCAATATCCCTCCATAACTTTTGGTGTATTCTTGGAGGTTGGAAGTGAATTTAATAGTGATGCCATTGTTAAATATGATAAAAAAGTGCTAAAAATTATTTTATTATAAAAAAGTAAAATTAAGGTGTATGTGACGTTAATGAGTAGCAAGCATCACTCACTTTGTAGAATATATAGATGAATTATTAAATTATTTTTGAGAAAGTATCAATAAGGATATTTTTTGAACTTATTAACAAAAATTATAATTTTTTCTATAATTAGGACTAAAGTGAACTCTCAATATTACCATATAATTAGGACCAAAGGTAGTAATTGTTTTTCTATTTTAACTTTTGCAAGAGGGGGAAAAAGTTAAGATAAAATAGATGAATTTTATTAATTTACGGTACAATAAATGATTTAAGTAACATTGGCTTGAATTAGTTAACATTGGCTTATATTATGAACCAAAGGTAGTATAATAACCTCCTTCAATTCATATTTTTTCTTCAGACTATAATTTTTTAACGATCATTTTAATATTTTATAAGACATAACTAACTTTAACCACCTTTATTAATTTGTTAATTTATAAAATGATATAGAATTTGTATATAGAATTTCTTAGATGGGTACCAAGTACCAACAACGCAGTGAAAGGGTGCTACCAGATGAAGTGAAAATGAATTTATTGCTAGCAGTGATTGAGTGCAGAGTGGAGGAATAGGTGGAAGAGAATAGACATAGAATGCCTTGAATGGGCCTTATATAGTGGGGTTTCAAAACAAGCTCTTAGTTATGATATTCTGGGATCTTCACTGACCAACGACAAAGGGAGGTAGTTACTACATTCTCGAACTTAAGAGCCCGCGATGTGATAGGTTTGACAGAGGAATTTTCATGGGAAAATACATCTCAGGGCCCAACCTAATAAGATAAGTCAAAAAAGATCCAAGAAAAAATCACATATCAAAAAAGACCTCAGGGCCTTTTCTGGTATCATTTCATAAAACATTAGTTGTTAATGCCTACTGATACAATTGTTAATGGGTACTAATTTAGTTGTTAATGGTACTAATTTAGTTGTTAGGATATTGTTGTTAATGCAATTAATTTAGTTCTTAACGGGTATTGATTTAGTTGTTAATAGTATTGATTTAGTTGTTAACGTTTATGAAATAATACAAAAAAGGCCCTTGGACCTTTTTTGACATGCGACTTTTTCTTGGGCCTTTTTTTACTACTTTGAGCCCCGAGGTAGATTTTCCCAATTTCCGTGGGTATGATCCTGCTTTGTTTGGACTTGAGTCTTTGGGGAAATTGACCAAAAATAAGAAAAAAAAAAAAGTATCGATTGGAGCACTTTTGAAAATATTTACCGAATAAGGTAGTCAAACTTGCAATTTAACTCGACGCCTCGGTCACATCGAGGTATCGACGCTACCTTTACCCGACAAAACACGACGCACGTCAACAAGAAATTGACACCTAAAAGGCGCCAATTTAATTGGCGCCTAAAGGTGTCATTTTTTTAAAATATAATTTTATAATTATAAATAATAATTTTAATTAATAATTAAATAAATTAAAATTTATTATAAAATATGTAATTTAACAACCCCTTAAGTTTGCTTTTAGCTAGCTATTTAGTTTTTTTAAAAAAAAAAAAAATTAAAGACTATCATTCCGAATTATGTGCAGAGTGTCAGAATAATTATAGCGTCCTTCTGGACGCCAAATCAGAACTATTTTATACATTCACTATTATTATAGCGTCCTTCGAATTGATCGGGGATTAAAATAAAAGGTGGGTTTGATCATTTTATGTTTTGGTTCTTCAACTAATGACAGATTAGGTGGTATGTAACACAAGCCTAGCTAAGGCTTGTGCTACATACCACCTAATCACATTAGTTGAAGAACTAAAAACATAAAATGATCAAACCCACCTTTATTTTAATCCCCACCAATTCTAGAACGACGCTATAATAATAATGAATGTAAAATAGTTCGATTTGGCATCCAAGGACGCTATAATTATTCCGACACTGCACATAATTTAAGGATGCTCTTTAATTTTTTTTCAAAAAAATCTAATTGCCTAGCTAAAAGCAAACTTAACGGGTTGTTAAATTACATATTTTATAATAAATTTTAATTTATTTAATTATTAATTAAAATATTATTCATAATTTAAAATATAATTATAAAATTATATATGTTTTTCAAAAAAATGACGAATTGGTGCCTAAAGGCGTTTGATACCTAAAAGGCGCTTTTAGGCGTCAATTAATGTTGACGCCCAAGCGATTGGCGTCATCAACACCGGTGCGTCAACAATGTTTTGTCGTGAGTGACTACAGCGTCGCTTAAACTGTAAGTTTGATTGTTTTACTCGATCAATATTTTCGAAGTGCTCTAATCTAGTATTTTTTTTTTTTTCTTATTTTGGTCTATTTCCCTGAGTCTTTGTGCAGGGCCCAAAACGCCAACTTTTGGCCCACATTAAGTCCCCACTCTCCGAATCAATGGCATGTTGACTGGGAGTGTATATTGTGATCTTCGCCATTGGTGTTTGCTCGAGGTTTGGAAGTCAGTACTGGGCCCACTTCTTCCTTTTTCCTCTTGATTGTGTTCTTCTTCCTTTTCTCATCAAGCTTTGTTAGGGTTCACGGTTGCGCAGTGACTGTCTTCCTTTCTTTTGTATCTTGCGCATCCGCTTCTATACAGCTAGTCTGTTCTTCTATCTGGAGGTGGCTACTTCCCGCGACTCTAGGTTCTTGTTGCAAGCTCTTTGCTTCCCCGGTTCGTCTCACGTCTTTCAAGCCATCCATTCACCTAATCCCGGTTGGTTCCCTGAAAGTGGTAGCTAAGGTTTGCTTCCTTTTCGTACTTGTACCAAAAATCAAATTTAATTGCTTCAATTGAGATTGTTAACCAGAGTTCCTCGACTAATACAGCAAGTCTGCGAGGTTTGTTCTAGTACCATAATTCTCTTAGACCTTTTGTAGTTTAGTTGTAGCAGCATGAAGCTCACTGATGGGACTGGGTGAAGAGAAAACTACTTCTTCAGGCAGAGACAATATAGGCATAGATTTTCTCGTTAGAGAATCAGAACGATTTTCTTCAAGAATTATATTTCCAGGTCTGTGATCCTTCAACTTGCTTGAGGCAACGGGATTTGGTCGGAGAAATAGCCGTGCTAATAAGAGGATGAACGAACCAGTGTAGCTGGTGGGTTGAGGGTGACCAGAGTGACGCGCTTGGAGTGTAGGTGAGACTGCAGATGTGGAGGTGAGTTGGACAAATTTTGGTGCCATATGAACTGAGTTAAAAGCCATTTTTGCCTCATAATATTAGTCAGTATTAAGTTTTTAACAGTAAAAAAGATAGGCACTGATAAACAAGTTAAAAATTGAGAGAATGAATTATAACATTAAGTTATAAGGGGTCAAAAGTTAAACAACCTAACAAAATTTTCCTTTAAATTATTGCTGACAAAAATTTTTTAAGTTTGATTCCATTATATGTGAGAAAGAGGCTAAAGACTTCGAAAAGAGTGATTGTGCTTTAGACTTTGAGGCGTTGTTTATTTATGGATTTGTGGGGTGGATAATAGGAGAGGGTTGCTGAGGAAACAAGTTGGTCAGGGTTGAAGGAGAGGAGGTGAGGGGTAGGTATATAATTTTTCCTTTATCACATACAACTGAGATATCATTTTTTTAAAGATTTATAAATTAAGAAATAAAAATTCTGATATAAAAATTGTAAAAGAAGAAGGAAAATGTAAAAATAAAGATATAAGAATATATTTTCTTAACCTAAAATTACCTTCCCTCACCTACCATCCTGAACCAAACAAAAAACCAATAATGGTTATGATAAGGCAATTAGTAATCTCTAAAAAAATTACTCGCAATGGAAATTTTTTTAATCTGCTAAAAAATCTTCCCTCTTCTTCCCTAACTTGAAGTGGTGACAAATTCCACCTCCCATGTTTAACTAACAACAAACAACTTCCCCTCCTCCCATCAAATAGATGGATTAACAAAAATAATAATGGTTAACGCCAAATTACCCTAGTAATAATAATACTAGTAATGTTTGGATGAGGTCTTAAGTTGGAATGTAATGTTGGCATATTTACATGTGTAAGTGCTTAAATTGATTGTATTAAGAAAACTATAAGAATGCAGAGAAAATTACTATGAATGATGACCTATAATAATAAAGTGTAGAGAAAATATATAAATAATTGGAAATATCATTTAGCGCCTAATCCAATGTTTGGTTTTCCCCACATGATTTGATTCACCTCGTTATTATGAATATGGCACAAGATTAGGGATAGGTTTCTCTCCTTATTATTATTATTATTATTATTATTATTATTTTTTCTTGTTATAATCTCATATCTACCATCAAATTAAAACAATTCATTGTTCAGATTTAATCTTTTATAAAATTATTTTTATAAACAGAAATAAGTAAATTTAAAACTCTTAAAATTTTATCTATATCATTCATAACTGCAATCCATAAAACTTAAATAAATATAGTCTCTCAAGTTTCATTCTATTTAAATCATTGGCTCCTATAATTTAATAAAAATATTGACGATTTTACCCTTGATGGACCAAATCCATGATTTGAAATTTGAAGGACCAAAATCAAAATGAGTCAAAACTTGAGGGACCAAAAATTGTATTAACCCATTTATAAATCACACTTTAACAATGAGTGTTTGAGACTCCACTATGTAGGACACATAACAAACTTCAATTAATCGGCTAAATATTGCAGATGTTCATAATTTTTTTTTTTTTTTTAAAGTCAAAAAAAGGATACTCATATTTTAAAACATAAATTACACAACCAATGGGGTTGAGGGAATGGGGCAAAGACCGATGAACGTGTTAAAAATAGTAGTGTCAATTATATTACATGCAATACTATTATAAAAAATTAATTCTCCTCTTGTCTTTAATATAAGACATACCGAGTATTTAACTAATTATATTAGATTAAAGAAATTAGTTAATAAAACATATATTTTTTGAAACACTTTAACCATCTCCGGTCCTTTAATTCCTTCATTCTCTCTCCTATTTAATTGTTGTTGGAGGAGCATAAATAGAGATAAATTAGAAAATATTAACAAATATTAAAAAATATATTTTATATTTAGAATCAAGATTAACTTCTCATGTCCAATATAAAGGAAGTACCGAAGGTTAAATGAGAAATGACATATTTGCAAGGAGCTTGTAGGGACAAAAGATTTATCATATGAAGATTAACGCAGTTGATATATCCAAGAAGATATTAATTATAGTAGGTCAGCCTAAGATCTGGAGTTTGACTATGCTGCATAGGCCACCATAAAGGGTGGGAGATTGGAATCAAGGAGCCAGAATTAACTTGCTATCTAGAATTGCTAAAAACATTAACGTGCATTTTCTACAATTCCTTTCCAAATTCATGAAGAATTATAAAGCTTCTTGATTATATCTTCTTTTGACCAACCAATATATTTTAGGGAAAATTGCACCTAGGTCCCGAGCAAGAAAAAATATGACAATATGATCCCCGGAAATCTTAAAATTGCGACGAAGTCCTATGGGAATTTTTTTACAATATTTTTCATATGTGAAAGACACAAATACCCCCCATGGAGGCAAGCAAACTTGTCAAAACATGCTCATGGACTTGTCAACATATGCACAATTGTCAATACATACATATGGACTTGTTAAAACAGTCTCATAGATTTATCAAAACAAATAAATAGACTTGTCAAAAATAGGCTCATGCTTATAGACTTATCAACACAAGCACATGTGTCAACACATGTACATGGATATGTCAAAACAGTCCCATAGACTTGGCAAAACAAACTCATAGACTTGTCAATATAAGCATATGGGGGTATTTGTGTCTTTTCACATATAAAAAAATTGCAAAAAAAGTCTCATGGGACGTCACCGCAATCTTGATATTTCAAGGGTCATTTTCTCTTATTTTTTCTTGTCCGGGACCTAGGTGCAATTTTCCCTATATTTTACTTTTGAAGTAGAAGCCAATAAAGAATACTCATCCGACGTAATTCTTCTTTAGAATTTTTTGGCTACAATGGCTTTGATTAAGAAGGGAATCAAGGCACTAAGCTACAAGCCCACAGTTAAATAATTGAAGTTATAGTACTTTTGTAGTGAAAACTTTCCCTCGAAAAAATCATGATGAAGTTTAGACTTTATTGAATTGAATTCGAATATCCTCGCCCTTATTGCTCAACAAAAAGGAAATGAGTGAAGATAATTGTTTAGAGAAGTGGAAATTACCAATTTTTTTAGTGCCAACCAGATATGACAACAACTTTTTTGAAGCATTCTGCGGCATCGTCTAATACTAAAGCCAGCAACGTAACGACAAGGAGGCGTTGTTTGGCTACGTAAGCTATTTTAACATCATTTCTTGTGATTTTATCATTATAATTTAATATTCAGATTTTAAAAATACAGGATAACATAACATTCTACAAATTGATGATCAATTCTATATTCTGATGAAATATTATTCTTATAATTTGGAAGTGACATGTGGACAAGGCTACCTAAATGCTACTTGATACTGTCCTTAATATAAGACATATTTATTAATATTTTCTTAATTTACCCCTAATAATATTTCCTCAACAATATAATTTAGAAAATATATGTTATTTTAATTAACTTCTTTAATCTAATCAAATTAGCTATATACCTTATAAGTATTAGAGGTTGTACTAAAATTCTAAAAATGACATTGCTCTGTCTATAGTACCCGCAGAGTTCTTTCACCACAACCATCTAGACAAAAAAACAATCATTAATTCATTATTAATACCATAAAAAATAACATCAAAATCAAATCAAATCAATTCCAAGAAAATTTTCTAAATCAGCCCCTGCTTTATTTCTATTTGGAACTGAGATATACAGAGTATCTTCCTAAAGTTCTAAACAAACAAGCATGGTCATTCCAATTCGAGGGAAAATATGGATAATGGCCCAGACCAAAGAGAATGTTGTGTAATGTACAATAATCCTCTATTTATCTCACCAAGTCAAAATCCTCTATCTCTTAACATTAGAAGACAAATAAAAGAGAAAACAACACAGTGTAATCATATGGCGGAAATCACATACATAACAAACTAAACAAATAATCACACATTCTTACCGGAAAAAACAAATTACCATGCAACACTGGTTGCAAGTGTTTGAAAGCATAATTATAATATAAATAAATAAATGAACACCAAATTAACAATATATTTGAAATCTTACATTGAAAAACAGGCATAATCTCTTCTTATTTAATTCAAAGAAGGAGAGAGTGTTGGGATCCGTACAACGCATCGGATTAAAATTTTTACGAATCCCGTCTCGAGGATCACTTAGGCGCGTTTAAACCAAGGCTAAGGGAATCCCCGAATTACCTACGCACCGAAACTGTACGAGTCTCCTTCGGTTTGAACTGGTGGGCTACCTCCTCGATCAGTAGAAGACGACTCTTAGGATCGGCTTCCTCTACCGGTATCCACACGAACAATCCCCGAACACGGCTACAGCAGGGTGCTAGCGCCTTTTGAGTTGTCCGTCTCTCTCAATTTTCACTCTAGGGTTTTCTCGCGGCTTTGTGTAATACGCTCGACAAAAATGTCCCGTAGGTTTTCACAAACCCGATCAACGTATTATATAAAATTAATCCGCATTAATTTTGAATTTTGAATTTCAAATATGGATTAAAAAATATATTAATTAAATCTATCTGTTAGATCTAATGTAAGGTATTTATTTAATCCGATTAAAATCCAGATCTGAAATTTGAATTTCAAATTTGAATTAAAAAATATATTAATTAAATCTATCGATAGATCTAATCTAATGTATTTATTTAATCCAAATTAAAAAGCCTTCGATTTAATTTATCTCTATAAATTAAATTCGAGAAATAATATCTATCTATTTAATTAAATCGAGATACTATATCTCAATTTAAATTAAATAGATATATGATATCTTTATTCAAAAATTAAATGAGATACAATATCTCTATTTATTTTAGATATTTAATTTATCAAATAAATTAAATGCAAAACAAATATTATATATATTAATATTATAATCTCTTTTAATAAATTAACATATATTAATTTCGAATTTAATATATATATATATATATATATATTTATCCTAGATTAAATTCAAGCATTCATTAAATCTTAGACGTATCTAAGATTCAATGAATCTGGACACTTTTGCTTGTATTGGGTTATTCTTGTATGATGACCACACCCATATGAGATTGGTAGTGGGCCAATACTGTTCCAGCCCACAAGTCACAAACGGCCTCTAGCAAGACATTGCAACTACCTAATTCACATGGGGATCGATGACACGATACAACCTATCGTACAACCATGTCACGTTCCTTTTGTCACGCGATAATTTGGTCAAGGATGAGGCATAGATAATGTCAACTTCCTTTTTCTTGACCACTACTTTCTCGATTCTCGAGTAGTCTAATAAGTGAAATGGAAACTCCTTTCCATCACAGTATGACCATACATTTCTTAGACTCACTCATCGAGGGGCCCAATATTATCTCTCTACAAATGTGAGGGACAAATTCCATCTTGACCATTCACATTCCTTCGCATGAAAACCACTAATCCTGATCCCAGCCTTTATCATCACTCGGTCAAAGGTGACTTTTGACTAGGTCAAAAACCAGTGACTCATCATGTAGGAATCCATGATGATCTCAGGTCATAGGGTGTCGTGACGCGGTTACACATGAGATAAGCTTATGACTTGATCCATGCAGCTTTCTCATAGTGGGTCGGTCTAGCACCTTGTACTCTTACAAGTGCCCATGACTTTGATTCGTATCTCCATACCATATCAAAGTCATACTGGTCTTATCTCATCTTCGCTCCCGCGTAGATGGCCGACCAGGGACATTTAGGATAATCTATAAGATATATCCAGGGATACAGTTATCAATATAAACACGCAAATTGAATGATAACTAAAAGAGAATGCTTTAAAACATAAATGTCTAAAGTATAATGACTTGCCTTAGGGCATAATTTCCAACAGAGAGAGAGAGAGTCCAATTTCAAAGGAAAAGTATAATGAAATTGAGAAAAAACAAAAACAACAAAATAAGGGACTGTTTGGTAACAAGAGAAACTTCAACGTGTAAGGATCTCAGGTCTCTGTTCCCAGTCCCTCCAGATCCATTATTCATCCATAGATAAAAACAAAGTAGAATCGATGTGTGTGTGTGTGTGTATTGTCGAAATGTGTATATATAATTTCACAGATCTAAAAATAAAAGATGATAATTTCATAGAATATATTTTAAAAAGGAGCAAGGGAGAAAATGGGAAACTGAAGGATGAAACAATTTTTGTCGGAATGAAGCCAAATATTCTCTGTAGTCTTCAATATGAAAAGCTTCACATGTGATCCAGCTGTGTTCAAAACAGTTTTATATGAACTATGCTTATATTCTAAATTTTTTACGGAAATTATTTAATTATATATATCAGATCCATGTTATATTTTAAATTGATAAGGGATATAATATAACAAACTAAAACTTTTAGATATAACATAAACCTCAGTTAAATTTTCACATTCGCCAAGAAAATAATAAAGGAATGTTGTATCATTTATTTATGTTTATTTACAATTTTTTTATGTTAAAATATTTTTATTTTTGAGTCATACTGAAATATAAATTGATTTAATAGAATACTCTGTTTCCTCTCCTTTTTCTATAGCTATTCCCACTTCCTTTCTCTTTAACATCTATTTATTATGCAACACTTACACTAAACAGCTAAATCTAGTTAATTTTACAAACCCTTGTGCAGATTCAAATAGGATATCAAATCCTTGCTCATCCCCCCCCCCCCCCCCGGCCCCCAAAAAAAAGAAAATAATAATAATGTCAAATCAGTGTCATACCAAGTTTGAGGTGTGAAGTAGTAAAGTAGATCAGCATATACCAATCATGAATCATACCAAGTCCATAAACAAACTCAGATTCATGGCACTATAAAGTCATGATGAACTCAGAGGATGAGAAAATAGAGAAAACTATATAATTAAGTTCTTGTTTCTAACTCTTGCTTCTTCAATGTCTCTAAGACGATTCTGACCTCGCCTAACTTGTATACACAACCTATAAATGAATGAGTTATCAACTTTTTAGCCAAGTAAAAGTTATGTTCAATAGTGTCAACTTGTGTACAGAATGTAGATATGTACAAATTTATTAGAAACATGTGCAAAATAATAAGAGTTGAGAGTTATAACGTTTTAGAGTTATATCATTATTAACAAAATACTATCTGCATCATGTTTTGCTGAAAGAAACAAAGCTACAGCCTTAGCAAATCAATATACCTTAACACCAAGTCTGAAATAGATGCCCAATAGAATGCCAAAAGTTTGACATCCACTCCCAACAGCTACAGCCTTCTTTATTCTCAACTTCATTGGGATTGTTGAAGTTATTTAAATCATCATCAACTTCATCTTTGGATTTTTGCCTTCTTTCAACATTTCTGCACAACACACACCACTCACACTTGCTAATTTTAAGCAATACTGGCTTAATATATAGAGTCTAAAAGGATATATCACGTTGGTTCAATTACACCATAAAACAAGAATAATGAATATGGATAATAATACTCTATATAGTTGATGACCTGCGATAATTTGACTGTTTATATATTAATACTTACTCTGGTGCTGACTACAAGTTCATGACTATTTGAAGACTTTTTGTCCTGACTTGCATATTGCACGAGGAGAATATTATGAAGATGCAATATATCCAGAGACCAAAACATTGTTTATGAAAATATACTGAAATAATAAGCAATAAGTCATTGTTTACGGTTATAACTAAATCCAACAATATTTTCTTGAAAATACTAAATAATAAATCATTTTTCATAAAGTCCCTACGCAATCCGAAAATAACCTATTTTTTATGTTTAAATAAACAAGTCTTTAAAATGCATGCATTATTGTTGTTTGTTGGTTTTTCCCACTCAGATTACTCAGTGGTTTGGAAAATTTTTAAGATCATAGCTTCATATTCTTGCCATCCTGCACCCGAAAGTGAGGGGTAAAAAAGAGCTAGATCACATCAGCATATACATACCTATCATCAATCACGTGGGCAAAAAAGGAAGAGACAAGCTTAGGTTCAACCAAGTTTCTTAATAATGCTAATGAAAAATCTTAGCTACTCATGGCAATATATATAAATAAGCCTAATAATCACAAATTTGTTATACTTAAATAAGCCTAACAATCACAAATTTATTAGAAACATGTGCAAAATATAAAAAGGGTCTACTAGTGCAAAAACGTCTTCTTACAACTGTTAAAAAGGACTTTTTACATCAGTTCAATTACAACATAAAACAAGAACATGAATTTGCATGCATTATTCCGTAATAATAATAAAAAACAGTGTTTTATAGACTTTTAATTTAACATAAATTTGTTTTATGTCGTTTATTACATGAATTATGCCTAAATTCACATCGTTTGTCACTAAATCTAGTTTGACCTTAATTTGATGGACTGTTGAAAAGTCATATAAATAAGAAAAACTTTTAAACTTATGTAAACAAACCCGGCCAATACTATATATAAATTGAAAAGTACCTATGAAAATGGAATAATTAAGAAATATATAATATTCAAATGAATTGAATTTTTTAGTTAAATTAATGTATAAAAGAAAATTTTAAATAGACATCAAGCATGCATTAATATAAAATTTAATGGGTTAAGTAGCAAATCCTCCCGGAAGTTATGAAGCACAAACACGGCAAAATTTGGATTTCAACGTATCCAGCACGCATTTGGAACGGACACGCTACTAACACGGAAATTGGTGAATCGAATGATCAACAAGGCGGGATACGATCAAAATGGAGAATCGGAAAATTGGTTGTGCCGGCCGATCTTGACTTCAATTGACCAAGCATGAGCTTCCGCCGTCGTTCATGGCGCTTGTCGATCTGGACCTCTAGGAGTAGACCGTCTTTCCGCTCAGTTGACTTGGCCGTAGGTCTCGTCTCTCATCGATCTTCTACCACCGCTGGACAACCTTGGCTAAGAGGAACAGTGGATGAGCTAGCGTGGAGAAAGCTATGGGAAAAGACTCAAGACTCGAATCTTTAGAAACCACCACACTACAAAAAACGTAACGTTTGTCGCGGTGATCTTGTAGCGGTCAAGAACAACCGCTACAAATGAACAAATTAGTAGCGGTTTAAACCAAAACCGCCACAAATTAGTAACGGAAGCATTGCCGCCAAAATGCACCATTTTGCTTCGCTTTTTGTCACGGTTCACAAAACCCAATCAAGCACAAATATGGCGCCTTGGCGCGTTATGGCGCGAAGTCCGTCATGCGGTTGTTTCGTAAGCGGTTATGTCAAAATAACCGCTACCAAATCACGAAACGACACACCTTTGTCACGGTTAGAAGAAAGCGACACGTTGACCGCGCCAAAAATTCAAATTTGGTAGCGGTTCTCACAATAACCGCTACAAAATTTATTCTATACATAGCCAATTCCATCCGTACAACAATTATAATGTTTAAAAATATTCTAAATCTAGCTTTGTCGCTGAAAGAGCATTCTTGGCTTTGTTCTCAAAAACATAAGACGGGCATATATCTGCAGACCGATCTCGGAGATGAGTCTTTGGAGATATTTGTCCGTCTTCTCATCGTTCAAGCCGAGAAGGTTCCTTCGGTGACAATCCAGTTCGATATTCATTGACTGAAGACTTCTACTCCTCTAAATATGTCTAACACGCCATCGAATATTGGGTTCAATACTAGCCACCTTTGTCTCTCGGCAAATATCTCGATCAAAATGAGTCGCTGAGTTTTTCCCTGGAGATCGGTGGCTATACTCAATCCGAATATTCACGAGCATGTTGGACAATTTTCAATAGACTTGTCATTTCTAATTTTATAACGAAATTAAAGAAAATAATTGAGAATGCTTTGATTATAATAAAGAAAAAATCCAAACTAATTAGTTTGATTTTTGATAAATCAAACTAATTAGTTTGGAAATTTTTTTAAAAAAATATATTAAGATCTCGTAGCGGTTTTGGTAATAACCGTTTCGAAGTTAACTTTTGTAGCGGTTTGTATAACCGCTACAAATATTCACATAGAACGAGGAACATTTGTCGCGGCGGACGTAGCGGTCTTTGCATAACCGCTACAAATATCACGCGGTTATTAATTTGGTAACGGTTTTAGAATCGCTACAAATTGTCACCCGGAACGAGGCACATTTGTCGCGGCTTTAGTGGCGGTCTTAGATAAAACCGCTACACAAATCACGCGGTTATTAATTTTGTAATCTAAGTTATTTGGCTATAACCGCGACTAATTGTAGCGGTTATTATACCTTCTCACCTTTGAAATTCACGCGTCTTCGTTCCCTCTCTTTTTTCACTTCTCTCTTTTCGCTTTTACCTTTCAACATCATGGTTTCTCCCGATAAAGGAAAAGGAAAGGCGGTTGAACCACCGAAAAAGTTTATCGGGGGTGGTAGTAGTAGTGCGGGGGCCGTAGGAGAGGTCGTGGGACTCTAAATATCACCATTCAGCCTCCTAGAGTAAATATCCCGCCCCTCGCCGAGATAACCCTCTTCACCCCCTCGGGTTGGGAATGAGTTTGATGAGCTCTTTGTAAATCAGCCAATCCCAAGCCCAACGACCCTACATGAGACCGTAGGTGGAGGTCGAGGCGTAACTCTATCGATTGAGGACATCCTCAATGAGGAAAATCCGACATCGACATTGAGTTTCCCTTAAATGAAGCGGTAGCGGTTTCTCGATGAGGAGAACGAGCGGGAGCAAGGGAACCCCGACTGTCGTCTTCTCGTTCCACCGGATTTGCGTGGATGTCGAAGGTAAGTATAAGTAATTTATTGGAAACAAATAAAATTTAAATTTAAATACAATATAAAAATTTTGTTATAATTATGCAGATCCACATGGGAACGTCAGTCGGAGGACGCTGGATCTTCATACGCTGAGTCAGAGTCGGGAGGGGGACAACTATCGCGTGATAGTCCCCTGGAACACGGACACGGACCAGCCGATCGGGACCGGTGGCCACCTGTTAAACCGATACCTGTCACAGTTAGGTGGGAATTGGGCATGGTTCCCAATCTATTTCCACGATTGGAAAAAGGTCCCGAAGGAAAACAAGGATAGGGCGTTCGAGGACATTGTGCGGGGTAAGTTATGTTGTGTAATTAAATTTTACATGTTAATAGTTTTAAGGTGTATAAATTGTGGCTCATTTCGTTATATATTTCTTAAATAATTATTAATTAATTACTAATTACTAATTATTTTATAATGTAGAAAAAGTTTAAACTGCGAGCCAACGCGAAGAGGTATGTCAAGATGAAGATGGGAGAAGCGTGGAAAAGCCGGAGGGGTCGTACGTACGACCAGCGGAATGGAGATGGGACTATGCACATTGCAACAACGATGGCAAACGTCCCGGACGGCGTGGAGCCAAATGAATGGGCAGCTTTTGTCCAATATAGGAGGAGTCCAAGGACAGTGCGTTTTTTAATTAATATAGTTTAGTTTTGAATGTAGTTGAAAATTTGTTCTAATTAATTTTGTTTGAATGTAGTTTAAAAATTTAAATATAGAGTAAAATATAGATTTGGTTTAATTAGAGTAAAATACATTGACTACACTTCTATTGTATCTAAATTGCACAAACAACTCATTTATTTTTGCGTGCTCTATCGCAGAGGAACACCGGATCCAGCGGCTCGAAAGGGTCAATCACACGTCGGGATCCAAGACGTTTGTGACCTACAAAGTGAGATGGTATATTAAAAGCTAAATTCATCGTATGTTAAATGATTATTGTTTCGTTTTAGAAATAACAAAGTTTATATTCTTTTAGCAAGAGAAGGCTCGGAGGAGAACCGTCGACGAACTATGGGAGTTGTGGACACGCACACATAGACACCATGATGGGACGCCGATCTCTGCGGGCGAGAGGAGATAATAGTAAGTTAAAAAAAAAATATTAATTTAACTTAATTTAATTTAATTGTTTGATTAATGTTTTATGAAATATGTGCGGCGGGCCGGATTGAGCGAGCCCGGCCAAGAGATACGAGCGTCCGCGGCCCCGGAGTCACGGGGTTCTATTGATCCTACGGCCACTTTGAAAGCCGGTGTGGGCCCCGCGAGCATCCCGTGTGTAGGGGCTTTGGCTGGCGCCGAGGCCTAGCATGGTGTACGGCAAGGCCTCCTCCTCTCCGGGCGCGGACCTCCGGCTCGAAAGAGCCACAACCCGAGGCGGTTGATGCGATGATTGCCGAGAAAGTTGCCGCGCGGAGTTGCCGAGCAGGTTGCCGCAGCTATGCGAGGAATGAGGCCAAGACTAGGCGCATGCGGAGAGCCTCAGCTTGGTTCGCTACTCGAAGCAAAGCGGCGTCAATTGCCGGGGCCTTGACGAGTTCTTTGCCCGACGAGACGCTTTCGTCTCCCGAGCCTCCCCTCCGTTCATCTTCGAGGATTCCCCTTCGGCTCCCCCGCCCCCCGCCCCTCCGAACATGCCGCTGGTGAGGAGGGAGGACGATGTTACCTCCGGTCGAGCTCGCGCGCCGAGAGAGACCCCCGAGACAGATCCGATCATCGGGCTCCCGATAGTTAGTTCTTCTTTTGTATGCCCCTGATGTTTGATGACAATTTTATTAAATGTAATTACTTGTTTTCTTTTTTTCGCAGAGATTTTTACAATTTAAACATTTGTTATCTTTTTTTCGAATGTTATGAAAATTTAAATTTTATTAAAATATGATTTTATTAAAAATTTACATTTTAAAAATTTTTAAATTTTAATACATTAGTAGCGGTTTTAGAGTTTCACCGCCACAAAATATATTAGTCGCGGTTTCAATGAAGAACCGCGACAAATTTTGAATTTCAAAGAAAAAAACCGCCAAAATGTAATAACGGTCATCATTTGGTATCGAATTCGTAGCGGTTATAAAACCGCTACTAGGTAAAGGCGGATTTTTATTCAATTTGTCGCGGTTAAGGAACCGCGACAAATGTAAATTTCGTTGCGGTGATGTCGCGGTTTTGTAACCGCTACAAATTGTCCCCTGTTGCATTTAAACATCTCCGCTTCTGAGATGATAGTAATTAAACATTGTCTCCACATTTGTATGCTTTCCTAGCTTTGTTTACTAGATGGATAAGTCATGGATCAAGATGCCGCAGCTTCTCCAGTATATTTAGCGGGATTGAAAAATTTCATAGATTTCGCCTTCTCTCACGCTAGCATTAATGGCAAGATCGTGTGTCCTTGTTGTAGATGCAAGTTTAAGAAGTGGCAAACACGAGAAGGTGCTATGGAACATCTCGCTTATTAAGCCTTTTCCGGAAGCATATACATTCTGGGATGTTCATGGTGAGAAACGTGGTATGGGATATGGGGATCATCTTCCTCAAACCTCACAAGTAGGAAATCAAATAAATCAAGATGATCCTAAGTTAATGAAGTCGTTCGCGACGCTTTTGGTGTTCAAGACGACAACTTCACGACAGAAGTGAAGGGTCCTGAACCAGTTTTCTTCAAGAATGAAGCAGCTCTGAATTTTTCAGCCTCATGGATGAGCGATCGTCCTCTCGTATCAAGGTTGTCGAAATATTCAAAATTATCCTTTCGATCAAATTGTACCATATCAAGTGCATGTGTGGCATCACCGATAAGGCGATGTCGATGTTGTTGGAATTACTACGAGATGCTTTCCCCGACGTGGACATTCCCACAACCTTCTACGAGGCCAAGAAGATAATCAACAAATTGGGATTGAACTACGAAAAAATTGATGCCCGCCCCAACGACGCATGCTTTATTGGGGGAGGACGCTCGGAGGAGACTTGTAAGAAGTGTCACACTTCGAGGTTCGGATGCCGATTCGAGAAGGGAAAAAGCAGAAGAAGAAACCCGCAAAGATTCTCAGGTACTTTCCTTTAAAACCTCGATTACAAAGATTATTTATGTCGTCCAAGACAGCTGAGCATATGAGGTGGCATGAAGCCGACAAGAACGAAGATGGTAAACTCGAGACATCCACGTGATGGTGAAGCGTGGAAAGCGTTCGACCTCGACTTTCCCTAATTTCGCAGCGGACTCTAGAAATGTTCGTCTTGCTTTGGCCACCGATGGTTTTAATCCGTTTGGTAATCTTAGCACAAGTTATAGTATATGGCCGCTGTTTTGATACCTTACAACTTGCCCCCTCGGATGTGTATGAAACAGAGCTCCTTCATTATGTCCATGATCATTCCGGGCAAAAGGCACCGAAATGACATCGATGTGTATCTACAACCGCTTATCAAGGAGTTGGTGGAGTTGTGGAACGTAGGCGTCGAGACGTATGACGCGCACGAGAAGACACTCTTCAACTTGCGTGCGGCGTTGATGTGGACTATCGGTGACTTCCCCGGATCGGGAACATTATCCGGGTGGAATGTGCATACCGGCCTTGCGTGTCCGGCTTGCAATTTTGACTCGACTCGAAAAGCGCCTTCCCCACGTAAGTGGTGCTTCATGGGTCACCGGAGGTTTCTCGATGGTATACGCACAGTTTAGGTTGCAACGCAACCGTTCAATGGGCAATAGGAAAAAGAGGACCTCCTCGCATATTATCCGGCGAGAGATCATAGAGCAGATTGTGGATGTTGATTTTGAGTATGGGAAGAAAGACGATCCAGCAAAGGCCGGACAAAGACGGTCGGGGCTTCGGTTCCGGACCCCAAGAATGGCGGAAGATAAGCTTCTTCTTCACTCTTCCGTATTGGAAAGATAATTTGCTCCGACATAGTCCGGATGTCATGCACATTGAAAAGAATGTGCGACAATGTGTTGTACACGATTATGAATGAACCAGGCAAGTCAAAAGATCATCTTCAAGCGAGGAAAGATTTATGGGAGATGGGGTTCGTGCGTACGCGCGTGGCCGGATGAGCATGACAGATTTCAACCGGCAAAATTCACCCGACAAAACCGAATAAGGAAATCTTCCTCGCCACTTTGAAGAAAATAAAAGTTCTGACGGGTATTCAAGCAACATTTCACGATGTGTGGACGTGCGAGCTCGAAAGATTACTTTGGGCTGAAGAGTCATGACTCACATGTGCTTATACGTGATTACTTAGCGGCCATAAAAAATACACGCCTCGATGTGTCGATCGTTTTGGTCGAGCTTTGTACTTTCTTTCGGAAGTTGTGTTCCAAGGTGTTGATCGTGGAGGAGCTCGACCAAAGGTTGACAAAGAAATCATTCTTCTGTGTGCCATTTGGAGATGATCTTTCCTCCTTCATTTTTCACGGTCATGGTTCACCTGACAAGACACCTTGTTCACGAAACAAAGCTTTACGTCCGGTTCACTACCGATGGATGTATCCTATTGAGAGGTACTCTTTTAAAATTAATTACTTCAGCATTATATTACTTCCTAGTCGCATGTTTAACCATTGATGTATCGACATTTTTCCTCATTACTTTATAGGTTCCTTGGGAAACCGAAATCTTACGTGAGGAATAAGGCGTGGCCTCGAAGGTTCAATAGCGAGGAGGTTATATTGGGGATGAGGTCTTATATTTTTGTTCCGGGTACCTTGATGACATTGAGACGTCATTCAACCGCGCCTCGTGTGGACGATTGTCCCGAGCGACCTAGAGCTAGCAGGCCTTCGAGTTGTTATTCCCTCGTGTTGGTAAACCAAGTTGGCGGATGTGAGAACTTCAAACTCACGGACTTGAGAAGTTTCAAGCACATAGACATGTCTTGATCAATTGCACTCAAGTTGAACCGTACCTTCGAAGGATTGCACACACGATATATTTGTTATCCTATATGTTTCCCGACATTTTATAGGCACATTTATTGCTCGTCATCGCATGTTTAAATTGTAGGGAATTCGGGAGTCATGTGAAGCGTCGCTTGAGGATCCGTTCCACGACATCCTCCGAAATTGATAGAAAGGTCCACGGAGAATTCCAAAGGTTGGTTTAGGAGGAGAATAATGAATGACCACAACCCCCACTCGGCCCAGTCCCGAGCTCTCGCACTCGGCCCGCTTGACCACGCCCAAAGATTTACGTCATACAATGTGAATGGCTTCAAGTTTTGCACGATTTCACGAGATCAGGGGATTGCTCACCCAAAACTCGGGTGTATATGGCACGTTTGGGACGAGGAGTTATGCGAGCAGCGTGACGGAACATGCGGTTCGGTGACGTCCCGTATTATGGAAAGCCGCTTGATGTGGTCGATAACTTACCAAGGCATTTTCTCGTGACGCCGCTTCAAGTGTTTGTGGGCGAATACGACAACGTCCCGGGACTCACGATCGATGACTTAGGCATCACATCGGTGAATTTCTCTCGCCCTATTCACACCGGTCGGAAGATGACGAGCCGATATTCTCGCCTCGAGGCCCATCGTTTTATTATGTCGCTGGAGAGGCACAGGGATTGGAATATGGTGGTTCACCTAAAGCCTTGGGACCTTTATGACATGGGCGATGGTGAGAACGTCGCCTACGATTGTGAGCCGCTCCAGCGACGCGCTTTGAAAACTTCTTCCCAGACGGCGATGACACTTTACCTATAGTTCGGCACGTTTTTAAATAGACGCAATATGAAATATAAAAATTTTGATTTCACAAAAGTTTTATATATGTCTTATTCTAAATTCAACTCAAACATAACTTTTTATACAAACTTTTTTTGTAGGGATGCTGACGCAGATTGAGACGAAAAATTATCCCTTCTCTTCCTTTTATTTTATTTTTTAAAAAAATGTAAAAAAATTATTTTGTAGCGGTTCATGACCGCTACAAGAATAAAAATAACCGCTACCAAAATTTGATTTGTAGCGTTAATAACCGCTACTACTTAGATAAAACCGCTACTAAGCTAACCGCTACAAAAACCGACACAACAACCGCTACAAAATGTTGCGCCGAGATCAAAATAAATACCTCGCCACCAACCGCTATAATTATATGTTTTCTCGTTCTGCCTTTCTCTTATATTTTCACGTTTTCTCTCTTATATTTTCACGTTTTCGAACGAGGCAAAGTGTTTGGATGGGGTAAGTGTCTCTAAACTTCATCAAATCTAGCCATTCTCGAAATATTTGTTTTTTCTTCTACCTGATGATATTATTTTATCTTATTTTACAGGTATATTTTGTCAATTCTCAACTTTCTTTCTACTTTCACCTACTTATTCTTTGATCAACTTTCCCACATTTTTGTTTTTTAAAATTCATTTTATTTAACTAACTCATAAATTGTTGATTCTCATTCTTTTTACACATTTAAAGACATCTTATACGCTTTTCTATCAAATGTTAATATCCATTTATAATTAGTAAAAATATAAATGTTTATTAATTCAACATTTTATAATCACAAAAAAATTTTTGTAAATTTTTTTTTTAAATTTCATCTTTTTGTCGCGGTTATGACACCGCTACAAAAACGAAAATAACGAGGACATCTGAAATTTAAAAAATTAGGGCGGGAATTTGGTCACTTCTGATATCACCGCGACAAAAAATTGTTTTGACACCTTTGTCACGGTTTAACAACCGCTACAAATAAAAAAAGCGGCAAAATTTTTTAAAGAATAATGGCTTGAAAATGGTCACGGTTGTATAACCGCGACAAAAAATTATTTAAACAAATTTGTCACGGTTTAATGACCGCGACAAATGTGATGGCCGAATGTTTTGTAGCGGTTTTTTGACCGCGACCTTAATAGCGACAAATTTAATGGCGGGAAAAATTTGTAGCGGTTTTTTGACCGCGACTAATGTGTTCATTAGTTGTCGGCTTAGCCTTATATAGTGGCGGTTTATGTGCGTTGAGTAGCGGTTTTTTTTAACCGCTACAAATTTTCTTGTTTCTGGTCGTTTTTGTGGCGGTTTTAGTAACCGCGACAAATGTCATTTGTCACGTTTAAAACCGCTACTAATGTGTATTTTTAACCGCTACAAATGACCGGTTTTTTTGTAGTGCCAGTGGGCACGTGTCGCTTTGGCATGGATCTTGATAAGCCATTGGAGTCAATAAACTGTAAGGCAATCTAAGGACCCGTTTGATATGCGGAAGATAGGATGAAGGAAAGGGAAGATTACAGATCTTCCATCACAAAATGCGTTTGGCATCGTCTTCCTGGAAACTATCTTCCAAAGAACCTTCGATCTTCCTTTAAACGTGGGAACCTTCATTCCATCTGAAAATGGAGGGAATGCTGAAATCTTCCTAGGAGAGTGAAATCCTATGACGAAATTGGCCCTGAAATTTTGCCGACCCTCTTGCTCCGATTGTGTCTCTATCGTGCGGGGTGCAAAACCCAACCCAGAACCCAAAACTCCCACCACAAGGTTCTAGGTGAGGAAGATGACGAAGAAGACGATGCTGAGAAAACGATGAACAAGAAACTGATGGTGGGTCTGTGATGTGGCTTTTACTGTCTTGCATTTATATTACTATTGCTTCGTAAAAAATGCCTACTGCTTTCTATCATTTTGTCAGTTCTTGGAATGTTCTCGATATACAGTTGCACAAGTTTGGTTATTGTCCAATTTTTTGTTTGAACTCATTATCCCTTTAGTGCTTTATGTTCAAACCCAATGCCAACATTTGAACAGTCTAGGGGTATTGTGGGAATTTCACCTAATCTTCTCACTTAACCAACACCCAATTCTTCATACCAAACATCTCATTTTCCCTCAACTTAAGTTCCATTCCCTAGTATACCAAATGGCTCACATTTTTAAATTCCCTCCTAATCTTCCTTTCCTTTCCTTTCCTTTCACTTCCATTCCATTCCTTTCCCTCCTCAAATTTTTCCTGTAACAAATAGGGCCTAATTGTTCTCCAAGGTACACCTTGAGGTTAAATTCAGGCTTAAGAAATGATAAATAGAGGGTTGTGTATCCATCATATTTATACATCTTCATTTCACTTCGAAATGATTAATCGGCTTTAATGATAGAGCTTTAGATGGTGCTACCCTTTCCCTTCTTTCCCTAGATGAGTCAGAGTTGGAGGCAAACATTATTAGTTGAGATCCAGTTTATTTGTGCTAAAGATTTCCTTTTATTATATTTTGTTAAAGTGAAATACACTCTTTATATTAAAAATATTATTTAATATTAAGACGTATTGTAACGTATTGAAATATTAGTATTTTTAAAGTAATATATTGGCATCTCGTATCAGAAACATATCGAAAATATCATGTCGATTTCAGTGCTTCTTAGCTTGGAAGTATACGCCCAAAAGCAATGTTGCCTTGATTTTTTTTTTTTTGGTTCAATGTCGCCCCAGAAGTCTAAAAACGTAACAATGTTTTCCTTTTCCGTTAAAAAAATTAATGTTGATTGTTAAAACAATTGACGTTTACCATTAATTTTTTAATGGCAAATGGCAACATTGTTTCGGTTTTTGACTTCCAAGGATTGAGACCAAACAAACTTTCAGCAACATTAATTTTGGGCAGATACTTCTAAATCAGATTTGCTACTTAACCCAAAACAAGAAGGGCTAATAAGTACCTTGGAAGTAGTGGACTCATCCTTTTCTTTTCTGACAGAACAAAGCTATACCCTATATCATTCGCCTGGAATATTTTTATCATCGCCTTAGGGCCCAGGATTAGCAAACCCATTGCTCCATCAAGTGCTTTTTTAGCAAGTAAATTCGCTATACCATTGCGATCTTTGTGAAAGACTTGGACATCCACACTCCAATTCCACTCTAACATGCCTTTGATTTCCATGATCACAGCAATATCTTTGTGCATCTCATCAACTTCAAATTTGATTAAACGAACAGCCTCGGTAGAGTCGCTTCAAGATAATATCTCTATCGCCCGCATCCCAAGCTATTTTGAGACTCATCAAGCATCCCCATAGTTTCGCTGTGAGGGTATCCCCGACACTCAATTTCAGAAGAAAAGCCTCCATCATACGATTGTTGCCATCTTTAAAAATGCCTCCACAAGCTACTTTTTCATTTAAATGACAATGGGTGCCATCCAATTCTACAATAACTTTTCTTTCTGTGAATTGATCATGATGTATCGGGCAATGAGTATAACCTTCATTTATCTCAACTTTACTGATATTGCCACTACAAGCTGCTTTATCATTTAAATGACAATAGGAGCCATCCACTTTTACAATAATTTTCCTTCCTTTGAATTGAACATGATGTCGCGGGCAATGAGTATAACCTTCATTTTTCTCAAATTCACTGATATTGCTACTGCAACCTTTGTCCCTTGTTCTTCTCCAGGCTTCAAGATCTTCTTTACGCACCGCTCGCCACCCACACTTCTTTATTTTAATCCCTGGTGACTTATTTGTAATAGCATTCATCGAAAAGAATGCCATTTGAAGTCCGTCCACAACCAAACAGGAACAACGAATATATATAATATAAAGTTGACGACCATGACCTAAACGTAACGAAACATCATCGGCTCGAAAATACTTATTTGAAAAACCGTGATTTTGAAATCTCAAAGTCCAACAAATTGAATCCCACCCACGTTCAAATGCGTTATCGTGTTCTATCACTAAGCATATGGCTATGCCCCACCATGCACTTGAATGACGATAATGAGGGGAAATGCTTATTATGAATGACACATTTGGATCCCCGAATTCTTCGTCATCAAAGTAGTTTTGGTTATAAAACCATGATGGCACTTCGCTACCTTGAATTATTAGTACGCGAGTATATCGCCTGAAGAAATCAAAAGGCTGGAACAAAAAGAAAAGATTGTTTGTGTTAGTATGTAAGAAATGGAAATATATACAAGTCAAATAAACTAGATATTTATCATTGAAGAAATTAAGAAAACAAATCAAGTTATTCTAAAAACTCACAATTCGTGAACCCAATGTTGTAATTGCAGATTTGATATTTAAACCAACAACTTCACCGAGATTGAGAGCCTATAAGAAAAAAATTTCCATGTTAAAGAACTATAAGGATTGAGGTGAAAGGGCAAGTAAAGACAAATGAAACAAACCTGCTGAGGTTGAAATGATTCAATGAAATCCCACAAGTGTTGTGAACTTTCGTAATGTCTCATTGATGAACAATCAAGTGCGTATATAATTGACAGATGTGACGGAAATTTTGGAAAAGACCGAAGCCGTTGGCAATAAGAGATACCAAAAACTTGAAGCTTGGAAAGATTGGAAATGACGCCAGATGGTAAGTCAATGAAATTGTTTCCACCTAGGTATAATTTTTTTAATGATGATAACTCACTAATGTCAGCGGGGAGTGATCCATCATGGAGGTTGCACCAACGTAAATTTAATTGGATCAAGAATGACAAAGACGGCAACAACATAAATTTTGTTGGGCTTGAAGGCCTTTGAAGAAGGGAGAAGCAACTCCATGATGATGAAGATTGTCCTTCACCATTGTTCTCACTAAGTGATAGCCCTTCAATAGCAATGTAACTCAAATCAAGCAATTCCAAAGCCTCATTTTCTGTCAAGTTCTCTGGTAGCCTTGAAAGCTTTGAGCAGCCAGAAATTCCAAAAATTTTCAGTGCTTTCAATTTACAAACATTATATGGAAGACAAACCAGCCTTTTGCAGTTCTTCAAATTTAATTCAACCAAACCAATCAAATTGCTCAGTGATTGAGGTAGTTTCGCTATGGCGGTCCCCTCTAAATCAAGCTTAGATAGACGTTCCATCTCTTTTCCAAACTCAGGAAGTTTTCTAACTTTTGAACAGCCGGATAGAATAAAAGTTTCTAAGCGATTCATCTCAAATTTTCTTGGAAGGGTTTTAAGTTTTCTACAATCTTTCAAATCAACAATGGCAAGTTTCTGGTGATGGCCAAGAGATTGGTGAATTTCAACTAGGTTAGAACACCCTTCAAGAATCAGTTTTTCAAGATGAGGAATTCCATCAAAATTTGGGGTTTTGATGAGGTCTTTTGAATGAGAAAGATAATGAACTCAAGGTTTCAGAAAGACTGAGAAGAGAAAAAGAAACAAGGAGAGGAAACAATAAACCCTCAAAAACTAAAAGTAAATAGTAATTTATTAAAGCATGGACAAAAAATTTAAATAAAAGGACTATAGTTACCTGCCTTACTCTGCAAAGTTCTTTTAACTTGCTATGTGGCATGTATAGATCAACAAGTTCATGGAGTTGAGTTTGACTTGGCAAATAAAATAATGGAAACCCTTCCCATTCTATTACTTTTAACTCTTTGGAAAGGGACTTGAGTCCATGTGGAAGATTCAATTGGCAATATTGGGAAACATATGAATATCTTGAAACGATAAGTAACTTAAGGTTACTCATCTTTGAGAAGGCTTCAGGATCCCAAAATGCATCACATGACTTTTCTAGCACTATAACTATTCCCCAGATTGCTTCTGTCCCCTATAAAAGAAGTCAAGACAAATATTTACAAGAGTTATGAAGTAAATTATTATAAAAAGAGTGCACAAACAAGAACTTTGAAATCTCACCTTATTTCTTTCAAGTACATGATTGGCATCCTCCAAAGACAATATCCTAGAACGCTTGCCGGCATCATCAGGCGATTCTTGATAGACAATATATTGACCCATATCTTGGAGAACTTCATGCACCCACAAAACCCCTACATAGTCAATCACTAGTGATTTATCAATAAGAACACTTATTCCAATTTTTGGGTGAAGATCCTTGTCCAAAGTGTCTAAAGTTTTTATTACATAATCTTTGTCCGTCCCATTGAAAAAGCAAGCAATATCTAAGAATATAGTCTTCTCCTTAATGTCTAATCCATCAAAACTCACTTGAAGTATCTTCAAAATGTCATTTAGAGGAACCTTCTTGAACTTAGCTAGTGCATCCTTCCATTCCTCTATAGTTCTTTCACAAAGAAATGAGCCTAACACTGTGAGCACTAAAGGAAGGCCTCCAGCGTATTCAATGACGGATCTAGCAAGGTCCAAATAATTTTTATTTGGTTTATCTCCTTTAAAAGCTTTTTGGAGGAAAAGTTTAAAGGACTCATTTTTACTCAAGAATTTGACATTATACTTAGCAGACACACCATGTGATGATAGCAAATGCTTATCCCTAGTTGTTATTATTATTAGGCTGCCTTCACTGAACCACCCTTGCTTTGGAGCCAAATTTTCAAGTTGGCTTATATGACTCACATCATCAAGGACAAGTAGAATTTTTCTATCGGCCAACATGTTTTTTATGAAACTCATTCCATCATAGCAATCACCCACTTCCATACCTCTTTTATCTAAAGAGACAAGAAGTTTTCTCTGCAATGAAATCAAACCATCTTTTTCATGTACCTCTCTAACATTATAAAGAAAGCAGTGAATCTCAAAGTTTTTGCACTTCTGCTCATAAAAAGCTCTAGCAAGACTGGTTTTGCCTAAGCCTCCTGAGCCCCATATTCCTATAAATCGAACTCCTTCAGGTTCACTTGCTATGATTGACTCCAACTCATCTAATTTTGGTTTAATTCCAACTAATATACCAAGGTGTGATGGCGATTCATCAAGTAACTTTGACTTCATTTTTTCAGCTATGCTTTCAATGAAATGTGTTTCATGCCTGCATAGGAAAATAAAGTTATAGCATGATTTTTGTCACACAAAAAATTATAGCATGATGTTTTTTGGACATGAAAACAGCATGATCATTTAAGTCAATAGAATATAAAAATATTATGCATAAACGCTATAAATAGTTAATGTGAGATATTAAAAAAAAGAACATGATCACATGTATAAAATTTTTAAAATTTACGCCGAAAATTAATTTAACTTAGTAAGTATTGGTGATAATTTCATTTAGAGAGAAGTTGTTTATAGCTTCTGGTATTGACAGACAATCACGAAGAGTGAGAAGCTACAATATAGTCTACTGTTTATACAAAGAAGCAAAATCCTAGATTTTTCTAATGAGATTATGAAACATAATTGTCACCATTATGTGTGTGTACTCACTTTGATAACTCCTGGATGTTGTAATACCCGGATAATTATCTATCTAGAATATTATATTTTAGCAAATAATACCTATTTGGAAATAGGTGAATATGTGGTTTTAAAACCTTGTAGGATACTTATTCTATTGTCTAGGGAAATTTCTAATGAAATTAGAGGGATTAAAGTGTCAAAATCCCTAAATGCAATTATGGGCCATGAAATGCCCTGAAAATATTATGATAAATCCCAAGAGGCAATAAAATATTTATTGAAAATTAGAAAGTATGTTGTCTCTAATTTTAGGAATTTTTGGGATTATTTCCCTTGAAAAATACGAGGCAAAATTCAATATAATTTTGGGGAGCATAAGTTGCCCCATGATTTTTAATATTTTACATGGAGCATAAAATACCAATGTAAGTAAAATAGTTGTGAGATAATGATTAATCTTAATTAAGAAAATTATTAAAAATTAGAAAGTGATTAGTTAGGTAATTATTGGCTAATTATCTAAGCTTGAACAAAAGAACCAATAGGGAGAATTTTTAAAGATAATTAAAGTAAAAAAAAAAAGGGAGGAATGATATTTTCAAGAAAAAGAAAGGAAAAAAAAAAAAGGAAAAAGGAAAAAAAAAAAAAAAAAAAAAAAAAAAAAAAAAAAAAACGAAATAATAAAAATAATAAAAAAAAGGAAGGAAAAAAATAAAAAATAAAAATAATAATAAAAAATAAAATAATAATAATAATAAAATAAATAATAAATATCATGATATTTGTATTATTATAATAATATAAAAGAGATATTTGTGGAAGAACCAGGTTGGATAAATGAGAACCGATAAATTAAATCCTATCTAGAAAACCATGAACTAAGTTTCTTAGGTCGGGACAAATTACAAACAAGTGAATTTTTGTCCAGGAAGTCGGTGTTAGCGGAAGTCATTTCCGTAACCGGCGGGGCGAATAAGGGATCGAGATGAGAAGATATTTTTGTAAATAAAGGGCGATAAGAAAAGTGAGAACCGATGGAAAATAAATCATAACTCAAAATCCTTGAACTAAGTAATAAACAACTGGACATATTATGAACCAGGTGAATTTTTGTCTCGAAGTTAGTGTCACCCGAAGTAATTTCCGTAACCGACGGCGTTCGGCTTAGAATCTTCTAAGCGGGAGTTACGGAATACCCTTAAGGGGATCAAAAATTTAGTTAACTCAAATATTTCCGAAGAGGAAGAATAGAGCTTCAGGGCTGTGTTCCCGGATTTTTGAGATTTTCTAAGATTACGCGATTAGAACACCGAACGGGAGACTTTATCGGTAGAAGTTCATAAAGCACATGGGTGACATCACCTTGACATCATGATGAGGTAAGGAGATGTGTTGTATGGTGGAGATGATGCCTTGTGTCCAAGCTAGATCCAACGGTTGAGATTCGGTATGATAAAGCATGAATAGTGCACCAAAATCTTCTATAAATAGGTCTTCCCATTTCACTTCATTCCTCACCAATTCACAATTCCTAGAGAGAGGTTAGAGAGAAGTGAGAGCAAGGAGGAGCTCGGAAAAGGAGTAGCGAAGTCTTTGGGTAAGTTCTTCTGGTCCCGGTCTTAAGCTTTGGTAGTTCCTTCGGTAGTTATAGTAGAAATGCTAGATTAATCTTTAATCTTCCAAGTTAGTTTAGATATCATGTTTTAGGGATAAATATGATATTTATTATTGGAGATAGAGATATGTCAAAATTTTGGAAGATTAGAGTTAAAGTAACGAAGTTCTGGCGAAATTCCGCCGATTAGGGGAGTCAAGGGTAAAATGGTAATTTGGGACTAGAATGTCTGGTATAATGTTGACCATTGATTAGAAACGTTATCATCCTTATAGGATATCGTAATCACTTACCGCGTTGTACCGCCGTCCGTCCGCATCATTGATCATCTGATCAGTTCCGTCAACGAAGGTACGTTCGCGTCTTGTAACACTAACTCGATGCTTATTGTATGCTTATATGTGATAGACTATTTCATAGAGTCGTCATGGACGGGACTTTGTCTTGGGTCATGCACCGTGTCTAAGACTGTCTTAGTTCACCGTTTATACATTCAGCTTTGTTTATACGGGTTACGCCTTGGTAATGCCGTTGAGTTTTCCTAGCGCGAGGACACGGATGTACACCGTGGCACCGGTGAATAGTGCAGACCGTAATAACATTCATATGCGGTGGCTGTGTTGTTATTACCTTTACATGTCTTTGTGTGCTATGTACTTGTTGATATGTTAATCTTGCATCTGGCTTTGTGTGCTTATGTATTGATTACTAGAATAGTAATGTCATGAGATAACCGTCATCCATATACTTTGTATTACTTGAGCATGAGGTTAATCATTTTGAGGTTCAATGGGCATTGAACCTCGGCTCTTAACATAGCGTCGGGGTCGGAGGACCGAGGATCGAGGAGAAAGGCAAGCGGACGCATAGGGACTCAAATTTGAAGACTTTCTTTTGTTATTTACTTTTGAAAACACTCGGTATAACGTACCACTACCGTAATCGCCCGGACTTACGACATTTTGAATATAAATATCGATTACTCAATCGCTCCGATGCTCTACTCGATGAAAAAAATATATATACTTGCTTTTGAAAATGGGATGTTACATTTATGGTATCGGAAGCGGTTGTCCCGGCATAGATCGACTAAGTTATTCCAAACCTTTTGGTGCCGAAGCGGGGCTAGTCTATGTGGATCAGCCAATCAGTCACCCTAGCACGGTGAGGCTCCCATGATAGACACCTACCTGGCCATTTGGTTTGAGTAACGGAGTTAGGCTCTACGCCTTTTTAAGAGCATGTTTTGAAAATGAGTACTGATATAAGCCTAGGTCGGAGTACCACCTTACTTCGGTATACCGGTTCGAACCGGTATACTATCCTAAATCGGTGTACCATCCCGAACCAAAGTGTACCACCCTCGTCGGTGCACCACTCTAAACCCGGGATGGTGTATCCATCGCTTTGTCCCTACATCGATATTAGGCTCGATAATTCGATAACTCGATAATTTCGATAATTCGATAATCTCCGAGTTTATCTGGGCATTAACTCCATTCTAACCCGAGCTTATATATGGAGCTGGGGTCACACCGGATGAGACTCAGAGATATAGTAGATAACATAGAATATGGGTTCTGTTGCTAAGCTCTAGGACTTCTAATATAGAAATTGGAGTCTGAGTTAAATCCCCGCCTAGTGTTTCAAGGCAATCGTTATAGAGAAGTCGGTACTGCTTAGGTTTTCCTGTAGACAGTGACTATTGATTTAGTTTCCTTGTAGAAACAGTAACTTACTAAGTTACCCTGAGAGGAAAATCCCTGCCTTGCAAAAACCAGACACCGTGCGTGGAACGGGGCATGGCTCCGGGGATGAAGGTCTTTTGACTAAGTCCTTAACGATGGTGACCGTTAGATAAAAAGGGGAAAGTACCCAATATTTCTGGGGAGGCAGTTATGCCGTACTAGTACCTATGAGAATGGTCGGTATGCAGTGGTATGTGTACCGATATTAGTACCCAGATACGATAGACGTTGTGAAGTTAAGCGTGCTTAAGCGAGAGAAATCTCAGGATTCTTAACCCCTGGGATATAGCATAAGAATTTGATATCCTTTAAGCAAAGGCCTGAATACCTTGCGGTGTGAAACATAGTAATCCTTTGGAATACTATGAGAAAAGATAGAGTGATGATAGGCTTGAGATAGAGACAATGCTTACGTCAATGTATGACTGAGCATTGCCTAGGTTCCAATACCCGAGAGTAGGAACCCTAAGAAAATGTGAGTGAGGTTGCCTTAGGTTTGAATACACGAGAGTTGGTTCCTTAACGAAACCCTACGATAGCTAAAACCTCGGTGATCACGGGTTATGGTTTCAAGGTAGGACCGATAACCTTAGAGATGTTAGTGGCTAGTAGATCCCCAAAAGAAGTGGGTGGTTACCCGATAGGGAAATTGAGATAAGGTTGTTGACTGGAGCTAGAAAGTCCATGAATAAAATGACCCCGGATGAGATGGCGAAATAGAGACAAGAGATTACGGAACCACTAAAGGGTAGGAACTTGATAAAGATCCGAGTTCTCCTTATAATGATTCGAGATGATCAACGAAGAAAGTACTACTTATGGGAAGTTGTGATCGGAGGTGGCTACTTACGGGAGATCTGTTCGAAAAGGGCTACCTACGGAGGGTTCTGACCGGAGGTGCTGACCAATCGGAGGGATTGAGTGAAGCGCCGAGTGAAGTACCGTAGAGTGAAGCCACCGTGACGTCAAACCGTGTAGTGAAGTTGCCATCACAACGAACCATAAAGTAGAGCTACCGATGTATCGATTCTCAAGGTAAGTACATTGTAGCGAGTCCCATATCTAATCGGTTCCCTAGAGAGAAAAGTTTACGTAATCCAAAGATATCGCCATAGGTGCTCTAGTCTTTGTATAGCATATATTGTGCTATGATATCCAAGCAAGAACTGAACTTGCACAAGAAGAAATTCTAGTTGTGAACAAGTTCCCTGAGATGTTTCTAGAAGCTCTCAGCGGATTACCACCAGTAGAGGAAGTTGAATTCACTATTGGGTTGATACCTAGTACTTGAATCAATATTAAAGGTGCCGTATCGAGATGGTTCCAAATGAATGAGTTTTTGAGAGACGAAAGCACACACCAAAATGAATACACCAATCCGGAATTATGATTCCTACCACATCGGAGGGTGTATGGCCCATGATGATGGTCAACGTCGGCGATGCTTGGTGACTCGGCTCTAGTCGATAGACGGGAGTACGTGATGCCGGAGGGATGCGATGATCGTGGATCGATTGGATCCAAGTGGTTGCGCTTGAGGCCGCACGGGATTGGGGTATGTCTGGTGAGGATAAAGTGGTGATGTGTACTCCTCAAACGTTCATGGTGGGCGGTAGGACCTTTGGGACCGATGTGTCCATAGGTCGTTAGACATATACATGTTCGATGAAAATCCCTAAGTCCCGTGAGACTAGTGTGTCTATAGGTGGCGAAGCCCACGGTTGTTAGATAACAAATACAAGAGCGTCCCGAGAAGTTCGTGAAACCCGAGGATAGCGGGCGATATCCGGAATAGCCGGAAGATTAAAGTAGAATAGACTAAACATTCTACGGATGGCTTAAGTAGCCAAGGACAAAGGTCCGAATGCGTTTAGTTAGTAATGACCTTCTAAGGTGAGTTGTCTGGTTCCTGAGTAAGGTTTAAAAATTGAATTTTTGAACTTGCCAATACACCTGCTATATTTGAAATTTTGGAATTGATTGCGAACTTGTGAATTTTTGAAATCGATTTTTGAGTGAAATGTTTTCAATAGAATTTGAGACCACAGTGATGGTTATTTTGAAATGATGTTGTCTTATAAAAGGGGTTTTGTTAGAACCCAGAGTTTGAAACTAAGTTTTCAACTGTGTTGTGGTAAAGTCAGTACAGAACTGGGAGGCCAGAAGCTGTTGTAGATGTACACGGTTTGCTGGGTCTTTCCAGATGTTTTAAAATGGTTGAAATTGCTGACCTTTGATAAAAGCTCTTTTTGAACAAAGAGTTTTTGAGGGATTTTGTTTGAGAGAATGAAAATCGCACCAGCAGTGAACGCACCCAATCCATAACATTTCGCCTAGGGCGTATGTTTTGTCTAGTAGGACCCGAGTGTCTATGGGCTGGGCCGAGTTTCGGTAGATAGGGTTGCTACTTTATGTGCCAGTGTGAACACTGGGTCTCTTATGGGAGGGGCGGAGGTTCTCCCACATTGTTTGACGGTACTGCTGATGCAGAGGCCGGTTTGGGGATTGGGATAAGACGCTTGCTGTACCAAGTGGTTGAAATGGTGGCGTGAGCTCTCAATTGTAAAAAATTTTGTGAAATGAATCATCTCCCTCAAGAATATGTGCCGATAGTAAAAGTTTTTGAGAAACTGATTCGGCAGTGAATATGTTTTCACGAAATTGTTTTGGCGGCAATTATGTTCATAAATGTGATAGCACTATTACTTTTTTGGTATAGTGTAGATTGCGAAATGTACTGAGACCACGGAAAATTTTCAATTTGTGAACATTTGAAAATGAGACAACATAATGGTTTTGGGTAGCGATGACGTGTTTGTCATTGCTATGGTGTTGAAAAGCGGTGTAGTTGATATAGGAACAGGAGCTATTAGAAAGGTCTAGAATCTTTTGAACCGTTAAGTCAAATAGTAGTCGTCGGCTATGGTGCAAAGTAAGTGAAAGTAGTCGAGAGCTTGAATGGGAAAGGCTCGAGATGAAATAGATGAGCAGATGCCCCGGCAATAAGACTTAGTGTGTAAGTGTGCACGAGGTGGTGCCTCTAGAGCATAGAACCTAGGTGATACTTAGCGCCGTATGAAATGCTAATTGTCATACTAACTATGTCTAAAATACATCATAAGACTAGCAAAACATTCGTTGTACCGGTAGTAGTCAAGATGCCTAAGGCACGAGGATGAATTCCTAGGTAGTAAGGCTAGAATCTCCGATGTTGTGGTAATGATTGAGCCGAAAGGCCAAGTATGTGTTAAGCCGAGAAATTTGAATAAATCGGGCGAGAGGCACTGTGTAACCGAAATCTTGTGAGAATAGACCGAGTGAGTCTTGTAATTGAGTACTATGCCTGGTACGAGATAAATGAGAATTTTGAATAGCGGGATGCGTGCTAGGTAAGCATGCATAGGGAAGGAATAGATTGGAGGTCTAGATAACCTTTCGAGTGTATATGTTCAAATTTCGAGGGCGAAATTTTATTTAACGGGGAGAAATGTAATACCCGGATAATTATCTATCTAGAATATTATATTTTAGCAAATAATACCTATTTGGAAATAGGTGAATATGTGGTTTTAAAACCTTGTAGGATACTTATTCTATTGTCTAGGGAAATTTCTAATGAAATTAGAGGGATTAAAGTGTCAAAATCCCTAAATGCAATTATGGGCCATGAAATGCCACGAAAATATTATGATAAATCCCAAGAGGCAATAAAATATTTATTGAAAATTAGAAAGTATGTTGTCTCTAATTTTAGGAATTTTTGGGATTATTTCCCTTGAAAAATAATGAGGCAAAATTAAATATAATTTTGGGGAGCATAAGTTGCCCCATGATTTTTAATATTTTACATGGAGCATAAAATACCAATGTAAGTAAAATAGTTGTGAGATAATGATTAATCTTAATTAAGAAAATTATTAACAATTAGAAAGTGATTAGTTAGGTAATTATTGGCTAATTATCTAAGCTTGAACAAAAGAACCAATAGGGAGAATTTTTAAAGATAATTAAAGTAAAAAAAAAAAGGGAGGAATGATATTTTCAAGAAAAAGAAAGGAAAAAAAAAAAAAAAAAGGAAAAAGGAAAAAAAAAAGAAAAAAAAAAAGAAAAAAAACGAAATAATAAAAATAATAAAAAAAAAGGAAGGAAAAAATAAAAAATAATAATAATAATAAAAAATAAAATAATAATAATAATAAAATAAATAATAAATATCATGATATTTGTATTATTATAATAATATAAAAGAGATATTTGTGGAAGAGCCAGGTTGGATAAATGAGCGGATAAAATTAAATCCTATCTAGAAAACCATGAACTAAGTTTCTTAGGTCGGGACAAATTACAAACAAGTGAATTTTTGTCCGGAAGTCGGTGTTAGCGGAAGTCATTTTAAAGTAACCGTAGCGGGAGGCGAATAAGGGATCGAGATGAAAGATATTTTTGTAAATAAAGGGCGGATAAGAAAAGTGAGAACCGATGGAAAATAAATCATAACTCAAAATCCTTGAACTAAGTAATAAACAACTGGACATATTATGAACCGGTGAATTTTTGTCTCGAAGTTAGTGTCACCGAAGTAATTTCCGTGGCAACGGCGTTCGGCTTAGAATCTTCGGCGTTACGGAATACCCTTAAGGGGATCAAAAATTTAGTTAACTCAAATATTTCCGAAGAGGAAGAATAGAGCTTCGTTTGTGTTCCGGATTTTGAGATTTTCTAAGATTACGCGATTAGAACACCCCGAACGGGAGACTTTATCGGTAGAAGTTCATAAAGCACATGGGTGACATCACCTTGACATCATGATGAGGTAAGGAGATGTGTTGTATGGTGGAGATGATGCCTTGTGTCCAAGCTAGATCCAACGGTTGAGATTCGGTATGATAAAGCATGAATAGTGCACCAAAATCTTCTATAAATAGGTCTTCCCATTTCACTTCATTCCTCACCAATTCACAATTCCTAGAGAGGTTAGAGAGAAGTGAGAGCAAGGAGGAGCTGCGGAAAAGGAGTAGCGAAGTCTTTGGGTAAGTTCTTCGGTCCACAGTCTTAAGCTTTGGTAGTTCCTTCGGTAGTTATAGTAGAAATCTTAGATTAATCTTTAATCTTCCAAGTTAGTTTAGATATCATGTTTTAGGGATAAATATGATATTTATTATTGGAGATAGAGATATGTCAAAATTTTGGAAGATTAGAGTTAAAGTAACGAAGTTACGCGAAATTCATGCCGATTAGGGGAGTCGGGGGTAAAATGGTAATTTGGGACTAGAATGTACAGTATAATGTTGACCATTGATTAGAAACGTTATCATCCTTATAGGATATCGTAATCACTTACCGCTGTTGTACTGTTTGTCGTCTGCATCCAACAGATCGTACCGAAAGTTCCGTCAACGAAGGTACGTTCGCGTCTTGTAACACTAACTCGATGCTTATTGTATGCTTATATGTGATAGACTATTTCATAGAGTCATGGACAGGACTTTGTCTTGGGTCATGCAGTGTCTAAGACTTCTGTCTTAGTTCACATTTTATACATTCGGCTTTGTTTATACGGGTTACGGTCTTGGTAATGCCGTTGAGTTTTCCTAGCGAGGGACACGGATGTACACCGTGGCAGTGAATAGTGCGGACCGTAATAACATTCATATGCGGTGGGCGTGTTGTTATTACCTTTACATGTCTTTGTGTGCTATGCTTGTTGATATGTTAATCTTGCATCTGTTTGTGTGCTTATGTATTGATTACTGGCTTGTAATGTCATGAGATAAGCTGTCATCCATATACTTTGTATTACTTGAGCATGAGGTTAACAGTTTTTGAGGTTCAATGGGCATTGAACCTCGGCTCTTAACATAGCGTCGGTCGGGAGGACCGAGGATCGAGGAGAAAGGCAAGCGGCACGCATAGGGACTCGGTGAAGACTTTCTTTTGTTATTTACTTTTGAAAACACTCGGTATAACGTACCCTTCATGTCAATCGACCCGACTTACGACATTTTGAATATAAATATCGATTACTCAATCGCTCCGATGCTCTACTACGATGAAAAAAAATATATATCTTTGCTTTTGAAAATGGGATGTTACGAGATGTTGAAGTCATTTAATTAGCAGTTATGGTTTGAGATTCCTTTTATTTCTTAATTTTATTTAAGGAGCTTTTCACAAATACAATGTATTAAAAGTTCAAATCTAACACTGTATGTTAATTAACCATTCACGCCATAAAAAATAACAAGTATTATAAATTAATAATTAATTAAGAATAAAATTTAAAATATAGAAATTATTAATTATTTAATTAGATAATAATAATACTCATTATTATTATGTAATTTTATAAAAATTCGGCATAATTACTAGATAATTTAAGAAAACATTACCATTTCAAAATGTTGTATTTGATTGAATTCTATGGGGAGTCCTACTTCATGAACAATCAATACATGCTTATTTTACCAACAAATAGAACTACAAGCCCACAATTAAATATATGAAGATATAGTACTTTTTTAGTGAAACCGTGATGGAGTTTAGACTTTATTGAATTGAGTTTGAATATTCTCATTCGTATTGCCCAACAAAAGAGAAATAAGTGAAGATAATTATCAAGAGAGGAGAAAATTACTGATTTTTTGAGTGCCAACCAGATATAGCAGCAACTTTTTCTAAAGCATTCCTCCATCCTTGCACCTTCATTTTGTCTTGTGCAAATATTTCTTCATGCTTTTTGAATGCTCCTGCAAAACTTCCCTTTTGTTTCCTAACATCAGACGGATCTACACCATAAAAGATTGGAAATACTTGAAGTCTCGACTCTATGATCTTTTGAAGCTCTTCCAAACACCAAGTTGAAGAAGCATAACTTGGGGAGAGCACAACAATTGCAGAACGAGATTCTTCAATTGCTTGCAGTAAACTTGGTTTAATAAATTGTCCCCTTTCAAGTTCTTCCTCATCCCTGAAAGTCTTTAACCCTTTGCGTTTTAAAGCAGCATACAAATGATCAGTAAAACTTGTCCTAGTATCTTCCCCTCGAAAACTCAAAAACACATGATACTTCCATCTCTTAGTCGAACCAGAAGAGCTTGAACAACACCCAACTCCATCAGCATCATGTGCCATTGCAAGGATTTGGAATCTGAACCCAAGTTCAAAAGTAAAAAGTCATAAACAAAAAGAATGATACAAATCTAATAGGAACTTCAACAAACAGTGTAGCGATCTGTAAGGGGATATTGAAGACGGAAGAAAGTGAACCAATTTGTGAGTTTCGAAGAAAAATCTTGAGATCTCTTGGGCAAATTCAAATACATAAAGTAAAAAAAAAAAAAAAAAAAAAAAATCGGAATCACAAAATGCTGGTATCAGCACAGAGTTTTATGGTTCTCTTACCACAAGATTCATTCGCTCTTCACGCTTATATTAAATGGAAGCTGAATCTCTGCATATATTCTTTATCATTGCCGTTCGATGTTTAATTTCACAGATCTAAAAAGTTATTTTACTGAAATAGATCTAGGAAGACGAAAGGAAGAAAGTAGAAACTTGAAGAATGAAAATATCCAAAGATTTGTTCGATTCAACCTGCTAAAGTGAATTCCAGCAGCCTGCTACCAATTCAATATGAAAAAAATATCAAATGTCAAAACGTGTCACGAATGGGACTACAGTTCCATTTCACTGAAGGACAGAGCCATGTGACCCTGCCTCAATGCTTTATTGAGTTTTTACTTTTGAGGGGAAAAACATCAATTTCTACCCTTCTTCGTATACCCAGTGAAATTATTGCGTGTTTGAATGAAGAAATGGTGGATGGAACCATGATTTGTAGAGTTAAAGCAATTCTGTCCGATGGTGACTATTGTGGGTTTATAATTCGGTTTCTCGCCGCTGTTTTTCGCCTGTTTATTATTTGCAGAGTTAAATGCTGGATGGGTTTATTCAGAAGTTTTGGGTTTAGTTAGGCGATGACATTATAACAATTTTATCTATTAAATATTTTTAATTAAGAATTTAATTTTTTTATCAAATTTGAATTTAACTTTGTATCTTCAATTATTTATATATATATATATATATATAAAATTCAATAAGATTTAGGCTATTTTCAGTTATTTTTCAATTCAAGAGACTTTTCAAATAATAATCCAAGCAAGTTTCAATTTGAAAAAATGTCACTTCTATCACCTTCAATCCAAACACAAATCACATTTACCATCTGAATTTTATTATGTTTGCAAAAATCATAATAATAATAAGTCATTTCTACCGTTAATTCAAACTCCTTACGTAGGCACAAATTTGTAGCTCAAAGAATGGAGGTTTTGAAGTCAGCTCAGTCTACTCTTTACGGGTACAAAACCGTGTTGCTGTCTTCCACATTGCAAGACCTTTCATGACAGTGATTTTTCTCTATGAGAAAATTCAAAATACGCACAAAGAATCAATAATCTTTTTCATATTTTCTTCTGATCAGGATTATTTTTTATTAATTTGTTTTTAGAAAGCTTTAGATGAAATTTTGACGTGTCGTGCGTGAGGTAAATACCAAAAGAGACATGGAAGAAAATCTCTTATACTCCAAAACGGGTAGAATTAAATCAATTAATAACATTTCCTGTTGTTTTATTATTATACTTTAATATTCAGATTTTTAAAGTTTGGGAAATTAAAACATGTGAAAACTTGATGATTAATTTTCCATATTATATGATACGAAGTATTCCTATTAACAAGGAACGAAGTGGCATACGTGACATATTCTTTTGAGAAAATCTCAAGAAAATACCATTTGAATTTCATAATCTTAAACAGGGATTTTGAAGTTCAAGTGATACTTTTCTGCCATTTCCCTTATTCTTTTTCACATCCGTCCAAAAATATCACTTTGGTTAATAAATTCATTTCAACTAACTCTTACAGATTAAATAATAACAGTTCATCCATTAAATATATCTTAATTTTTTTTAAAAAAAAAAACAAAATGTAACCTTATTAAGACTTTAAAACTCTCTCTATTTACATATCATTCCCACCTTTGTCATTTTTCTCTCTTTCCAACAAGAATTAAATTATAGTTATTAATAACACTCTTAGTAAACTTATGTTTTCAACCAAAATTTTTGGGAAAATCCCATATAAATACCATTTGAATTTGTAAAACCCCTAGATGTCTCGTTGAACTTGTTAAAGGACCTAAAGTTAACAAGAACCCATATAGGGATTTAAAAATTCAGGTGAATTTACCATTTTGCCCTTAGTTTGAAAGAAATTTTACAAAATAAAAATGACCCTCGCCGGAGGAACAACTGCGGCCGGTCGTTGGAGGATCGGGCGCCCGAGACGGCAAACCACCGGCGGCTAGGCGCTCCATCGGTGGTTAGAATTCCGGTGATGGTTTTTTTGGGGGGGGAGATTTTTTTATTTAAAAAAAAGTAAAAAGATTCATTGCAAGTGAGGGAGGTGGGGTTCGATATTAATCTTCTATAATAGAATAAAATATGATTTGATAAATCAATTAAATGATTTTGTGAATTGAGTTTTTTTTTTTTTAAATGTAGTTGTTTTTAGGGAAAATCTCATATAAATACCATTTGAATTTGTAAAACTCCCCGGATGTCTGTGATTTTGTTAAACTACTTAAAGGTACCAAGGACCATATAGGGATTTACAAATTTAGGTGAATTTACCCTTTTGCCCTTAGTTTTAAATAAATAAAAAATAAAAATGACCCTCGCCGGAGGACCACTATGGCCGATTTGCCCGAGAGAACTAGCCTCCAGACGGCCTACAACCACCCGGTGGGGCCGAGCGCCAGGCCATCGGTGATTGGAAGTCGGGCGATGGTTTTTTTTTTTTTTTGGGGGGGGGGTGGGGGTTTTGTTGTTGTAACATCCCAATTTTCGAAAGCGTTTTCAAAATAGTTTGATCGAGTAGAGCATCGGAAGTATTTAAATTGAAGAGTAACTGATAAACATCCATTGTATTGTATATGCTTGCTCCATAGTGATACAAAAATTTTGAATGACTACAACGTTAAGTACATATCAAAAGAACTTTCTCCAGCCAGTCCCTAGGCCTGCTGCTTACCCTTGTCCTTGATCCTGTTCACTCCGGATCCTGAAGCTAAAGTAAGAGCTGAGGTCCAATGCCCAATGGACCTCAGGTAACGGTTAACCTCATGCTTAAATATGACAATATATGTATGACAGATATTCATGACATTACAGCAATAATCAATACAAAAGCCCATAACAGATGTATGATTAGAAATACATAACCACGTATGTAAGATAATAACAAATTATGTAACATAACCACGTATGCTACAACAATAGCTAGAACATAACCTCATATGTGACATAACCACGTATGTAAGTCTTAGTCGATGAACACAACAATCATATATAATCATACAATAAGCATCAGAGCTAGTGTTATAGTACGCGAACGTACCTTTCACCGTGTAATGGCCACATGCCTAACCTTTGAACCTAGCCCCAGACATCCCAGATATCCTAACATATCACCATAGTACTTAGAATAATATCCTAAGGGATATTTTCACCTCTATTTACCTCTCAACCCTTGGTGGATTTGTTATTTACAATTTTTCCCTTACTTTTATTTAAAAACGCAGTGCAGTATTTTCTGGGCAGATTTTTCGGTAACTTTGAAACATCATCATTAAATCTACAAAAATCGAAATGAGGATCCGTAAAATTCCTTGGACTCCTTAGGATGTATATGTTTAAGTAAAAATACTCAGTTTTTCCCAGATTACACGAGTCACTCCCAGTTTTAAAGTTTTGAGCCTCCGCCCAGAATTTTTCTAGAAATTCGTAGCCCAACTTTGAGAATTTTTATCTCACTGTACAAAACTCATTTTAACATATTATTGGCATATTTGAAAAGCCCTATATGTCTAATTTAACCATGAAATTTCCCAGAATTTTTTGACTTTATTTTTAACATGAAATATTGGCATTTTTATCACTGATTTCAGAAATTCCTACCCGATGAATTTTAAATCGAGCTTCGCTACTTTGCTCATAGTTTTCCAGAAATTTTGCTATACCAAGTGGCTCATCTAATTTTCAAATTATCACTATTTTTGACTATAAAAACATGATATTAAAATTACTCTAGCATATTTAAAATCAAAACTACTTCTAACTATGAATTTAAGATCTAAAACTTAAAGAACTTAAAGCTAGAGCTAGATAACTTACCAAGAACCTTGCTACTCCTTCAAGAAGCTCTTCACCCTATTCCTTACTCTCTCAAATATGGTTAATACCTTTGTGAATTGGTGAAGAATAATGAAGACCAAAGCCCCCTATTTATAGCAAAAGGCTATGGCACCTTGGTAAATATTTCAAACTTAACTCTTCTTGTGTATGAACCCTTGGATCTAAACTTAGTAAAGAAGTTTTAATCTCATCCATCCATGTGATTAGAAGACCTAACTTAATCTCTAAGTTTTGCTTTTTGAGAATTAATTTACTTTAATGAAATCTATTTTTGGTTGCTTGATCAATTACCAATATTTTTAAATTAAGTATGCTTTTTGATTAGTAGTTGGATATCCAGTTATGGTCTAATGAGATTCCCCTGGTTTGTGCTAAGCTTATTCTTCAACGTTTACAAAAATAGCCTTTACTAGGCTTACTTTCGAGTTAAATTATGTGGGTTCAAGATAAGTCCTTATATTTTCTCTAGGGTTCCTACTTCTTCACAACTATTTAAATTTGTATAAATTCTCACTTTATTTATTGTTTTGAGTTTTTTTGTGTACATCAGATATTTACTTGGATTTCAAATTAATATTGAATTAAGTTTATTTTTCTCTCTCACTCACTAGACTCACAACACACTCTCTCTTTCTTACTCACACATACACACACAACTCTCCCTCTTTCCTTCATCAATTTTGCAATTAATGAACCATGTGAACCCATGTGTTTGATTCAAATAATATCTAGATATTATGAGCTCAAACTCCTCCTATTGGTTCTTTAATTATCACATGGATTAAGCTTATTTATTAATTAAGGCCATTAGATTATACTTTATTAAATCAAATCTTGGCCTTTTATTTTCCAATATCTCATTGGCCCAATTAATTTCATGAGGATTAAGGATATTTACTTGATTTATCATTGGTCAATTCAATTTCACAAGGATTTGGTTTTATAAAATTAAATTTAAACCCTTTAGATTTAGCTTTATGAGGTTTAATCCTAGCCTTTCATAACTAATCTTAATTAGCATCCCTAATAAAGTAATTGTGTAATTGTCAAAATATGATTGGTTCTAAGATTAATTAGAAACCACTTCTATGCTAATCCTAGCCCTTCACTAGCCCTTGTTTCTTAATTAAGGTAATACATCCTTAATTATGCCTTTAACATATGCCACTAAATTAATTGCGAATGTTTATGAAAATAATTCAATTAACATAGATTTGAATTATCCACTAATTGTTGGCAATTTTCTCTAGTTGGTTTAATTATTTCCTCACAACTTTTTATCTTTTCATGGTCATTTATGCACCATGTATTAATTCAATAATTATAGGGCAATTTATGATTCCTAAAATAAAATTGGATTGTTGCCTCTTTAAATTCCAAGGAAAATAAAAAAATAAATTACTAAAATTAGACACAACATACTTTCCTATTTTAAATAGGTATTATTTGGCCAAACTATAATATTCAAGAGGCATATAAATTTTGGGGTATTATACCATTATTTTAATTAGTGCAAATTTAATTGCCTCCTAATTGTGGTTAATTCCCTTTAATTAATTCAAGTGGTTTCATAATAACCCCTTGATTATTTTAGTTACATAAGAACCATGTTTTAACATGATAATTTTATCATAGTCTTAAAATTGGCCCTTCAACTTTAATTAATCTATCTTAATAAATTTTAGTATCTCCATAGCATTTTATTGCTCTTATGATTATATAAGACTAGGCTTTAATATGGTAATTTTGTGGTATTTTATGATCCCAAAATAAAATTAGAGAATTTGGTTTTTGATTACCTTAATTCTTAGAGAAAATTCCCTAAATTAACATAAATATGTTACTCAATTTTTGAGACCACATATTCACCTATTTTAATAGGCACTTTTTATCAAAATATAATATTTATGATAAACATGAATTTTAGGGTATTACAGTTGTTTTTTTTTAAAAAAAAAAGATTCATTGAAAGTGAGGGAGGTGGAGTTCGAACACCTCACCCACAACACCTCATGGGGCTAAGTGGCCCAACTACTGGGCCACTTGGTTCTTTTGATATATATATATGCATTAACAAATATATATATTCTTCTTAACATTTTTTCCATCAACAAACACACTTGTAAATCCCATTATTGAACTTGTATATGCCATAGAAGAATTTGTCAATGCCATTGAAAGATTTGTAATAACCCACTTTTATTTGTTATTCCCTCAGAGACAAAAATAGGAAACCTCAAAAAACAACTCGTAACTGTCATTGAAAAATTTGTAAATGTCATTGAAAGATTTCTAATAATCCACTTTTACTTGTTGTTCCTTCGGAGACAAAAATGGAAAATCTCAAAAAACAACTCGTAACTGCCATTGAAATATTTGTAAATGCCATTGAAAGATTTGTAATAATCCACTTTCTTTTGTTGTTCCCTCAGAGAAAAAAATGGAAAACCTCAAAAAACAACTCGTAACTGCCATTGAAACATTTGTAAATGCCATTGGAAAATTTGTACATGCCATTGAAAGATTTGTAATAATCCACTTTCATTTGTTGTTCCCTTAAGAGACAAAGAAGGAAAACCTCAAAAAACAACTCATAAGCGCCATTGAAAAATTTGTAAATGTCATTGAAAGATTTGAAATAATCTACTTTTATTTGTTGTTCCCTTAGAGACAAAAATACTAAACTTGAACAACAAACTCGTAAATTGCATTGAAAGATTTGTAAATGCCATTGAAAGATCTGTGATAATTCACTTTGATGAAATAAAAAAAAATGTTGAATTATAACAAATATTTCAATGGCAATTACCAATTCTTCAATGGCATTTACAAGTTCAATAATGGGATTTACAAGAGTGTTTGTTGATGGGAAAAAATTTAAGAATATATATATTTATTAATGCATATATATATATATATATATATATCAAAGGAACAAAGTGGCCCAGTGGTCGGGCTACTTGGCCTCATGAAGGGGTGAGGAGTTCAAACCCCACCTCCCTCACTTTCAATGAATCTTTTTTTTTTCCAAAAAAAAAAACCCACCCAAAAAAAAGCCATCGTCGAAATTCCACTCATAGGTGGCGGCGCCTAGTCGTCGGTAGTTGCAAAGGCGTCCAGCGGCCAGCGCGGTGGCCCTCCGACGAGGGTCATTTTTATTTTTAAAAAATTTATTTAAAACTAAGGGTAAATTCACCTAATTTGCAAATCCCCATATGGTCCTTGGTATCTTTAAGTCCTTTAACAAATTCAACAGATACTTATGGGTTTTGAAAATTCATATGGTATTTAATTAAGATTTTCCCTTAATTTTATCAACTGAGGGGAGAAAAAGGAAAGGATAAACATACCGATTTGAGTTTCCAAAAATCAATTGAAATAAAAGTTACTTCTTATTTATAAAAAAAGTCACTTTTACTAATGTTTTTCGAAACAAGCTCTAAATAATTTTCCTAAACACGTATATGTGAGACTTTTTTTAAAAAAAAATAGTTAAGATTTCAATTTTTAAATTTTTCCATTCTTTAATATAAATTATTAAATATTAAATATTTGTTTCTAGTAAGAGGCGTGTAAATGTAAATACTTCTAAAGATATTTTAGTTAAAATGATATCAAATACACTTTAAATTGCACAAAATGTTGTCCATATTGAAATAGAGAACTTTAAAAAAAAATATATATATACAACAAGAAACAGATATGGTAAATTTTATACTTTATGTATTTACTAAAAAATATTTTTTCATAATGGCATATATTACACTTTTTTGGGAAAAAAATTGTTCATATTAAATGAACTCTTTCTTTTTTTAAAAAAATAAATAATATTGTACGTTTTTTTTTTCTTATGATGGTAGTTAATGTGCAATTTTTTGGCGTGAAGATTATAGTTAATGTAGGCTAAAGTATACTTTTAGTCCTTTAAGTTTTACATAAGGCATACTTTTGGTCCCTTAACTTTATAAAGTATACTTTTGGTCCTAACATTCTAACACCGTTAATGTTGCTAATGGAAAAACGCCGACATGGCGGACGTAAGTGATGACTAATAACATTTAATTACACAAATTTTATATATTCTTTAATTTACCCATATTTTAAATTTAAGTTTGATAACATTTAATTACACAGTCATCACTTAAGTTTACACCGTTATCACTTGAGTTTGCATTTTCCGTTAGTAAAATTAACGGTGTTAGAATTATAGGACTAAAAGTATACTTTATAAAGTTAAGAGACCAAAAGTATACCTTATGTAAACTTAAAGGACTAAAAGTATACTTTAGCCCGTTAATATTTAAACTATAGAAGAATCATATTTTGTTTTATTAAACATTAATGTTGATATATATACATATATGTATATATATACGTACATATTCATATGTATATATATACATATGTATATATACATATGCATATATACATATACATATATATATGTTTTTGTACGTATGTATGTATTAAAAAAATAAGTTACAAACTAATCAAACTCTTTAAAAAATAGTTAGGAGAGCGTATTTAAGTTATTTTCAAATCCCAAATTGGGTTAATGGCTCAATTAAGGATTTATTTAATTTGTCAACATGCTTTGGAATTTTCTCATTTTAAGCAACTTTATATGAGATTTTTCCTAATTATATCATATGCTATGTATCATTAGATTATATATCAATTTACAAGTTAGGAAAAATATTTGAGAAAAGCCATTAATATTAATAATTTAAAATAATACATTTAGCATTTTAGTATCTCAGAACCAAAAAAAAAAAAAAAAAGTTAGGTCTTACACTTAGGGCTTGTTTGTTAGAAAGATTTGGGCCGAGGCAAGGGAACATGGGCCGAGTTCCCTTAAAAACCCGTTTGGTGCGCCGGACTTGGTAAGATGAGTTACGGCACCATGGTGAGTTCCCACCAACTTGGGAAAGTGAATTCCATTTCAAATTGGTGGGATCTCAAAAATGTTCTCGAGAGAGGCAAATAATGGGACGAAAAAGCCCCTAAATAGACCACATTATAAACACACGACGCGAGAAGGAGGAGTTGCGAGAACAACGAGCTGAAGGCTGCTTGAACGATAGTTGAAGGAGAAGTTTAAGGGAGGGGAGACGACTGTCAAATCTAGGTAAGTGGAAATGGGTGTTTAAATTCTGTGAAATTTTGGCCAATTGTTTCTTGTAGCTCGTGAACCAGGTTGGGTGAGTGTTAAATTGATTGCGTTATAATGTGTATGGCTGTGTATTGAGTTTTGTATTCGGTAGTGTAAATGTTACAGGAAGCTGAAATAGATGATTACATATGTTGCATTCAAACTGTACATTGTCGTGTCCTGTGTTTATTGGAATGAAACAATGTGAGTTAGAATGTTGACTATATGGGTTATATATGAATGTATCTGCTACTTGCTGCTATGTTAATTGAAGATGATAGTGGGGGTTTGAGTGGGTATAGATATGATATGAACAAAATGTTACACTTTTACTTAAACCTATAAAACAGGGGAGAAAAACACAGTGGGAAGGTATAATATCAATGTTGTATTTGCAGTGACAGTTTTGTGTGGTTATTGTCTCATAAGTGGTATTGTAATTACTTAATGCAATAAGGGGTCATTTTGAAAGAGGAGTAGTAGAATATATAATGAGAAGGAAATGGGTGTCCGAAAAAATTGTCTAGGTATGGCGCGACATTCAGAGGAAATAGTTCCAATGTTGGCGAGGTGTTTAGCTTTGCTTCTTGCAGTGAGGAGGTTGATAGTGACTATAATAGTAGCAGTGGCAGAAGGGAGACCGAGACACTTACCGAATAGGTCATTTAGATTAGATTTTCATGCCAAGAGAGTGAATTTGAGGGCTATGATGTATAATAGTTACACCACTTACTTCAACCAAATTAGGATGTATTAGGCTACGTTTGATAAATTGTGTCACATGTTAGACACAATTGGTGGATTGAGAGCAACTAAACATATGCTTGTTGATGAATAAGTGGCAATGTTCCTTCACATTTTGGGGCATCATGTGAAGAATAGAGTCATCGAGTTTGAGTTTGGAAGGTCGGGTGAAACAATAAGTAGATACTTTACACTTGTGCTCAATACAACAATTAGACTGTAATCATTGCTTCTGAAGAAACCCGAGCCCATTCCGCAGGATTCAAATGATCATCGTTGGAAGTGGTTCAAGGTACGTACATCGTGTGAGAAAGTAAAGTTTAATGAAATGTAAGTGAAGTTATGTGGTTTGAACAGAGAAGGTTTAATGCTTTTTGTTGTTTCAGGGATGCCTTGGTGCGTTAGATGGTACGCACATACGTGTACAAGTACCTGCACAACACAAGGGGAGGTACATAAATAGAAAAGGAGAGGTGGCAACCAACGTCCTTGGAGTATGCTCACTGGATGGCGAATTCATATATGTGTTGCCCGGATGGGAAGGGTCAGCTACGGATGGGAGGGTTTTGAGAGATGCAATAAGGAGACCTTATGGGCTTAAAGTTCCCCAAGGTAGGGGTGGTCTACTTGGGTAACAATCACTAGTGTCTTTATACTTTTGTTTTTCATTATGGTGTAGTGAAATACAATTAACTCATACGATTTGTGTGGCCAGGTTACTACTACTTGGTTGATGCGGGATACATGAATTGCCCGGGTTTCTTCGCACCATTTAGAATGCAAAGATACCACCTTAATGAGTGGAGACAAGGATACCAACCCCAAAGTCCTCATGAGTGCTTCAACATGCAACATTCTACTGCATGTAATGTCATAGAAAGATGCTTTGGCATTCTCAAGTTACGTTGGGCAATCCTTAGGAGCGCATCTTTTTACCCAGTGAAGATCCAAAATAGATACATTGTCGCATGTTATTTGCGACATAATCTGATTCGTCGGGAGAACATTCAAGATCCCCTGGATGAGCAGCTTGAGGTGTTTGAAGTTGCACCTCCAACAAATGATAACACCCCCATAATTCCTATGGAAACCAGTGATTCATGGAATAATTTCAGGGGACATGTTGCAAATGACATGTTTGGGGTGTTTGTGGCATATACAGATCAATGATTATATTGTTCAATTATGATTCCTTGTTTTAGGACAGTGTGTTTCCTTTGTTTCTATTATTTGTTTAAGAACAACTATGTCATATGTGGAATTTCAATGAAATTCAGTGATAGATTGTAATTGGTGTGCTTGTTAGGTTGTTGCTTATGATGGTCAATTTCTAATGCTTGACAAATGTTATGGCTGATATTGGCTTCAAGTTCAGATTTACAAATGCTCTTCAAACAATGATGGAAGTGAAGCTTCCTGGCTTTGGCATCAAGGCATGTCCTCGCATAACCTCAAGATTGAAGACGTTGAAACGGCTCTGGCAAGCAGCATATGACATGGTGTATATGCCCAATACTTCGGTTTTAGATGGGATTCGGATACGAAATTCGTCATTGTAGATAAGGAAGTGTGGGATGACTACCTTAAGGTAAGGGCTAAATTTTTTCCATGTCACTATATATGATAATAGCCATTTCCCTAACTGTTATGTTGTTAAAATATTGGTGACATTCTAGGTACATCCAAGGCCTTCACGCTTTCGCACCAAGTCCTTACCGAACTTTGACTCTTTGTGCATTATTTGGGGCAAGGAAAGGGGCATGGGAGATGAAGGAAGGTCCCCGAGGTGGAATGGAGCAAGAAGTCAACCTAGAAGAGGATGAACTTCCCGAAACACCACATCCTGCTAGTGGAGATGTTGATGACATACAAACATTGCATGATACTGCACCCACAACATTTAATGCACCAGATGCCTCAATTCCTCCAAAAAAGAAGCGGAAGCTTAACTACTCTGAAATCATGGCTTAGGTTTTGAAGGAGACAATTACATCGTCGGACAAGATCATTGTAAGTATCTTTGACAAACTAGGAGATCGGATGTCTGGCAAAGAAAGGCAAGCTAAACTGAATGAGAAGGGGTTTGATTTATTCATGGAGCTCCTTCATGTTGAAGACTTGACTTGGAATGAGAGAAAACTTGCACATATGAAGATAATTGGGTGTAAGAAGCTACTAAATGCATTTGGGAACATTCCTCCACAGTTTAAGCCATCCTGGATTCGTACCCTTCTGCAGCAGTAGATAATATAGTAAAGTGCTCCCTTGACCACATAGTATTTTTGTTGCTGGCCATTAATGATTCACTTGTGTCAACTATCATGTATACAATGGTGACTTTTGTATATGTCAAAATACAAACTTTAGTCCATGTTCATTAGGAGATGTTTAAAATTGGACATGGGATAAAGTTTGTGTACTTCAACTTGTAAATGGTTGTTTTGGAATCCTTTTGTACTCAAGGGTCATCTGTTTATATGCTAATCCAGGGGATAACTTATGATGGTCATTGTAATTGTGCACTGAACTTATAATGAAATGGCATTTTGGTTTTTACTTTTACTGTACCTGCTTCTTGTAACAAATAAATGATAAGCACTGAAGCACACAGAAATATCGAAGATATTAAGTGAAGTTAATGTGTTCTGACACATAAAATGCTTTATAATAATTTGTTGTTAATCCATGAATCCTGTTCAATACACAAGAACCATGTGAGACATCATTTTATTCGAGATCAATTTCATCCGAAGAGAATTGAGAATGGTAAATCCCAATGAACTGTAAGTAATGTTAGTTTAATGTCAATAATTATGTTTTGATGATTAATAGAGACTAACTTAGGCATCAGAGTTTCTAGATCATGTTTTGCAGGATGCCACATTACGTGACTAGAATAACGAGACTTACGAGAGGTTGATAATTCTCAAGAATGATTTTGTCATACTCGAGAATTAATGTATCTTTTCCCTTATTTCATTGCAATTTCTAAACATATTCTCGAGATCGTAAGTGAACTCTTGAGAAATATCGGGATTTGATGAGTTTCCTAAGTGTTTAGGAATTGAGTGCAAAATAAGATCATCATTCTCGAGAATCATCAAGGGACTCTAAAATTATCGAGACGAAGCTCATGAAGAAGATCCTTTAACGAGGATTCTCGAGAATTGTCGAGCATGGAGAAGTTCTTTTAACTAAGGATTCTCGAGAATCATAAGGGGATTCTCGAGAATTGGTAAGTGATTCTCGAGAATGGGTAAGTAATTCTTGAGAATGATTGATTCAAGATATTACATGCTTTCTGATCATATTATTTTCAAGTAGTAATACTTCAGTGATTCTCGAGTATGAGTAAATTGATTCTCGAGAATGCTTTATTACTCATGATTAAATGCTCTCTGATCGTATCATTCTCAAGAATCCTTAATTTGATTCTCGAGTATCATCGAGAGAAACATTCAGTAAACACCTTTCACTAAGTGATACTCGAGAATGATATGAGCAATTCTCGATAATGCATTCTTATCTTTTCTATCATTTTCTAGTATCGCTAATTGATTCTTAAAATCACTGGGTAATCATTTATTCTTTCTTAATCATACCGAAACTTATCTATATCATATTTAATTATCTTTTTGATTAAGTTTCAGTTGATCAACCTTATCTAAATTGAATTTGAGCGAAAAGCAATCCGACTTGTCAAACGCATTTAATAGTTGTGTTTTCACATATGCAGTAACTTAATTAACGGTTCTGTTTTCTAAATCACACACAAATGCAAACCTCACATCGTCGCAATTTCATATCCCATCGCCATCTTCTTCTTCAATTTCAAATCTCAACCTACGTGCGCTTTTCATTTTGGGGTTCGTTTTCCTCCCGCAAACAAAAAATAACGAATCAAGTCCTCAAGTTTTTTTCCCTTAGGGGCATTTTTGGAAATTCACATTATCTTCCCACTTAACCACCACCAAATTCTCCATACCAAACATTTCATTTTCCTTCAACTTAAGTTCCATTCCCTAGTATACCAAATAGCTTAAATTTTAAAGTTCCCTCCGATCTTCCCTTCCTTTCCTTTCACTTCCATTCCTTTCCTTTCCTTCCTCAAATCTTCCCTACAACAAACGGGGCCTTAGGGTTTGTTTGGTTTGAGGGTGAGGGGAGGTGAGGGGAGGGCAAGGGAGGAAAATTTTACCAAACTTTAATATGGTGGGACCCACAAAGGTTTTCCTCTCCATTTAAATTTTTCCCTCCCTCCCCTCCACTCCCCTCAAACCAAACAAACCCTTAGGATAAGAGAAGGTATAAGATGTCTTGTAAAAAGAAATTTTGGTTTAAAATATAATAGGTTGATAGGGTAATTAATAATTGTTTTTCTCTTTTACCTCTTGCAAGAGAGAAAAAAAGATGACAGATATTTGTATATTTTTTGAATGAATATTCAGTATATATTCAAAAATCACATTCTTTAATAAAGATAAAATAGATAAATTTTATTAATTTAAGGTACAATAAATTATTTAAGTAACATTCGGTTGAATCTAGAGGTGGAATCGGGGGGCTAGGGGTGGCCCCTGCCCCTAAAATTACAAACTTTGACCCAAAAATTTAGGATTTGATGCTTGACTCCATTATGTCCTATCTATAATTTTCGCCCAACTTAATTTCAAATCTTAGTTCCGCCCCTGGTTGAATCAGTTAACATCGGTCTATATTGTGGACGAAAGATACTATAATAACCTCCTTCATATTTTTTTCTTGAGACTAATAATTTTTTAAGGATAGTTTTAACGACATAACTAACTTTAACTACCTTTGTTAATTTCTTAATTTATAAACTAATACAAAATCTAATGAGATACAAATATATGCTATGATTAAATAGTTTATTTGGATTCTTTAATTTGCAGATAGAATTTTTTAGATGGGTACCAACAAAGCAATCAAAGGATGCTATAAGATGATGTAAAAATGTATATATTGCCAACAGTAATTGAGTACGAAAAGAAGGATGGAATAGGTGGAAGAGGATAGGATGCCTTGAATGGGCCCATTTATAGTGCGGTTTCAAAAGCAGCTAGCTGCTAGCAGCCAGTAGGTGGGTTTCGCAATTCTGGCATCTTCTTGATGAGGATTAACATAGTTGGCTAGTCGAAATGAGATAAAAGGGAAAATGTTTGATACTTGTTAGTCGATATGAGAGCATTGTTGAGCCTCGAGGCATGTTATGGCCACGATGGGGGGCACAAGTATCTAAAAGTTGAAGGACTAAAAAATAATAATTTTCTTTTTAAATTATTTACGGCAAAAAGCATTTGAATTAGATTCCATTATACATGAGAAAAAGGCCAAAGACTACTTCAAAAAAAGAGTGATCATGTTTCAGACTTTTAGGCCTTGTTTGGTTGAGGATTTTTGGAGTGGAGGATAGGGAGGGTAGGGAGAATTCCAGAGAAAATAAGTTTGTCTTCTTATCATATACAAGTGAGATATCATGTTTTTTAAATTCATAAATTAAGAAATAATAATTCTAATATAGAAATTGTAAAAGAAGGAGGAAAACGTATAAATAAAGAGATAAGAACATATTTGTTAACCTAAAATTAGCCCAACCCACCTATCCCCCTCAACCAAACAAAAAACTAATAATGGTTATAAATAAGGCAATTAGTAATCTCTTAAGAAGTACTTGCAATGTAATTTTTGTAATCCGTTCATAAATCTTCTCTTTTCTTCCCGAACTTAAAGTGGTGAAAACTTCCACCTCCCCATGCTTAACTAACAACAACACATCTTCCCCTCATCCCATCAAATAGACGAATTAACAACAACAATAATGGTTAACGGAAAATAACCCCAATGATAATGGTACCATCACGTTTGAATGAGGTTTTAAGTTTGCATTTGATGTTGGCATATTTGCATATGTAAGTGCTTAAATTGATTGTATTAAAAAAAAAAACAATAATAGTGAAGAGAAAATTACTATGAATAATGACCTATAATAATAAAGTGTAGAGAAAATATATAAATAATTGGAAATATCATTTAGAGTTGAATCCGGTGTCTGGTTTTTTCGTTAGTATGAACTTCTTCAACATATCTTATATTAAGGATAAAAGGCAAAATGATACTAGTAGTTTTGATTTTTGGTTGGTGTACGTTTGCTATTACTATGATAATTTGAATAAGTGATTGGGAGTTGAAGGAAGATATCGGTTTAACAACAGACTGAGCTCAGATTTCATTCTAAGTCATGTCATTACCCCAATTTGCCTACAACGCATTGCTATAGCAATTATGTTGCGCAGCTTTCGCAATGCTACAGCATAATCGCCTTTCACAATGTTATCCAGTTAACCTACCACTATCCTATACAGAAGCTTCCACAATCTTGTAAATACAGTCCTCACTCTACTCTCCCATATTCCTATGGTGATTTCAAGTCTAGTCTATTTGAATAGCTCTAGGTGTTACGGTTATGAGCGATAAATCCATTCCTGGCATCTACGGTTTTGAGTCGAGCCATGCACGAGCTCGCCTAACAAGTACTTTCTAACATAGGTCTAATCTTGACTCCCTTTCGGGCTGCCAAGGACCATTGGATAACCCTTAGCGTTCACTAACCGGTTATGAATTAAAACATTGTTAAAACAAACTGGATTTATTAAATGAAAAACTAGCAAACTTAGTTCATTCTACAACTTAGGAATTCATCCTCGCTCGGCCACGGGAATTTAGTTCATGGCCGATGAGGGACGGATAACACGAGTAGTGTAGAACAACCCATAACAGAATTACAATAAATGAAATAGAAAAGAAAACAATAAGCTCGCCGAAAGGTTGACGGCGTAAGAAGCATCCTATCATGTGACGTCTCTACATCTTCTACAGTTGTCTTTCTCCAAGGAAGAACTTGGTTTGATCTACTATTCTCTCGGTCTGTCGTCTCTCTTTTTCCTTTGGCGTGAGTTTTAGTTTGATAGGAATTGGTTGACTCTTTTTTCTCATGGCTTCTGACTTTTCTTTAGGTTTTGCCGCGCTTTTCTCTTATAGTAAGGTCTCCTTGGTTGCACATCCGATTAGTTGGGTCTTCCAAATCAGTTAGGTCCAAGATCTTAGATTCGGCTAATTGATCCTTGATGAGTACTATTTATGCCATATTTTCCCTATCTTTGTATGATTGTTTTGTATGGTGAATATGAGCTTAATTGCATTTAATCTGAGCAAAAATGTGTTAATTCATCATATAGGGAAATGAGGGATGAGCCTAATAAATTATAGCAATTGCATAAGCATCTTATACATGTGCATAAGAAAATAACAAGTTTGAGGTTTTATGTAAAGAGCGAATAGCAGGGCCGATACAATGTTATAGCATCAGGTCAGCCATAACAAGCCGCAATACCATGCAACCCTAATGCTACAGCAGCATAAGTGAAGCAATGCTATGCGCCATATGTCCTAATTTTTCCTCGAGATTGTTTCAGGAAATCAAGTACAAGTTAACAGATGGACGGTTAGATTGCTGATGTATTGGAATAGAAGATGTAGAGGATCGAAGTTAAGATTTGGAGAATCCCGCAGTATCAGCAGAATCAATCGACCGAAATTGGAAAGTTACACCAGCTGGACTTGATAAATTTGGAAAGGCCCAACTCACTGAATGTCGCTGCAAGTAAACTTGACTATAAATGGAAACGACGGCCAACCACGAAGATCATCGAGTCGTTGGAGAGTCAAAGAAATTCCTATTCGGCTAGGTTCGAAAGAAGAGTGAGAGAAGCACAAAAGAACCTGGCATCCCTTCCTGTAGTGAGACAGAGAAGAGAAGACGTGGAGACGTTCAGTGATAAACGCCTCTCACGCCGTCGATTCCTCCGGCAAACTTTCCCTTTTGTTTTGTTGATTTTTAGTTTGTCCTTTTCTATGAGCTATTCTGTTGTAATTTGTTTTGTGATTTCCTCATTAGTCATGATCTAAAATTCCTGTGGCTGAGTGAGGATGAATTCTTAAGTGTGGAATGAACCTAGTTTGCTAGTTCTTAATTTTAATACATTTAGTTTGTTTATCAGTATTTTAATCTCTGGTCAGTTAGTGGAAGCTAAGGCTAGATCGGTGGCCTCAGCTTATTGGAAGGGAGTCGGGGCAGGTTGGTTCAAGGCTTGACCTATCATTGTAGGCTTCAGGAACGGGTCTACCGCTCATAACCATAACACCTTGAGTTGGAATGATAATCTGAACTAGAAAATCGACATAGGCATATGGGAGAAGTAAAGCTAGGATTGTATGTACCGGACGTGGAAGCTTCGGTAGAGTAAAGTGGTGGGTTAACTAGATAACATTGTGAAGGCGGATATGCTGTAGCATTGCAGAAGCTCTGCAACATAATTGCTATAGCAATGCGTTAAGGCAAACTGGGAGAGTGATATGCTTAGGATGAAATTTGAGCTTAGCCTATCCTTTAACTGATATCTTCTTGCAACTACGATCATTTGTTTATTTTTCTTATTCGTTAGTTATAACCATAAAACTCTCAAACCAATTAAACTTTTTTTTTTCACACATAACTGTTTCTGTAAAGTAGTATCATCATCGATATCTCAGTTTGAGTGGGACGATACTCTACTTACTCTTTATTACTTGTTCGACTGGGTCACTTGTCATCAAGGAAATCGACCAAAAATCCTCCTTTAATGTTGCAGGATTCTTTCAATCTTTCTCTCGATTCTTTGCATCTTTCAGATTCTAATTCAGTCAATCACTATCTCCACGTGCGTCGAGGTGACCTGTCTTACTTTCTTAAAAACTCGCAAGGAAAGGTTAGAATAACTTAGTGCATAATTCTTCATCATTTACGTTGCTATAGCATACAGTCGTATTGTATTGCTGGCATAGGTGTAAGCAGACGATATGTTATATCATTGTATCTGCTTCCTTATGCACTTTCATGGTAAACCAAAATGTGGTCATTTTCTTATGCACATGAGCAGGATAATGGTATGACTGCAACAGTTTATAAGATCTATCCTCTATTTCCCTATATACATGAATTTCCATACATTCTATTAGGTAATACACACTAAAGCTCATATTTGTCATTCAAAATAGTCAAAACACACAGGGAAAACATGGCATAAATACCACCCATCATGTCTCCATTTCAAGGTTCTGAAAAATCGGACTGGTTACTGAATCGGTGGGGGTACTGGGTTAAGGTTTAGTAGGTCAGACCGGAGTAAAATTATTCATACTTAATAATAAAAATATTTTGGAATCAAAAGAGGATGTGACGTGGTGTGATAGATATTATGGGAAGATGTGCAATTTGCATTGATTGGCCTGCCCTGCTCTCGTGGTGCAGCAATCTATATATATGTCCTAAGACCCCTATCATTAAAATGGAAATTAATAGACATGAAAACAATTCATTTAAAAAAAGAATCGATGATTTAGACAAAAATTTACTTACTCGGCAAACATGTTTTTGATATCCTTGGTTGGCCTGCCACCTATGGAATCGAACCAATAACATGCGTTCTTGGCGGGACAAACAACACACAGGGTCCAATGAGCACTACAACATATACATATTAATATTAAACTAAGATAAGAAAAGCATTTTATCCTTAAAAACCTTATATAGACAGAAAAAGTACGCATCTTTCATGTATTGGCGCTAGATAACAAGACGATTTTATGTCACCCATTGTTAAACCAACATAAATGGCCCTCCGGCTAAGATATTGCGAGCCGAAGGGTGTGGATCCGGACATAAGAATCCATATGAATCCAATCGGTCTCCCTTTTTGCATATGTCGTGGCGAGACACTATGATTGAAATAAAATGATAAGTGTTGTTGAATATATTAAACAACAAAAGAGTATTGACATAATTAAAGGGTAAAAAAAACTTACAAGATTGCAAGTTCAAGCCACTGTATATCTAAACAGTCCATATGCATAAACTCACAAATCTTTCTTGTCAATTGATATCGGATATGTCTTGTCTGCACCGACAATGCCCGAGGCATCTGCAAGCCTATAGAGACGATGTCCTGGTAGAGCTCTCGCAGCTGTGATAAGTATGGAAATCTGCCCATAGCTTGTTCATACTATAAAAACATAATAAACCGATTATGAGTGGGTTAGCAATGAAAATCAATCCTAAACCCTACTCATCGTCAATCAGTAATGTATTTCCTACCATTGGAGGTGTCGTCCCGACCTCAATAAGATGATGCGGCCAAAGGATGAACGATGAGGTGGCGGCGTCTAGCGTGGGAACCTCCTCATCAACAATCGGGATGGGCGTCTTTTCTTCCCCCTCGCACACTTGTCGAGTCACCCTACGTTGGTCTTGTGGAATTTGCATATTGTGGTGTGTGGTTTGTTAAAGGGGTTTTGACCCAAAGCGGCGGTTTTCATATGTTGTAAATCAGGTGCATGACCAACAGACCAAAACTCGAGTTTTGACCCCAAAACTCGAGTTTTGAACTATTTCAGAAAAATGAAGTTTTCTTTGAAATGTTCAAAACTGGCGGTGCTTTTTGAAAACTGGAGGTTTTGTGATTTGAAAACTTTGAAACCTCTCGGCCAAACCAAAACTCGAGTTTTGCTCCCAAAACTCGAGTTTTCATGTTTTTCATGAAAACGAAAATCGGCGGTTTTAACGAAAACTGGAAGTTTTGCTTTGTTCAGGATTTTCTCAGAAAACTCAAAACTGGAGTTTTACTTCAAAACTGGAGTTTTCCCTTGACAGCAAAGTTTTTCAGATTTGCAAGAGAAAACTTCTCATTTTGTTTACAATTGTTAAAACATCATCAAAACACATGTAGAACTAACATTCTCCCCCTTTTTGATGATGACAACACTTGTAAACAATCAATTGCTTTCAAAAATTAAATTTGATCATTTAAGCATAGAGAAAGCAAGTTTGGTTAAAACTTTTGCAAACTTTGATATTTTAATAAACACAATTAATTTCATCAAAGTTAAGCAAATAAAAATCTCATGACTAGTTAAATCATTTTATCAATTAAGAACAAATCATGATAGCCGATACCAAAATAACAAAATAACTCATTGATGAACTCATAAACATTAAAAATTAATCCATAGAGTTCGAGATGAGCATATATCGAGTTCAGCAATATGCTACTCACATCTATGGGTCTTAGAATAACATCTATACTCTCCGAATTTGATTTTAGTTTGCACAATTCAAAAGTTCAATCAAATTTCTATGCCAAAATTGATGTATTGACATGTGTTAGATTCTTTTCTGCTACTACTACCACCATGAACTTCATTTTGTCATCACAGTTCACTAAACTTACAAAATTCTCAAATAACTTTACAGGATTAAAGCATTCTTACTTAGCTATTAGAGTTCATGTCTTACAGCAGGAAGTATCAGGGTGCTTTTTGACTTGTTGGGTGTCTTTGTCTCTTGCTGCGTAATCTAGCTGCATTGTTCATCACATGCATATAAAAGTCAATTAATAGCTATCCACAATACCTTCATATAGCCAACTAGAAAATGTCATATCTTTATCGAAATATAAATGGAAGAATTTCCTACGCGAACACTTCACATAAAGGATGACAATAAAAACAACCCAAACAAAGGTTCCCTCAAATATGGCAACACGAATCACAAGGAAGCTAGTTTTCGAAGTTATACAAGTTGATTCTTACGATGGAGGAAGACGAGGCCGCGTGTGCCGTGGCGCCCTGTAACTACGCGAGAGACGAGAGACGAGTCGAGAGGATGGAGAAAGCACGAGTCGATAGCGACGGACGCCGAGAAGAGAGAAGATGGAGGAGACGATGGACCGGCCGCGACGAGTCGATAGGGTTCACCGGCGATGAGGGAAGATGAGGGAAATAGCGTGGATATGAAGAGGGTTTTTGATGGCAACGAGGGAAGCAAGGGAACTTCGAAAATAAAAGGACGATCGCACAAAAATAAGGGTTAGGTTTTAGATTTGAGGCGACTGAAGATGTTTCAGTCGTCCAAAATCAAATATAGGCGACACGAAAGCATATCGAATTCGCCTATTTTTAAAAATATGCGACACGATATTCTTTCAGTCGCCTATTTTTTGAAACTATATGACACGATTCTTTTTCAGTCGCTTTATTTTTCATATGAGGCGACACGAACGGCAATCTGTCGCTATTTTGGCCTTTTTTCATTATATTTAAAAAAAACCATGTATTTTTCCTAATATTAGAAAAGAAAATCTGAAAATAGGCGACACGAATATAAATCGGTCGCCTATTTTTTAACGGAGGCGACTGATTTAGGTTCGGTCACCTATTTGGCCATTTTTTTCATTATATTAATTATATTAAACATAATATGGCGCGCAGACAAAAAATTCTCCCATGTTTTCCTCTGCGCCAATTTTTTGGCGATTTTAGGCGTCTTGAAACATTCCAAAAATGATTTTTGGCATGCTTGAAAAAGTAAGTATCATGGCGCCAAACATAAAATTCTCATATTTCTCATGGCGGGAAGGAATTAAGGAGTCCGAAAGTAATTTAGAACGTCAAAAATTAATTTTAGAAGTCCTAAACAATAATTCAGACGTTGAAGGCTTATTTTCCTTGTATATAATTACAAGATTGCCATTGGCCTCAGTTTTTACTACCTTTTTCTTATTTAGGACGTATTTGAGGGTAGTAATATCAAATTTTTGTAGTAGTGTCATCCAAAAACGGGTTCAATGGAAATGATAGAAAGTGGATTTTTCCCAATCTTCACAGGAGTAGGGAGGGTTTAGGTACACATTTCTCCGGTCATATGTCATCTTTACCTGCTCCAGGTATTAGTAATATTCGTCCTTTATAGTTGATGTATGCTGCATGCCTAGACTATAGTCGAGGCGTAGGACGCTTACCAGTACTCCGTTTTGGTCTAGAACATAGTTTAGGAAGCTAGGTTCGTAATGGGGGTTGGTGTGAGATTCACTATCAAAGATCTCATAGTTATCAAACTGGGGATCATCAAAGTTATCTCCAACAGACAATCGCCTAATGGATTTGGCTCGCGGAGGTTTGTGCCATGTCTAAAGGTATACCATTTATGGGTTCGGGGTCATATAAAGGTACTAATGGGTACTCGGTCCATGATGGTATCCGGGTTGAAGGTCAAGTATGGGTGCGAGATGGTATAAGTTCAAGGGTTCAGGACGTATGGTGGGTGCATGAGGGTATACTAGATCAAGGTTGTTTTCCAGATCGGAGTGATATTCGGGTTCGGGAGGGTACTCGGATCCAAGGCTGTAGATCGGTTCAAAGTTGAACTCAATCCTTACGATTCTAGGAATCATCGACTTAGTTTGTACGTGTCATCAATCCAAAGCGGTTCACATATGGGGGTAGATCTCTGTCCATCTTACTGCATCATACCACCAGGGTTATATCAGTACTCAAGTTCTATAACTACCCAAACCATATGCTCTAGGCTCATGGCTTGGAACCTAACTCAGTTAATCAAATCCATTGGCCAAGTCGGTGATGGTTTAGTAGGAGTCTCCCTATCTTTCACAGTGATTAGTTATTGTAACCACATAGACCAACCTTTTCTTAGTTAAACACCAAATGCTTTGAAATAACTTTATCAGATCAATGCCAGCAACTACACTCTGATACCAAAAATGTAATACCCCTAATTCCATATTACTAATAATGTATATTAATAAGCAATATAAGAGAATATCATTAGAGTGGAGTGATAGAGCGTATATGTTGGGTTGAGCAGATGAATAACTTGGTATATATATATATATATATATGTGTGGCTATAAACTAACTGTGGATATTCAATCGAGTATAATAACGGTACAATTATCCAAGTATTTAAAAACTAAATATCTAGCAGTATAAATAAAGTCCAAAACATTAACCTTCCGAGTCTTCAAGCGTGCTGCTTACCCTTTGTACTTACGCTCCCGATCCTCCGAGATCCTAAGGCTAGGGTTAATTCGATTATTCAATTAAATTGAATCTCAGGTAACAATTAACCTCATGTTCAAGTATAAACAATATATATATATATATGTGTGTGTGTGTGTGTGTGTGTGTGTGTGACAGATATGTATTACATTTCAACATCAACCATACATAGCACACAACAAATGTAAGGTTACAACAATACATTGCACACAACAAGTGTAATGTTAAAAGCACAACAATACATAGCACACAACAAATGTAATGTTAACAACACAACAATACATAACATACAACAAATGTAATGTTCACCATGTTTGCACTCACCAGTGCCACGAGTCCACGTGTCCTCGGCACTAGAAAAACTTAACTAGTGGTATTAGTAATGTTCACCACATTTTGATGCTATTAATTTGTCTTTAATTAATTTGAAGAATATGCAATTGTTCTTAATTAATGCGAGCTAACTTACCCATTAATTTTTGCTAATTTTCGTAATTTGATTAAGTATCTTCATAACATTTCTTGCCTCTTTTGGTTATAAAATACCCATCATTTTATGTGCTATTTATATCACATTTATGATCCCTAAGTATAGCCTCATATTTTGCCTTTTGTTAATTTAATTCAAAGTGAAATTTGTGTAAATTTATAATTAATAGATTGTAATCATTTGAGACACATAATCACTTCATTTTATGCTAATTACTCATCAAAATAAAATATTTATGATGAATAGGAATTTTTAAGGTATTATAGAATATGCATGTTGTGTCTTTAGGACCATGAGATGTCAATGGGAGGTTTAGTCAAATAACCTCAAATGTTGGAAGAAAAGAAATGCAAGAGAAAGTTAATAAAGCTTAAAGGTCGCAAATTAACTTTACCTTACTCTTATATATGCTCGGTTGTTGCTTGCATGAATTATCATATTTGTTATGTTTATGTGATTATGTGAAATCATGTGATTGTGTTTGGGATATGTTATAGGTCTATGTGTTTTACAATTAATGCATCTTGTTTTAAACATGTCATTACATGATGAAGTTGTCAAAGTGCAAGCATGTTATGATGCCAAGCTTTTCCATGTATGTTTGTGGTGAATGTTTGCTCCTGGGATTCTTTGAATCTTGTCCCAATAACTAATCATGCTAGGTTATGTGCCTCCAAAAGAAAAGCAAAAGCAAAGAGCAGGTGAAGTAGGAAAAGAATGGAATTTCATGACAACGTTGAGTCTGAATAGTAAAATGTCTAATTATTCCATGAGTTGTGTAAATTTATTATGTGACCTTGACATTTAAATTTGATATGCTGTGATGAGTTACAAATGGTTGTATACCCTAATATGGCCTTAAAGCTATAGTTCTATGATTCATGTTCGTGACTGCCAATTCTGGCTAATTTTAGGGTATAGTTAATGGTTGACTTAATAAAGAATAGTAAAAGAAGTCTAATGCTCATGAACAACTCTATACATGAAGTAGACGCATGTGGCTTTACAAAAAGTCCTTAATTGGGTCAATTGGATATGCATATCATGAGTTATGAATTTTTAAAGTTTAGATATAGTTTATGTCTGAAAAACAGAGCAAGACTAGAAAACGAAATAACTGTACAGATATGGACCTCATCGAGCAAGAATGATATTTTCATTAAGTAAAGGCCTTAGGAGCTTTCAATAGAAATTTAGAGCACCCTGATACGTATTTTCTAGATTTAGTTATGAATTTTTAAAGTTGAACCACAAAACTTGAAAAGTGAAATGAATATTAACCTAAGGATCAAAATGGATGTTTTAGATTATGGGCTTTAAATAACGATTTGCCAGAACAATAGCGCTTACAAATGCCTATTTAAGGTGAAAAAATGACGGCTGTGATAGTTACTCCCTCGTACATGTCTTAAATAGCTTTGATATATGCAATGCATGCCCCTTCTATTTTAACGATTTCCAAAGAACATTTCTTGGTGCACGGTCATATGCTTTTTCAGGATCAATGAAAACTATATATAAATCCCTTCCTTTGTTTCGATACTTTTTCGTTAGCCTCCTTATTAAATAAATCGCTTATGTTGTGAAGATACATTTTATGATCTCAATGTGAAGTCTAGCCTGTTCAGAGCGTGTTTAGATCAAGACCTGCTAAAAAATTGTGCTTTCTACAACTATAGTGATTCACTGATTCATATAGGAAAGAGACAAATGATGCTAGAAAAGGCTTCATCACGGTTAAAATGGATGGATCTGTGCTAAAAATGGAAGAAGGGCTGTGGAGGCGTCATCTTAGGGATATATAACGAGGGTAGATGGATAGTTATGTTATCGTTGCCAACTCTCAACAGTACCCTTAGGCCCTAGCTTGCAGAAATGAGCGGGATCATATATGGACGCAACTTGTGATGTGCACATATAGAGAAAGTATTACACTTGTTGACCAGCTAATAAGCTAAACTATTCAGGCAGTTTTTGTGCCCTTATTACCCCCACCTTTTAAGCACGACGTGGAAGTTCACGAGGGAATTTAGAAACTTAAAGTCTTCTAGTGCATTCGTTTTTTATTTTTTTAATTAAAGGAGTAGACATTATGGGCATGATTTTACAAGTGGAATCAAACTTGCGACTTCCTACTTATAAGAGAACTCTTACGCCACTAAATTACAAAGTGATTGACTTGTGTTTCATTTATGAATTAATAGATTTTAGATTTTCATTAGAAAAAGAAAGAGATGTCCGGTACTCCAGTTGACTTTATTGTTATGCAAATGTTTAAAATCGTAAGTAGTAGAGAGAAAATTTTCTATTTGACCAAAAAAAAAAAAAAAAGAGAGAAAATTTTCTGTAGTGGATTTAACATTCTAGTGTATTACAAGCATCATATATATATGTGTGTACATATATCTAAAAAATACAATATAGAAATCCACAGATTCTGCTTGTTAGCAGTGCTCTGAGTCAAAAGCTTCCTTATTGCTTGAGCTGTGTATATATCTTGCTGTATGAGACTCAGTATCATCTATATCCTGCATGAACATGCATGGAATAATCATGTTCAGAAATTAAATAATAGTGGATGAGGAGAATTAAAATGAAATTAACATCAGAAATGAAATGAAAGCACTAACTGGACATATTCAATGTTGATGTCAGCTTTAGGGAAGCGTGAGATGACAGGAAAAGCAGTTTTTGACAAGAGAATTGTGTTGGCGCATGGCGATGACTTGCAGAGATCAACCACTTTGACGTCAACACTAGCAGATTTGCAAGGCCTATTGTTTCCACTGATACACCTTATTCTGTATCTTCTTCCACAGGCTGCTCCGTTATCCCACAGTCCTTCGCTCACCGCCGCAAACAGATTCCCCGGCGGAAACTGCCCTCTATTACACCATCACACGCGGTCGCTGCCCCACACACTCACACTTTATTAACCAAATGAGTAGTAATTTTGCATTTGCATTAATTGGTTGACAAATTAATTAGTTACTCACGTATGTATGGAGGTTCATAAGAATTAGCTGTGCCAACATCTCCAAGAACGAAGGTTGTGTAACACCCCAATTTTTCTAAAGCGTTTTCGAAATACTTTAATCAGAGTAGAGCATCAGAACAATTTAAAAGAGCGAGTATCTGATAAACATTCACTGTTGGTGTATCTGGTTGCTTATACAGCGGTACATTTATTCGAATATTCAAAAATACGCTAATACATATCCAAAAAGAAATTCTCCGGCTGGGTCTTCACTGGTGCTGCTTGCCCTTGTCCTTGGTCCTGATCCCTCCGGATCTTGAGGCTATAGCAGGAGCTGAGGTTCAATGCCCATTGAACCTCAGGTAACGGTTAACCTCATGCTTAAATATGACAGTATATGTATGACAAATATTCATGACATTTCAGCAATAATCAATACATAAGCACATAGCAGATGTATCCCAACCGTACATAACCACACAAAATAGATGTTTCCCAATAGTACATAAGCACACACGAGATGTATCCCAACAAGACATAAACGGACAACAGATGTATCCCATAAGCACACAGCAGATGTAAAATTATCTATCACATATAAGCATATAATAAGCATCAAAGTTAGTGTTATAGTACGCGAACTTACCTTTGTCCGTTCGGATTCCGGTACGTCTATCGACTCGATATGTTCCCGGATTTTCTCGGATATCCTATCACAATATTTCCGCATTATTCTTTTACAAATAATATCCTAAGGGATATCTTAGACACTAATGACCATTTCACTCCTGGTGAGTTCATTTTTCAATTTATTCCCTTAAAATTTCGTAAAAAACGCTACTTTCAGCATTTCGGGCAGAATTTCCGCTAACTTTGAAAATTCATAATTAAATCTAGAAAAATCGAAACGAGGATCCGTAAAATTCTCCAGAATCCTTAAGATGTCTATTTTGGATTAAAAATATTAGCTTCTACCCAGAACTTAAGAAAAATTCCCATTTTTTACGTGTTCATCCCTTGCCCAAAAAATTCCAGAATTTCGTAGCTTATTTTCAAGAATTTTTAACTCCTTGCAAAAAAAACTCTAAATGACACACCCTAGGTATATTTGGAAATTTCTATATGTCTACTTAAACTATGAAAAAGTTCGGAATTAATTAGCTTCATATTCAACATAAAATTATGGCGTTTTTACTACGACTCCAGAAATCGCCTACCCAAAAAATTTCGCGAACTTCGTTACTTCGGTGTTTCTATCTCAAAATTTTTGCTGTAACTCTTCCTTCATCAATTTTTCGAAATAAGCTAATTTTTAAACTCAGAAAACATGAAATATAACTAATTTTAGAAGATCAAAGATTAAAACAACAATTTAACTAAAAACTCAAAAGCTAGAACTCAAGAACTTACCTAGAACTTTACTCTTCCTTTCTCTCAGACTCTCACTCACTCTTTCACTCTTAGAATCAGATTGCTACTTGCTATCTTGATGTGAGAAAATATGAAGAGCCAAAGGCCCTATTTATAGCAATTTGTGGGTTAACTACCTAACAACTTTTATTCATTCTTAACCCTTGGATTAAACTTAGTTGAGAAGTTTAAATCTCGCCTTACACCTACTCAAAACTGACTTCACACTCCTCTCTCCCATAGTTAGTTTGTTTCAACTTTTAGTTACCCCAAATGCCGATTTAGTTAGGTACAAGTTGGTGTTTTTATTCAAGATCCATTTCCACTTTTCAAATCTCCATTTTATGGCTTAATTAAAGGTCTTTTTTAAATTCTAAATCACTTAAATATGAATCTCAAAAGTTTGTGAAAATCACTTTGGAGATGACCAAGTTCAAGCTTAAATTGTGCTTGTTCATAATATCTACTTATATTTGTTCTATGATCAATGGTTTTCTAGATATGATTTATTTTCTATTGGTTCTCATTTACTTGTGTCTAGAATTTATCGTAATGGTTTTTATCTTACCATTTAATTAATTAACCATTAATCCCTTTATTACCTATGCTTACATCACCTTTACCCCAAAAGTCTCCTTTATCATCATTCAAATTACCCCTAAAGTCTCTACTAATTAAAGCTTTGATTATGACTTGCATGTGGTGTAATTATCATTGTTTAATTAAATTAATTACTCCAATTCAGTTTTTTTCCTTGCAATAACCGTATACTCCCTCCTTTTACTCTATTATTTTATGTTTTCATTTCTATTAAATTATTTAGAAAGAATCCTCTCATTGGTTAATTTTTCCTCCACAAGGATTGTACTTTATGATTCTTAATTAAGGCCTTTAGATCTAGCTTTACTAAAATTAATCCAAGCCTTTAATTTTGTGTTGAAAATATCCTACTACTATGGATGATATTTGTTCATATATTATGTGCACTTAGGATTTAATATTGGTGCAATTTATCTTGCCTCTTCCTAATAGGAATTCTTGCCTTTTTAAACTTAATTATTGTCTAATTTAGAAAATTAGTATAAGTATTTTAATTATTGCAAATTTAATTGCCTAATAGTGGTTGATAATTTTCTTTAATTGATTTAGGCATTTTGATGACATTTATTTGCCTTTTATGACATAATTAAGATTATACTTAATTATGATGTCTCGTAGGGATTTTGGATCTTTTATTCATTTTATTACTAAGAGAAATTGCCCTGGAAAATAAAATAAATACACTACAAACTTTGAGATCACATATTCACATATTTTAAATAGGTAATATTAGTATTTATGATAAATAGAAATTTTAGGGTATTACAGGTTGCTTCTAGTAATATGACAATTGCAAGGAGCTTCATGATGATGATGATGGCGAGGGAACCACAATCTTACACCCTTGATTCTGCTTAATGCAGCATCTTCGTCATCTCAATTTATAGACATAGAACGATTCTTTATTGATATGCGTGATACGTCATTTGAAACTGATGATACATATCTTGCCAACCACGGATAACAAACTAAATTAAGAATCTTGCGGGTTACTTATGAGTTATGACTCACCGTTTTATTTAATTTTATCTTTGTTTAGGAAAAAAGGAAATAGCTAATCTCTTATTTGGCTATTTTTATCATATAACCATAAACTCTTTAACAAATATAGCTAAGGTTGTCACCAGGGGCGGAGCAAGGAATTGCAATTAGAAGGCAAAAATTATAGAATAGAACCTAAGTGTTCATGAAACTACATTTCAGCTCCATAAATATTTCAATATTTTCATTTGAGTCCCTTCATGAAACTTTTAGTGGGGACTAAAGTGAAAACATTGAATTTTTAATGAGGATGAAATATAATTCCCTAAAAAAGGGTTCTATTCTATAATTTTAGGAGGAGCCACCCCCTAGCCTTCCCTCTAGTTCTTCCCCTGGTTGTCACAAGTTTAAACTCATCTACTTAACTTAGATCGTTATCTCATAAAAGTTAGAGTTTACTTTTTATCGATAAGAATATATCACAAGTGTATAATTAAATGATTAGAATATAAAAAATTGACAACAATTTGATTTAAATATGTTTTAGTTAAATCTAAATAATTGAAATTAAATCCAACAATATGCATAATTTATCATAGTTAATAAAAAATATTATTTGAAATTCATATATAAAGTCAAAAATCAAAAACGTTGGCACAAGTTTAAAAACTAGTTAATATGGCACTATAAATTGAAATCGTAAAAACAGTAATTTTGGTATGTTAACTTGCAAATTTATCTGAGTTTAAGAACAAATTGACATTATTCTAATTTGTAAGATAGAAATGTAAATAGTAAAATCATCTAATTTGTAAGATAGAAATGTAAATAGTAAACTCAGAAAGTAAACTCAAAAATTTGACAACAATGAATAGCCCGTGCATCTGGATTTCAAATTCAGAGCCATAAAGTCGAACAATTTAACATATAACAAGCTATAAAAAGTCACAATATTTATCAGGTGTGAACTTTACGGTTCTATTTTAAACTATAAGCAATGTGAATGTGGATATGTTCTGGATCGGATAGCTAAGATGTCGAAAAAAATAATGAAACTCTACCTTTCTTTTCATATTTATGGAGAGGTAATTTAAGTCAAGTAGGAAATACTTATACTCCCTACGGTCCTAATAATAATAACACTTTTTGGAATTGGTTTTGGTCCTAATAATAAGAGCAGATTTTAAATGTTGTCAACTTTTTCCTATAATACCCTTATTTATACTTTTTCAATAATAATAAAAGACAATAATAATTTAATAATACACTATATATTTAATAAAGTAAATAATGTTTGCAACTCATTAATATTATATACACCTCAATTATACTTTTTTCTTATAAAATAATTTTGAGCAATTTTTGTCATATTTTTCTCATATCATCCCTACTAATACTTCTTCTACAATAATTAATTTAACAACATGGTTATATTCTATCAAGGGAGAGATTCTACTTTATTTTTTATTTGTAAACAAAACATAAATGCTTTATCTTTAAGTTACTCTATTTTATTTTAAAGGCCAAGTGTTTTAGAGACATCATCTATCCTATCAAACACGTTTTAAAAATCTCTTGACTAGTAATTATAATGGAAAATGATAAAAAAAAAAATACTTGAATTTTAAAATCTTATTGACAATAACACTAATGAGATTAACCAAAATAATAAAGCAATTGACAACTTGTTTAATTGAGAAATCACATATTTGAGATTTTAAAATTTAAATGGTATTTTCTTAGGATTTTTCCTAATCATAATATTCATAATCAGGGAAAAAAAAAACACTAAAGTACCTGTCCGAAAATATATATTAAACGCAGTATGATATCTTTTATAATTATTTACATATAATTATATTTCTCCACTTTGATTGAATCATATATAATTTGATAATAATAAAAATTATAACTTTATTTCTGATATAATCCACTGTTATATAATCAGCAGGGGTAATTTTGGAAAAAAATTATAATTAACTAATTTAACTTCTCTCTTTAATCTCTCCAAATTCTAGTAAATAGTTCTTATAATTAGGACCGGAGGGAGTATAGTCTTTAATTACATTAGAGACACGATATTGCTCATAAATGTTATACCTATTTCATATATTTATCTTCTTTTTTTAAAAAAAAAAAAAAAAACACTATTGATATTTCCTCAATAATAATTAAGTAGAGGAGAGAAGAAGGGTATTAAAGAAGATACTAAGATGTTCTAGAAAAAATATGTTATATTAACTAATTTTTTTAATTTAATCAAATTAATTAATTACATGTTACTCTTACGTTAAAGATCATAGGAATAATTTTTTTTAAGGGAAAGTGCACAAATTCTTTAAAATTTTGGATCACAGATAAGCCTTAAACTTTTCGTTTAAAAAATTAGGCTTTTGATGATCCCACACTTTAAAATATGAGCACTTCTATTTAATTCCCTTTTAAATGGTGTTGACTCATTTTCCGCTTCAAATTCACAATTATTGAAATAAGTACTTTAAAATTGCACTCCCTTTAGTTTTTAATATATAACATATTTATCTAATTTGATTAAATTAAAAAAAATAAATTAATTAATCTGAGATATATTTTCTATAAAACATTATAGCTTTCTTCCTTAATTCTCTTATTCCCTCTTTTATATATATTATTATTATTATTATTATTATTATTATTATTATTATTATTATTATTATTATTATTATTATTATTATTCGGTATCTAGTTCGAAGTTCGTGAGTCGTGGATGTCCCTTTTAATATAAGTGTCTCCACTAGACTCGAACTCAAGATCCGGAGAGATCTAGAAGGGTCTTACATCTCTAGACAAACTATATGTTGATATGATTCTCTCATTCCCTCTTCTCTTTGATTATTGTTGAAGAAGCATCAATACGGTTAATTAAGAAAATATTGATAAATAGAAAAATGTGTATTATATTTGCACCAAAATTAACTCCCCAAATATATAATATACTTAGGACTGGAGGGATTTTTTTTTTATTTTTTTTTTCAATGACAAGGTAAGGTAGCGTGTGAGTATAAGTTTGGAGTTCAAAATTTCCTAACAGTTAAAATAAAAATAATAACACAGAGAGGAGATGAACCAAAGGCAAAAAGACGAGTGAGCACTTCTTAATAGTTCTTATGCATGGATCGGAGTGGCAATTGGTGCTACATGATGGAACATTACATTCACCACGCACTTTACCTCCCAATGCTCATCCAAATCCAATATCACATTTCTTATTAATCTAATGATCAATTATTTATTCACCAATCCCGTGCGTAGGGTACACGGTATTAATGATAAATGAGCCCATCGTTCTCCGTATTTTTGCCCTGCTAGATACATCACTCTAGTTTGTTCGCTCATCCTTGTTTTTTTTGTTTTTTTTTTATATAAAAAATTTTAGGAAAGGGTTGGGCTTTCACCCATGATCCAAGCGAGTGGCTGGGCCAGTCCATGGACATCTTGTGAGAAGTACACATGCCTCCACCTCTACCACGTTTCTTCACCGCTTCCTAGGCACTTTCTGGATGCTCCCCAACCCATTGACCAACGTGGATCAAACCCTCCCTTGAGATGAGGAAGTCGAACCCTCACGCTAGGTTGAGCCCAGGACGAGGGGTGCTCATCCTTGGTTTTGGGATAACATTTTCGCTCATCTTTTGTTGACTTCACCGAATCCTATGTAGGTTGATGGTCCATTGGGCCTGCATTTGGTTGTTCAAGCCCATAAATGAACAGAAAACAATATCATCCTATTTACGCCTTCAATTTTTTGAGTTGCCGATGATTTCCTTTGAGTAAAATATATTAACTACTCTTTTATTTTATTTTACGTAAATTATAAAAACCTCCTTTTTATTTTGAAAATACTTATAAGCCTCTCTTAAGATAACAATGTTTGTTACATAAATCTTCTTTATATTTTTGGAAAATTTATTTTTACCCATCTAACCGTTAGTTGACCGTTAAATTTGACTATTAAACGTAAATTTTGACCAAAATATCTGCATTTAACAAAAGAATTATTCAAACATTTATATTTTCTAAAAAAATTATACAACCAAAAAATGTTATTACCCCTGGTCCTAATTATGGGAACCTTTTTATAGTGCAAACAAAAGTATTTCTATAATTATAACCTTAGGAGTAATAAATAATTTTATAAAATTTATAAATTTTTATAATATTATCAAATTTATAATTTTTTATTTGAGAGATTATGTAAATTATTTTAATTCATAATATATCATTTTTTAATATTTGTGCTAAAAAAATTAATCAAGTTTTTTTTTTAATCTAAGTGTTTTATATCTACATTAAATATATTCATTAACCTTTAGGCTCGCCAAGTTATTGCTAAGTACTAACTTAGCATCTTTTACACACAGGATGTGGATACAGAGCTCCCTAGCATTTGTAATCTTCCCCCAAAATGTTTTAAGATGAAAAGGAGAAAATAATGGATTCATGATGCCTTTTAGAGTTGGTTATTTAACTCGACTTCACATGGGATATCACATGCTGCTTGAATTAACCAAAGCATACTTAGATATGTGGCAAAGCATTTCAGCGGTGCACTTCCCGAACTGCCAACTGCTGTTATTTTAATTACGTTTTCATAAATTTTTAATTAATTCTTACTTATTTAAACCCTAGAGATCAGAGCTCTTCCTCCACAAGCTCTTCATCCTTCATAGTCATGATATTCTCATTGGTTATAAATGGAATCCGTGATGATGGGATATGTGAAACTTGTGATTACATGCTTCACATATTCAGTCATCTCAAATTTTATGGACAAATATTTATAAGGACACACATTTTCAGGTAAAAAACATACCTCTTTTGTTCTCTTTCTTAACAAGAAGGTTGACAAATTAACTGTACTCATCGTTCTGTTCATCCTCCTCCTCCTCGTCCTCTCCATCATCCTTATCGTAATTCTCATCATCGGATGAGGGAGAAATAGTTCATAGATATTAATTACAACTGTAAAGTATTTTTGCCAGCTTGCTCAATGATTCTAGGTTAATACTGTGATTGATTTTGCAATTAATAATAGACACTAATAAATTTAAAAATTGTCAAACACATAACGATTATTAAGAATTAACTATTGACATTTATAAAATATGATCTTTAATACTAAGAGACGCAACGACTCGATAATCCACGAAACCCTCTCTATATAAACGTCCAAAAATTGAACTTCACATCTCTACTTCCATTTCAATTTCTTAAAGCGAACTTTTGATTCAAGAAAACATCATGGATAGATGCAAGAGAACTTCGATTCATCATATGGTAAGAAATCAAAAGATAAACTCCCTCTGCCAACAAGCATTAAAGGTCTCATCCACACAACTCAAGAACTCCATTATATGGTCTAGGTTTACTTACGAAATCAAAGAGTTATAGACTAGTTCTTGAAAGAACTTACCTCTCTTGTCCGCTCTTTGAATAAGAAGGTGGATAAGTTAATGGAGAATGAAAAATCTGATGATGCATCAGATTCTTAAATGAAGAAATGAAGGAGAAGGAGATTACGAGAGGACGGAGGGATCGAGAAAGAGAAAATGAAGAAACGGCTGAAAAGAAGAAGTAGGGTAAAATTGGGAAAGAGAAAAAAATAAAATAAATAAATTAGCTAGGGGGCTCTGGATACCATATGACTATACAATTTGTGGGAGAAATTGATGAATATTATTGACGATCAGTATCCGTTTATATACAAGATGAATGTGCATAAGATAGTTACATAACAAACTTTAAACTATATTTAACAGAATGATAAACTAATTAACTAGGTACAACCTGTTAAGTAACTCCTGTCAGATTCAGTTGAACCAAATTATCCTATCAATGTAGTTTTTCCCGCGAGAATCACATGATAAAAGCAGTAGAATAATTCAGTGTCAATGTTTATACAAATATATTTCTAAAAAGCTTTATCACTTATAGAAAATTTATTGATATACCACTGCGGATAATGAAGTTAATGATACAGTTTTACGTACACGTAAAATGTCCAAAGTCAGAATTTGATATCTTTGTGAGAAGCTAATTATTAGGAATCTGAAGATAGAGGAGTCAAGAGTGGGAGGGAGGGACATTATATATAGAATATGTACCTCAAAAACTAATTCCTTTAGCTACATGCATGTGTAGGAAAAAAGATTGTGCTATATGCTAATAAAATTCAACATTGATAAATCTTTGTTATTCAAATGTTAAAAATACAAACTTTATTTACCAATATTGACGATTTATTTTAATAAAATAATTTTTATTGATTATTTATAATTATATTGATATGCTATAAATGAAATTTATCACAAATATTAAACATAAAACTTAAAAATATAATCAGTAAATATATCTTACTTCCGTGAAGAAAAAAAAAAAACCCCAAAAATCAGTGTGTATAGATAATTTTACAGATCTAAAAATAAAATATGATAATTTCGTAGAATAAATCTGAAAAAGGAGCAAGGGAGAAAATGGGAACGGAGGACTGGAGGGGGAGGTGTGCTTCACTACTGTCATTTTCTTAAGCCAACATAGGAAGAGTATTTATTTGCTTAAAAAATTGGGTGGGCCGTAGAGTGCTCACATAAGCCAATTATTTTAGGGTTGGGCTTTTTAAAATAGGAAAATCTATAGGGAAGACCATTAAAAATACTAAAAGATAAAGAGGTGTTTTCAATATTTAAAATGCACGAAAAGTGTGAGGTCAGATTATCCTTTTTGAAATCATAAGAAAATGATAAAAATACCCTAACATATATTTTTACCTTTCTAGAAAGAAATTCGGTTTTACCTTTCCACTCCAGTGGTAAGCACAATTGGTGTAGAGAAGTTACTTTTTCTACATTGGTTCTCATTGCAACTCAAGTAAGAAGGGATAATTAAATAATGTAAATGACATTTAATTTACATAAGTTGTTATTTTAGTGAGCGTAGAAAGTGTTTTTCACATTAGTTGCAACTTAAATTGGTGTAGAAAATCTGCCTTGCATAACTTTTTTACAAAAATGTCAACTGTCACGCTTTTTACATTGTCCCCAAAACAAGTATGGATAAACCCGTTGAAAAATCACTTAAAATTGAGGAAAATCAAGATTAATTAGGTCACACTCACTACTCCTGCTCACTGTTAGAGAGAAAGAGAGTCTCTTAGCCCTAATGTCCCCCACACTTTGCTTCGTTATAGTTATATATACACACTTTGCTTCGTTATAGTTATATATATATATATATAGCCTATATTGTTTGTCTCATAATAAATGAATACCCTCTTCCAGCTTAAAGGAACACACTTCAACTGCATCAATTGAATCCTCACTATACACTAACCTTCCCATCAATTTATGAATTAGTATTCATTCTTTTACAATATATATGAACACATACGTGCCCCCAAAGTGGCGGATAAATGGGTTCACCAACTTTACAACCATAGAAAATAAAAAGTTAAAAAAATCAAATCTTGACGAGCCCCCTGTTGCCGAAACTGGTTCCGCTCTGGTTCCCTCTGCTCTGCCCTTTTGCATTACTATTTAAGTTCTAGTTAGCTCCAGTAACAGTTGTTGCGATGTCCCTGCCTCCCATGTTCTTGTTATGATGCATTGCTTATTGAACTTCGCAGAAAGTTGTTTTAAAAATGATCCAAAGACTATCTCACTAATTATTTGATTAGAGTGATCAATTTGAGGATTTTTTTTTTCAACTATCCGTCCAAGTGACCAAACAGACATGGTTATCTTAAGATTTTACCGATTCAGCTAATTTTTCTTTGATGTAATTTTCAATTTTAAGCAGGGGTATTTTTGGAAAATGATTATAATTAACTAATTTAACTTCTCTCCTTAATCTCTCCAAATTCTGGTAAATAGTTCCTATAATTAAGACTGGAAGAAGTATTTGGTTAATAACGTCAAAATCCAATGCCCCCACTACTGCAAAAATCGTTTTTTAGACCGGGAAAAAAACACTTTTTAGACTAGTTTTGGATCCAGTCTCGATACAGCCAGTCTTAAAAAGTATGTAATCTTTTAGATCAGGTTTCTAAAATATGAGGTCTTAAAAGTAATATTCTTAAGACTGATTGTGTACATTAACTGGTCTTAAAAGTCTCATAATTTATGGAGTTCAATGCTTGTACTGGTTTCTGAATTCTTTTGGTTATTAAAGTTGAATTTCTGAGTTTTTCTTTTTTCCTTGTCAATCCTCAAAGCTGCAAGAGATATGCATCATCTTGTTCTTCTCTTATTGGCTCTGCCGAGTAGTTCTAGGGTGCTTCCATGGCTTGGGGATACTACAAGAAGATGAATAATCATTTAGTAGTTGTATGGCAGAGGGCATTTCAGATGAAGAACAACCGATCTCATCCTGCATTAGCGAAACAGAAGAGAAATTAGCAACGATTCCAGTTTGGCCTATGAGAAATTACAGCTAAAATTGCGATAGAAAATTGTGATATGTTCCAAGTCGATTTCATTAACAGTAAAAATTCAAATAAATTATTTAAGGCTAAAGTACACGTTTGGTCCTTCATGTTTACCTCTAGTATTATTTTAGTCCCTTAAGTTTGTAAAGTACACGTTTGGTCCCTTAGTATTAACACCGTTAGTCTAATTTAACAGAAAATATTGACTCAACAATTTTAAGCGATGATGTGCAATTAAATGATGATTAAGCATACTTATATGTTAGTATTTTAATAAATTAATATTTTAAATCCTATTTAGTATTTTAATAAATTAATATTTTAAATCCTATTAAATGAAAAATATTTAATCTTTTTAGACAAAAAATATATTTAATCTTTAAAACCGTGAAAACCGTAAAACAGGTCTCTAAAGATCAAATTAAGATTCCCCTATGGGATAAATTTGAATCACGAAAAATTTATCCTCATGTTTTCAAAGTATGTTTTCAAAGTATGTCATTTTAAGAAAATTTTTATTCCACAATTAAGTCATCCAAACTATTTCGATGCTTGTGTGCTATAGCTCTGATAAATAAAGGCACCGAAAGGTCGTGCTTCACATAGCCTAGTGGATATATAGCTCAAATCATTAAGAAAATAAAAACCAGAGCTCATAGTAGAGGAGAGGAAATGGATAGAAGTGGAAATAGAAAATGACAGACTGCATAAAAGAGAAGATAATCCACTGAAAGAAGATTCCAAATCATTCCACACCCTTCTCTAATGGCTTTCGACGTCCTTATATATTCATAGCCTTCTTAACAGGCCTTGTCCATTTCCCTTTATTGGGCCTCCATCCTTGTATGTTCCTTGGCCCAATTCTCTCCAAATTACAAAATACTCATAGTTTCATTGGAAGCCAAACAAGGTCTTAACATTTAGTGAACCAATGTTTGAATCTCTCTAAGAGATGTGCTCACATTTAGTGGCATACGGTGCCGCAAATAAGATTGTCTCCAATAGGAGGATACATATGCTTTAAAAAAAGAAAGGGCGTGAAGCAAAGAGCTAGATCAGCATATATAGCACGTACCTAGCTATCATCAATCACAAGGGTTAAAAAGGGAGAGGAAAACTTAGATTCAACCAAGTTTCTTAATGATCCTAATCAAAAAGATTAGCTACTAATGGCAATATCTATAAATAAGTTTAATAATAACAAATTTGTTATACTTAATTAGATAAGCCTAATAATCACAAATTATTGGCATGCTCCATGTGAACAAAATACTTTGTGCATTATGTTCTGGAATTCTACTTCTTGCTTTGATTTTGTAAAATGATTCTGGTAAACACTAGACATTTAAGGGAAGCAAAATTTGTAGAAAACAATAACAAGAAGCAATGTTCTCATTAAGATGATCTTCATCATCATCAGGTACTTTGTTTTTTTTTTTTTTTTTTTTTTTTTTTGAGTTTCTCAAACACATCAAAACTTTATCAACATCACTCTTAAGCTTATGACTCAAAAAAAAATGTCAAGAGAGGACGATGCATTTTTATTTGAATGAAAGTTACTGACACTAGTGCAGAAAGTCTCATCCACTCCCAACCGCCAAAGCCATCTCTTTTCTCAACTTAATTGGGACTCATGTTGAAGTTATATGAATCAATATCAACTTCATCCTTCAATTTTTTGCCATCTTTCAACATTCCTGCACAACAGACGCCACTTAGACTTTCTTATTTTAAACAATACTGACTTAATTAATAGCAAATGTAAAATGATACTGCAAGTTGGTTCAATTACAACATAAAACAAGAACAACGAATATGCATAATGTATAGTTGATGACCTCCAGCAATTGGATCGTACATATATTAATACTTCCTCCCATCCTTATTACAAAATCCCTTACTGTGGTCCTTGATATAAATTTTTTGGTCTAAAGTATTAGTTGCTTCTGTAAAGTGTAAATATATCGTTTCAATTCTATTAACTAAATAACCTCCAATAATGAACTTAATCATTGATGGTAATGATGAAATTTAAAAAATATTAATAACTAAATTGAACTGAATTTTTAAATTTATATAAAATCAGGATCGCCTTAATGAGTTACGTCGCCAAGAACACATGCGACCGCTTGCCCCGAACCGGATGCAAGTTTTATAATAAGGACAGGAGATAATCTTCAAATGAATCAACTTCAAGGTATGCAAATACCAAGTTGTTTTCTAATACTAATTAAGCAAATGGCTGTTCCCCACCATTCACTCGAACGACCAAGCCGGGTTTATAATGATCATGTAGAACTTTACATCTGAATTCTCTTGAAAACCGAATTATAACACATAATTATATGATGTGCTAAATAATACTAACGAAGTAAACTCTTGTGCAACTTATGGCTCTACTTATCTACAGCCACAAATCAATGGAAATGAAAAATTAAGGAAATACTCCCTCCTATCTTTAATAGAAAATATATTTGGGAAGTTTTCATATTTATCAATCTTTTCCTAATTTATCCCTGTTGATGCTCTTTCAATAACAATCAAGGAGAGAGGGAGATGGAGAAACTAAGGAAGATGACTAAGGTGTTTTAGAGAGTAGATGTCATATTAACTAGGGTTAAGGTGCGGATATGCCAACGAAGTATTATGGTAGGAGCAACTGGCACAAAAATCTTTTGAGTGTACCATAACTACCAATAAACTATTAAAAATTTTAAGAAATCACAAGACCGTGAGTTGGTATGTAACTGCCGTTTAAACAATCAAAACTTCGACTGGAGTTGATGACGTGGCGCAGAGAGAAAAGGGGATGAGCACTGGGGATCATCTTCAACCTTTAGAAACACAAAACACAGGGCAGACCCACGAGGGAGACGGATACACGGGGGTGTCGCGGAGCTTGGAGCTCAAAACCTTCAACCATTCCTCCTTGGTCGCCAGCGACTCTCGCCTTCACCACCATAGGCGCCGGCCACCTTCTTCTCTCAACCACCATCACATTTGTTGCCGGTGAAGTTTTTGGATAACTTTTTGGTCATTTAGATACATATAGTATTAACTATTAAAGTCCATTTCAATAAGTTTTGAAATTCACCGTTGTTCTCGCCGGAATACTTCTAGCTTCCATTGGAACTTCACCCAGAAGGACGTCCTCAAAGTTCACTTGACCATCGGAATTCTCGTACGTAAAAATATCGTAACCGTCATGTTCACCGTTACATTGCCCGTTGAATCAAGGGGCAACTGAAAACCCATGGTTTTCACGCTAATTTCAGGATCCTTGGGTTACAATCACGGCGAGAATTACTAAGAAGACCATTGATACAGCAAGGCAGATTTTGAGACTTCTCTTCGCGGGCTTCATGCTTTTTGATTATGAGAATGTAATAAGAAAAATGAAGACTTAGGACGACCGATCAAGTATTGAGGAATTTGAGGAATAATTTAATCATATATATGATATAGGAATGTGAGAAAAATCAAAACCGAATTGATTCTCTTGATTATTTGTCTTTGTAATTAGGGATATAATGAGATCGTGGCTTGAAGCTCAGAACCTTCGACCATTCCTCCTTGGTTGCCGGCGACTCTCGCCTTCACCACCATAGGCGCCGGCCACCTTCTTCTCTCAACCACCATCACATTTCTCTCAACCCCTGTGTATCTGTCTCTCTCGTGGCTCTGCCCTGTGTTTTGTGTTTCTAAAGGATGAAGATGATCACCAGTGCTCAGCCCCTTTTCTCTCTGCGCCACGTCATCAACTCTAGTCAAAGTTTTGATTGTTTAAACGGCAGTTATATACCCACTCACGGCGTTGTGATTTTTTAAAATTTTTAATAGTTTATTGGTAGTTATGGTACACTCAAAAGATTTTTGTGCCAGTTGCTCCTACCATAATACTTCGTTGGCATATCCGCACCTTAACCCTATTAACTAATATAACCAACTTTCTTATTCTAATCAAATTAAGTAAATATGTTTTATATTAAGAAATGGAGGGAGGGAGTAAGTCAAATCTAGTTTGGCCTTAATTTGATGGACTGTTGAAAAGTGATATAAATAAGACAAAAATTTCAAGTTATGAAAACAAACCCGGCTGATAGTGCCTATAAAAATAAAATAATTAAGGAAATATAATATTTAATTGAATTGAAAGGTTTTTTTTTTCTTTAATTGATATACTATCAAATAAAAAATCAAATAGGCAACAAGCATTCATTAATATAAAATTTAATCTAAAACAAGAAGGGATAATCTACCTCTACGTACCTTGGAAGTAGTAGGCTCATCTTTTTTCCTTTGACGCAACAGAGGTCTTCCATTTATGAGTCGCCTGCAATATTTTCTTCATCACCTCAAAGCTTATTGTCCCTTGTTCTTCTCCAAGCTTCAACATCTTCTTTACACACCGATCGCCACCCACACTTCCTTATTTTAAACGCTGGTGACTTATTTTTAATAGCATTCATAGAAACAAATGCCATTTGAAGTCCGTCTACAACCAAACAAGAACAACGAATATATCCAATATAAAGTTGACGACTATGACTTGGATGAAACCAAACATTATAGCCTCGAAAATACGTAATTGGAAAACCTTGATCAGGAAATCTGAAAGTCCAATAAATTGTATCATATTCACCAAATGCAAAATCTTGTTCTATCACTAAGCATATGGCTATGCCCCACCATTCACTTGAATCACAATAATGAGGGGATATGCTTATTATGAATGACACATTTGGATGCCCGAATTCTTTGTCATCAAAGTAGTTTTGGTTATAAAACCATGATGGCATTTCGCTACTTCCAATTACTAATGCGCGAGTAGATAGCTCGAAGAAATCAAAAGGCTGGAACAAAAACAAAAGATTGTTTGTGTTAGTATGAAAGAAATGGAAATATATACAAGTAAAATAAACTAGATATTTATCATCAAAGAAATTAAGAAAAAAAAAAATCAAGTTATTCTAAAAACTCACAATTCGTGAACCCAATGCTGTAATTGCATATTTGATATTTAAACCAACAACTTCACCGAGATTGAGAGCCTAGAAGAAAAAACTTTTCCATGTTAAAGCAATATAATGATTAGGGTGAAAGTGCAAGTAAAGACAAATGAAATAAACCTGCTGAGGTTGAAATGATTCAATGAAATTCCACAACTGTTGTGAACTTTCGTAATGTCCCATTGGTGAACAACCGTGTGCATATATCATTAATAGATTTGACGGAAGTTGTGGCAAAGACCGAAGCCATGGACAACGACAGAGATTAATAAATTGAAGCTTGGAAAGATTGGAAGTGAGGCCAGAGGGTAAGTCAATGAAATTGTTTCCACCAAGGAATAAACGTTTTAATGATGACAACTCGCTCATGTCTTTGGGAAGTGATCCATCATGCAGGTTGCAACAAGATAACTTTAATTCGGTCAAGAATGACAAAGACGGTAGCAACATAAATTTTGTTGGGCTTGAAGCCCTTCGAAGAAGTGAGAAGCAACTCCATGATGATGAATATTGTACTTCACCGTTGTACTCACAAAGTGATAACCCTTTAAGAGCAATGCAACTCAAATCAAGCACTTCCAAAGCCTCATTTTGACTCAAATTCTCAGGCAGCCTTGAAAGCTCTGAGCAGCCAGAAATTTTGATAATTTTTAGTGCTTTCAGTTTATAAACATTATATGGAAGACAAACCAACTTTTCACAGTTCTTCAAATTTAATTCAATGAGACCAATCAAATTGCCAAGTGATTGAGGCAATTGGGCAATAGCAGTCCCCTCTAAATCAAGCTTAGATAGGCATTCCATCTCTTTTCCAAACTCAGGAAGCTTTCTAACTTTTGAACAGCCAGATAGAACAAAAGTCTCCAATTGATTCATGTCTAATTTTCTTGGAAGGGTTTAAGTTTTCTACAATCTTTCAAATCAACAAGGACAAGTTTCTGGTGATGGCCAAGAGATTGGTGAATTTCAACCAGGTTAGAGCAACCTTCAAGAATCAGTTCTTCAAGACAAGGAATCCCATCAAAGTTTGGGGTTTTGATGAGGTCTTCTGAATGAGAAAGATCAATGAACTTAAGGCTTCAGAATGACTAACAAGAGAAAAAGAAAAAGGGAAAGGAAACAATGAGCCCTCAAAAACCAAGAGTTAATAGTAATTTATTAAATCATGGACAAACAATTTAAATAAAAGGACTATAGTTACCTGTGTTCCTCTACAAAGTTCTTTTAACTTGCTACGCGGCATATATAGATCAACAAGTTCATGGAGTTGAGTTTGACTTGGCAAATAAAATAATGGAAACCCCTCCCATTTTATTATTTTCAACTCTTTAGAGAGAGTCTTGAGTCCACGTGGAAGATTCAATTGGCAATATTGGGAAACATATGAGTATCTTGAAACGATAAGTAACTTAAGGTTACCCATCTTTGAGAAGGCTTCAAGATCCCAAAATGCATCACATGACTTTTCTAATATTATAACTATTCCCCAGATTGCTTCTGTCCCCTATAAAGCAACAAGTCAAGATAAATACTTTCATCAAGAGTCATATATGAAGTAAATTATTACTATAAAAAAAAAAGTGCACAAACAAGAACTTTGAAAATATCACCTTATTTCTTTCAAGTACATGATTGGCATCCTCCATAGACGATATCCTAAAACGCTTGCCGGCATCATCAGCGATTCGTGATAGACAATATATTGACCCACATCTTTGAGAATTTCATGCACCCACAAAACCCCTTCATAGTCAATCACTAGTGATTTATCAATAAGGACACTTATTCCAATTTTTGGGTGAAGATCCTGGTCCAAAGTTTCTAAAACTTTTACGACATGATCTTTGACCATGCCATTGAAAAAGCAAGCAATATCCAAGAATATAGTTTTCTCCTTAATGTCTAATCCATCAAAGCTCACTTGAAGAATATTCAAAATGTCATTTGGAGGAACCTTCTTGAACTTAGCTAGTGCATCCTTCCATTCCTCTGTAGTTCTTTTGCATAGAAATGAGCCTAACACTTGGAGCACTAAAGGAAGGCCTCCAGCGTATTCAATGACGGATCTAGCAAGGTCCAAATAATCTTTATTTGGTTTGTCCCCTTTAAAATCTTTTTGAAGGAAAAGTTCAAGGGAGTCATTACCACTCAAGAATTTGACATCATACTTAGCAGATACACCATGTGATGATAACAAATGCTTATCCCTAGTTGTTATTATTATTATGCTTCCTTCACTGAACCATCCTTGCTTTGGAGCCAAATTTTCAAGTTGGCTTTTATCACTCACATCATCAAGGGCAAGTAGAACTTTTCTGTGGCCTAACATATTTTTTATTAGCTTCTTTCCTTCATAACAATCATCGACTTCCATACTTCTTTTATTTAAATAGAAAAGAAGTTTTCTTTTGCAATGAAATCAAACCATCTTTTTCATATACCTCTCTAATATTATGAAGAAAGTAGTGAATCTCAAAGTTTTTGCACTTTCGCTCATAAAAAGCTCTCGCAAGAGTAGTTTTGTCTATGCCTCCTGTGCCCCATATTCCTATAAATTGAACTCCTTCTGATTCACCTACTATGATTGACTCCAATTCATCTAATTTTGATTCAATTCCAATTAACATACCAAGGTCTGATGGTGATTCATCAAGAAACTTTGACTTCATTTCTTTAGCAATGCTTTCAATGAATTTTGTTTCATACCTGCATATGGAAAAGAAATTATAGCATGATTTTTTGGACAAGTAGCGGGATCATTTATGTCACTTGAATTTTAAATTTTTATGCATAAACACTATAAATAGTTAATGAAATACACGCACACATACATATGTATGCATGCACACAGACACATATATGTACAAAGCAAACATGACCCTTTATGTAGCTATTTTAAATTTACCGTGAAACTTAATTTAACATTGTAGGAATAGGTGATTATTTTATTTATAGAAGAGCTGGACATAGCTTCTAGTATTTAAGGTACAGACAATCACAAAGAGTGAGAAGCTACAACATGGTCTAGTCTTGAATCTTGATACAAAGAAACAAATCCCTAGATTTTTCTGATGAGATTATAAAAGATAATTGTTACCATTGTTTGCAAATGTACGCACTTTGCTTACTTCTAGATATTGAAGTAATTTAATCAACGCATTATTGTTTGAAATTCCTTTTCTTGGTAATAAGTTTAATATCTGGCCTCTAAGTAGTTTCCCCAGGGCCGCGGAAACCTTTAAGTAGCTTGAATTTGTTGCCTTTAAGTAGTCTTTCTTCATTTTTGTTTAAGGAACTTTTTCACAAAATAAAATGGTAGGTTTAAAGTTCAAATCTAATCCATGTATGAGCGATTATTAATTAATAAACAATCAACTTTCAAAATACACAGAACTTATTCATTATTAATTATTGAATTAAATTATGATTATTATGTAGTTTATTAAATTTATAAAAAAATTCGACATACCTTCTTGATATATAAAAGAAAATGACCATTTCAAACTGCTACCATTGATTGAATTCACTTGGGAAACCTACTTCATCAAAAACCAACAATAGAATAGTACATGAAGTTTATTTTTCCAACAAATATTACTCAAACTCTAAATTAAATAAAGGGATAATATCATTTAAGTCTCAACCAAGGAAAATAAAATCATGACAAGTTTAATAACTTATGATACCTCTTCATTTATTAATTGGGACTTTTCTGATATTACTTTCTTTAATTGGACTAAATGATATTGTCCCTTGAATAAATGAAGTTTATAATACTTCATAGTTAAAGCTTTAAGGAGTCTTTCTATGGGAAAATTGGGAGGAAAGTCCCAAAGGAAAATTTCATTAGTGACAATGTCCTGATAAATTTATATACACAAAAAGAAGGAGTGCCGACGTGACAAGATGACAGTGAGACAACTTTTCCACGTCCCATACCACAAAAGGCATGGGACAGCAAAAATTTTTCATGTCGTGTCTCGTTCTTATCGGGACCAAGACAAGACCAGAATCAAGACATCCCTTTTTTTCTTTTTTGAAGATTTATACCATCACATTTCCCCGCTTTTCTAAACTGGTAAAAACTAAAATATATAGTTATGAGTTGGATGCTAAACCTTGAGGATTGAAAATATGTATTACAAATATGTAATCATCATCTTTTATCAGTTTCAGATCAAAAGCATAATAAAAAAATGAGAAATAATTAAAATTTAAACTTAATAAGACCAATTATTATAAATATTTATGATATTTTGTAGAGAATTAGGTGAGCACGTGCAAGAGAGACCAAGAGAGAGTAGAGTGAACGAAGATGGTGACATCGTCCGAGGACTCAAGGTTTTCTTAAACATTTATAGCATTTTGTATTAAGATATAACCAATATATGATAATATAGTTTTGTAGGACTAAAATGAATATAACTAATATATATTTTAAAAAGATATTAGTTATATCTTTAATAAAAAATATTAGATATTTTGATATAAAAAAACATTATATATTATATATATTGAACTAATAACAATATGATTTTGGGATGGGACAAAAGCAAGACGGGATAGAATTGATTACCCCTAACAAAAAGTATTAATACTCTGCAAATTTTGTACACAGGGTATTTTGTCTTTTTAGCCTATAAAATTTTCAAGGGGTTCTTTTACCCAATTTCTCCTACAAAAATTAAGAAAAAACCTTGATGGAGTTTATTGTTTATTGAATTTGAATGTCCACTCCCTTATTGTTCAACAAGAAAAAATAAGTGATGATAATTACCAAGAGAAGTGGAAATTACCAATCTTTAGATATAGTAGCAACTTTTTCCAAAGCATCCCTCCATCCTTGCACCTTCACTTTGTCTTGTGTAAATTTTTTCTCATGCTTTTTGAATGCTTCTGCAAAACTTCCCTTTTGTTTCCTAACATCAGACGGATCTACACCGTAAAAGATTGGAAATACTTGAAGGCTCGACTCTTCCTTTAAATGGATGATCCTTTGAAGCTCATCCAAACACCAAGTTGAAGAGGCATAACTTGGAGAGAGCACAACAATTGCAGAACGAGATTCTTTAAATTGGTGGGAGTGAGCTCAAGTCTTCCCTTCTGTTTAGCCTTTACCCTTTCCTTTAAGAATATAACATTCAAATTTCAGTCCGTTTTACGGATAATATAGTGCGTGTCTCTGAAAAGTAAAAAACCCAACAAATTATTGGTTTGTTTTTTAACTTTTCAGACACACACACATACAATGTAATTATTGTATATTACTTCCTCTGGTCTTAGTTATAGGAACACTTTCGGAGTGTAAATTGCACTATAAAAGTGTTCCTACAATTAGGACCGGAGGTAGTACTATGTAATTTTGTATTTTACTATAGGTATATTTTTAGCTTTTAATTAGGTTCGATTTTGCATTTTACAACTATATCCTTATATTGCAATTATTTTAAAAAAATGGGCATCAGGTTAATGTTCAAAACATTATTTTCTTTTAACGTGGTACGCCCGTAGCCCCGCTAATTTGAAACATATTCGTCTTTTTGGTTGGATTCCTCTGCCACTATCTGGGCACTAGAAGCAACTGACTAATTCGGCTCGTTGGACTGTAGGCCCACATTGAGAGAAACATTATGAACTCCAATAATTATTGGAGCTGCATACCTTGGGCTTGAAAACGAGAACACTAGTTAATTTAGAACGACCATAGCCTCTTTGGCCAGTATCCCCTGTAGACTGGGCTCCAAACGCCCTGCCCTTAAACTGTGGGTGAGCCCAACCCATTTCCTAAAATTTTCATAGCAAAAAAAAAAAAAAAAAAAAAAAAAAAAAAAGAAGAACGACCGTAGCCATTTGATGTAAGCACTTGCTGGTATATTTGTCTGTTTTAATTCACGAGTCACGTGTGTGTGTTGTGTCTCATATGACGTGAATTAAAAATAAATTAGTCCATAATGACTTAAATTATTCCCCTTTCTATACATATTTCATCCTCAAATATAATACACAAATAATCATTTTGTTATAAACAAAAGGGTATTGGTGCTAAAATGCCTTTTAACTTTTATCAAAAGTGTAAAAATAACAATAAACTATTTTTTAAAGTAAAAGTAACTATAAAACACAACTAGCTTCTATCTATTACAATGGAGAAAATTAATATTGTCTTTAAAGTTTTGACTCATTTATAACTCGTTCCTAAACTGTTGACTCAATTGCAACTCAGCCCCTAATGCTTATGAGTCATCCTATATGGCAAAAAAGTCAAAATATTGTTAAAAATTGATTTGGTGAATTTTTCATAAATTACAAAATAAAAAATAGCGTCCCCATCCCTACCAACTCGCATCCCCGTCCATATCTATTTTCTAGAAATCTCACTAGGCAAAATCCTCAAATAATGTTTGAAAACATATAACAAAATAGGGACTCGTCACCTAAAGTTGAGTCCGTAAAATTGTATATTGCAAATGCCATCACATTTTGCTATAAATAGGAGCTTAGGTTCTTCACACCAAACAAGCAAGAGCAATCTGATATAGAGAGTAGTAAGTGAGAGTGAAGAGCTTCTTGAAGGAGTTGAAGCATTGGTAAGCAAGTTCTTTAAGTTTTAGTTCTTAAATTTATAGTTAGAAGTAGCTTTGATCTTAAATATTCTAGAATAATTTTATTTTCATGTTTTTATGGTTAAAATTGGCTTTATTTCGAAAAAAATTATGAGGAAAGCAATAGAACAAGATTTTTGGAAGAGAAACATCAAAGTAACGAGTTCTAGCGAAATTTCATCGGTTTAGAAATTTCTGAAATCAGTGATAAAAATGCCAATATTTTATATGGGAAACGAAGTTACAAAATTCTGGGAAAATTCATGGTTAAATTAGATATATAGGGCTTTTTGAATATGCCTAGAACGTATTAAATTGAGCTCTATACAATGAAATAAAAATTCTCAAAGTTTGACTACGAATTTCTGAAAAAATTTTGGGTAGAGACTCAAAACCTTACAACTGGGAATGACTCAAGTAATCTGGGAAAAATTGATTATTTTTACTTAAAAATAAACATCCTAAGGATTCCGAGGAATTTTACGGATCCTCGTTTCGATTTTTCTAGAATTAGTTATGATTTTTTAAAGTTAGACGAAAAATCTGCCCAAAATACTGTACCCACGTTTTTTCAAAAAATAAGGGAAATAAGTTGAAAAATAATTCCACCAAAAGAAAAATGGTCATTAGTGACTAAGATATCTACTAAGATATTATTTGTGAATTAATAAATGCAATATTACTATTATAGGATAACGTGATCACATTCCGACCAACGAATGTACCGATATCATCAACGAAGGTACGGACGCGTAGTGTAACACTAACTCTGATGTTTATTGTATACTTATATGTGATAGATGTATTCATAGACTAAGACTCTGTCTTAAAGTTTTTCATACACATTCAGCTATATACGGGTTATGGTTCTGATAATACTATTGAGTTTCCCTAGCGCTGAGGATACGATGGGCCGTCGTGGCACTGGTGAGGTGAATAGTGCAGACTATTTGTTTGTTTGCCTTCACTTGAAAAAAGCACTTTTGCGCTTTATGATACCAAACAAGTTTAAAATCACTTAAAATAAATGAAACCAAACAAGCACTTAAGATAACCAGCACAAGAGGAGATAGCAGTGTAGTTGTTTTCATCATATATAAAGTCTAGTTGCTATTGTATCATGGCTAGCAATAAATGTAAGCAAGCATCAATGTGACTGTAAGATCCTCTGTAAGCAAACTGAAATAAAATAAAGATTTACCTCTTAGAGATGAAACATAATACCCTCAAATCCCAATGACATTGTTGGTGCCACAATCTTTGATTGGCATGTCTCCAAAAACACAAAAGCAACCCCTGTAGAAGAAAATAAGAACAGGAAAGCAAAATCAAACGCCATGGCATAAGATAATGGAGTATAAAAGAAATTTAAGAGAAAATATACACACACATATTGGATAACTTTCTTTATGTTAGAAGAGGAATTTTAAATATGGCAATAATATAAAAATTTTAACAAGTTAATTAAAGAAATCAAGAGAAAAGGAAGAAACAGCCACACCAATACCACACACGCGTACGGCACTGGTTAATTAGCTAGTAATTACCCATCTCCCACCGACAGATAACACTTGAAAGTGGTATCTCCTCTTGATATAAGAAAAAGTTAACCCCTTTTTTCTTTGAGAAATTAAAAAATAATAATTATTTGAACTGTTTGGGCAACACAAATGAGGAGGACCTGTTTGGGTAACACAAATGAAGAGGTGTGTGTGTTCATGTGGATGTATTATATCCTACATATTCCAGACATGGCTGAAAGATTACCAGAGCCGAGGAGGCTCGACAATAACACAGCCGCGGCGGCCACCATAGCCTCTGGCGGCTGACGGTCCGTTTCTGTTGAAGACGTATGATTTGGTGGAAGAAACCGAAGGCGAGGAAGAACAAGAAGAAGAAAGAGATCAGTATAACAGTATCATGAATGAAGAAGGAAACGGTTTGATGAAGACGACTTTTATTACCAGAACTATTATTAGAAGGAGATCCTTGGAAGAGGTTTTCTGCAACAGAATCTGGTGTAGAAACATGTGGCGACTTATAATCTGAGCGCATGCCAAAGGATGCGGGTGAACTACTTCTTGCTCGCCGATACTTCTATGAGCTTAAGGAATCCTGGGGTCGCTGGAGGGGTAAGTTTTTATAGGCTCAATGCTCTCATCTTCTTTTCTCTCCTGCCCTCGCTTCGGACCATGGCAGCGCCTAAGTGAATACAAAAGAGCAAACTATTTAACTCAATTATTACCTCTTGGAAAGGTGGTCCTGCATGCATATCGTACTCTAAAGATGTTTCCTTCGTTTAAGCAAAATTTAATTACGTAGCCATGCGAATCTGGAGAGACAGCAGATTTTCGGTCCGGATCTTTTCATCGGATTTTCTCATTGTCCCTCGCTCGGTTTAAATCTGGACCACAGATTTGATATAACTATCTACACTAACAACCTCATTAAGTCAAATTAACAGTTGGGATTGGATAATGAGAGATGAAGAGAAAGTTAACCAATGGGAGAATCCTCTTTTCAATTTTCTTCATCACGCGGAACGAAAAGATGACAGCATTGATGCTATTCTACACCTACGAACAATCCGATAAACACCAGGTAGCTTTTTTCTTGCCCAAACTGTGCGTAGAATGCGTCTAAACACAAAATAAGACTGACACCCTATCTTGTAGAAAAGCCGGTGCTATCACAAATCAGGTATATATTTCTCTTCAATAAATGAGTACATGATGATGATATATATAATGATGATAGGAAGGGTAATTGAAGGAATTATGAGTGTAACCTTTTCCCCAAAATTTTCTTTTTTGCTCATTGAGCTTAGCTGGATTATTTATTAATGTAGTAAAATATTATAGTAAAACTCCCTCTACACTTTAATCTAAGATATATTTACCTAATTTAATTAGATTAAGAAAACTAGTTAAGTTAGTTAACATGTATTTTCTAAAATATTATAGTCATTATTTTCCTTAATTTTTTTATTCCCTCTCCTCATTGATTATTATTGAATGACTCAAATAGGGGTTAATTAGGAAAAAAATTGGTAAATATAAAAAATATGTCTTATAATAATAACAGGAAGGAGTACGTAAAAGTCAATAACAAGTTCTAAATTGAACTCACTTTTCTGATTGTGCACAACAAGAAAATCAGTTGATTTTTTGGCCTATTATATATCAACTAAATTTCAAATGTTTTGCATATGGTTTCAACTACAAAAGAGTTACTTCTGAAATTAAGAGAGATAAGTTGGGATGCTTTCTTAGTTCATGTTCAAGAATTTTGCATAAAACATAACATTGACATTCCGGATATGATGCAAAATATATTAGAAGGAGAAGTTATGCTCGAAATGAACAAGGTGATTTTCTACTGAAAAAATTTTATAAAGTAAATGTTTTTTGTGCTACAATTTATTATAATCAATTACAAGAATTAAATAACAGGTTCAATGATATCTTATTACTTTGAGCATAGCTTTAAATCCAAGAAACAAATCAGTATTATATTTCAAGTCCTTTTATTTATGATATAATCCCTCCGGTCCTAATTATAAAACAAGATTATAGTCCAAATTGCACTACAAACTTCGTTCTATATTTAAGACCTAAAATCAATGGCGGAGCCACATTGGTTTAGGTGTCTCGTAAGTGCAGAAGATTTTAAAATATGTATATTTTTTAGTGGAAACCTAGTAGCATCAATTGTTCCATAGCTCAATGGTAGAGCAATTGCCTAAAAGTGAAGAGGTCGCCAGTTCGAACCCGTGAGTGGCTTTTTCATTTTTTTTTTCCTTTTCGAAACTCGACACATGTAGTTTTTTTTTTTTTTTTTTTCGAAACTCCTTATAAGACACATGCAGCTCTTTTTTTTTTTTTTTTTTTTTTCTCTCCAACATTTCTTTTTTTTTTTTTTTTCCTCCAAGATTTTCCTCCTTGTGAAAACTCATTTCTTTTTTCTCTCCAACATTTCTTTTTTTTTTTCCTCCAAGTTTTTCCTCCTTATACTCCTTTGCTCCATGCCAACCGTATGCCATGGGATTAGAATATAATGATCTGTTTGAATTGATTTCCTCGTAAATACTTTTTAATTGAACCCATTTCTCGCCCTAAACTTTATGAAGGAGTAGGTTGCCTTTTAAGTTGAAGTTTTTTTTCTTTTATTGTTTATATTCTTTTGTTATTTAAAATTTTCCTTTAAAAAAAAAAATTCGAGGCGCCGCCCCCCGAACCTCCGAATTCCATCACTAATTGTACACCCACAAACTTAAAATCATGGCTCCGCCACTGCCTGAAATAGTAGTATTTTTAATTTTCGCAGAATTGCTAGGTCCCCACTGCTTTTAACATTAGAAAGAATAATGCTTGCTGAGTAGTGACTCGTCACCACAACTACGTGTGCCCACAAGCCCTCTTCATCTGTTTACCTGACCCATTCATATAGATGTACCCTTTTTCGCTCAAGCATATAGATGTACCCTACGTGTGTTGCTTTGTTCAAAAATATAATAACTAACAGCTAGAGCGATAGAAAGGAAAACTGACAACATAAACAATTCAACACCCATTTTACCGTACGTGTTTTGCTATGACAAGGAACTAGCACTATAAAGGCAATCACAGTACAGGACACTCTCATGGATTGAAATAGAAAATAAAGACCACTGGTGCAACAACATTATTAACTTACTACTGCGGTCTCAGCTACGGACCCATGTGCCCCTTTAAAATATTCTGGTGCTTAATATAAAATATATTAATTTAATTTAATTTAATTAGATTAAAAAAATTAGTTGAGTTAGTTAATATAACATAAATTTTCTGAAACATCTTCGTCATCATTTACCTTAATTCTTTCATTTTCTCTTATTCTTAATTATTGTTGAGAAAGCATCAATAATATTGGTAACTTAAGAAAAAATTGATAAATATAAAAACCATGTCTTATATTTAAGACCAAGATTAACTCTCTAAATATATCTTATATTAACGATCGAGAAGTATATTTTTTTTACCCTAACTCTTTTTTGTAATATATACTCCTAAATCGACCGGATTTATTTTTAGTTTAGGTTTGTCCATTTCCTTGAAATGCTAGCTAGGATGCCAAATTAAAGTTTGGACTGAAAAATGAAATAGGGAAAAAAGAGACCAATAGCAGAGAATAGCAAAGGGATTCCCCACTAATTGATAACTTTTATTGGGAGGAAGATATATAAGTACTTCTGAAATATGATAATGCCAAGATGGGTACCTCGAAAGGTCTTAATTCCCATAAAGTATTCAGAGACTATTTCAAAATTAAGTTTTTTTTAATGATTTAATTGCCTTTATGTAAATTAAAAAAAATCCTACTATAGTTGTTGTTGCCATTGCTTTTCGATGGTTTAGGTTTTTATAGGCTCAATGTTCTCATATTCTCTTCTTTCCTCTCCCTTCACTTCGCACATGGCACCACCCACATGAATACAAAAGGGAAAACTATTTGAGTTAATTATTTAGTCAAATATGACCTCTGAAAAAATCGTCCAAAGTGATCATCAGATATGGTGAGATCAGTAGAGTCAGGGAGCCAGAAATTTATATTTGTGGGTGCACATTTTGTGAAGGGCTTTGGGGGTTTGGGGACAACGCCCCCGATTTTTTTTTTTTTTAAAGAAAGTTTTAAATGCATTAAAAATCAAATGAATATAGATAAGAAAAGAAAAGAAAACTCCTTTCAAGGGGTTCTAAGTAAATCATATGTGCATAAAATAGGATCAGCATCTACCATCAAATTAGTAATAAATTATTAATTTTCTAAATCCTAACAAATTTCATTCGATGTCAAGAGGCATAAACTATCCGTCACACTTTTGTAAGAGAAAAATTGGAGAATTTTACATAAAACTAAAGTTTCAACCACCAAACTCATTACAATTTTAAATAAAGCTAATCAATAAAATTGGACTACTCAATGATTTATGAATTAAAGAAACTATCTTTGCCGTTTAACCAAATCACAAAAATCTTTCTCATTGTTTATAGTGGTCAAGTTATAAAAAATATATCTTTCTCGCTGTTTTGAAATCACCGATAAAATTATTACTACATGTGTTTTTCATAAGGAGTAAAAACTTGGAAAAATAATAAGAAATGAAAAAGGGGGTTTTTTTTTTTTTTTTTTGGTTTAGAGATGAGGGAGGATAAATATACCAGGCTCGCAATCCCCAAGAATCAAAGAAGAAAGGCTGCGAAGGAGAGTGGTAATGAAAAAGGGGGTTTTTTTTTTTTTTTTTTTTGGTTTAGAGATGAGGGAAGGAGAGTGGTAAAGGAAAAAAAAGGGGGTGCACAACCAGATTCGAACCAATGACCTCATTATATATTACCAAATACTTTACCGCTGAGCCATGGGTTCATTGATGCTAACATATTTCTGCTAAATAATATATGTATTTCAAAATTCTGTGGGTGCACTTACACCCATAGACACAAGTGTGGCTCCGCCACTAAGTAGAGTTGTCTACCTCTATTTCTGCATAATATGAAAGTTGTAGAGTTGTCCACCATGCATGCAGATTAATTCAATAAAACAAACAAAAGAAAGAGTTGTCATGCTATCGGTATTGGAATATTTTTCATTTTTTATTAAAAATAGACAGACTTGAGCAAAAGCACGAAAAAGGAATGCTTGCTTTTAAAATGAGGGAATCGGATTACTTTTTAAAAAAAAAAAAAAAAAAAAAAAAAATTAGTTGGAAAATTTCACAAAAATGGAATGACAAAATGTGAAAGTAGCGTGGGTGGGTTGGCTCCAAAATAGAAGGTAGAAGACAACACGTACCGTTGAGTCACGGGTGGGTTGAGCATGGTCTTCTACGTACTGCATTGATTTTTGTTGACAATTGGTGATTTTTGGTTTTTGGTCCATCATAAAGTAATTAAGGCAACAATTGCAGTTACATGTACCTTTCTTTCAATTTTTAATGTTGATACTGTATGTTTTTCTTCTAATGAAATGTTTTAATTTTACTCTGTTAATACTTAATACCATTAATTTTTGTGTAGAAACTAACATTACTAATTGAACAAAATTACATGGGCTAACGATATTAAAAGAGCAAAATTATTTATTTTTATAATTATCTTCTGCCGATAAATTATTTCATCAACACGATCAAAAGTAATGGTTGGGTATATATAGAAATGAAATGGAGAGGAAACAGTTCTATATATTTATTATTTCCACTTACATATTTGGTCAAGAAAACTTAAATTCTGATTAAGCAAGTTAATTATAATATTACTCGTGAAGTTTAAAACTTGATGACCTTACACTTTGAAATTAATGCGGCCCTAAAAATTGGAATAAATTTAGTTGAGGATAGGGGCGGAGCTAGGAATTTTAATGACGGTCGGTGAAAATTAAAAAAAAAATATTATATTAAAAATAAAAGTATTTAAAATACAATACGGACCTAATATACAAAAAATTGAAAGAAATCTATTACATAATTTAAGATCGCTTCACTTCACTACTCTACTTGTTTTTATATTGTTAAACTCATCTTATGTTAAAACTTAAAATAATTTATTTTTCAATATGTTCGTTCGGGAACGTAACCGATTGACTTGACTAGGTGTCAAGCCTAGAGCCTACGTACCCTTTGAAGGGATCAAAGTCCACGTAGTTTGAAAAACTTGGTGGCGTTGGCCAGAGGAGTGGGGTGTGTGCTCTGTGTTGCAGAAAGTAAAGTAAGCATGAGCTAGAACGTGTGCACTTGATTAATGCGCCTCTGCATTTATAGAAGCGTCCGTGGCGGATATCTCGGCCAGGCAAGATATCCGGGTCGAGTATCGCGGGGATTATATCATGTAGATATAATCTGGATTCCCCCTACAATGTCGGTAGATAAGATCCGTTGTGATATCGGATCCTCCCATATAATTTTTTTTTTTTTTTTCGGTTGCCCATCCGGATCCGTAGCTTCGCCCTGACTAATCCAGATCCAACCCGGGTCGCGCACCTAGCTATGGTAGGTGAGTCTCCCAGCGAGGCTTTTCTGCATTCACAAGGCTCGAACTCGAGACCTTGTTTTACCACTTGTGCCAACCCCCGTTGGTTCCCATATAATTATTTAATTATATATATCAGATCCATGTTTTATTTTAGATTGATAAGGGATATAATATAACATAAACTAAAACGTTTAGATATAACATAAACCTCCATTAAATTTCCACATTCGCCCTTGAAAAAAATAATAAAGGATTGTTGTATCATTTATTTATGTTTTTTTTTTTTACAAATTTTTTTATGTTAAAATATTTTTTATTTTTCAGTCATACTAAAATATAATTTGATTTAATAAAATACTCTGTTTCCTCTCCTTTTTCTATAACTATTCCCACTTCCATTCTCTTTAATCTATTTATTATGCAACACCTACACTAAACAGGTAAATCTAATTAATTTTACAAACCCTTGTGCAGATTCAAATAGGATATCAAATCCTTGCTCATCCCAAAAGAAAAAAAAAGAAAATCAAATCAATGTCATACCAAGTTTGAGGTGTGAAGCAGAGTAGATCAGAAATACAAATCATGAATCATACCAAGTCCATTAGCTAGAGAAAACTCACTGAAAGATGTTTCTGTGGTGACAAAAGTCGCCGCTGATACCCCTCTTTCAACAGTGGCCCTCTTTTATATTAGCGACAATCATATCAGGGACAACAGATTGTCGCCGCTGAAAACCCTTTAACGGCGACATTTCGCCACTACCAAAAGTATTCTTTCTATAGTGTTCATCTTCGGATGTTCATCTTCGGATCCATCAACTTCATCTTCGGAATCATCAACTTCATCTTCAGAATCATCAACTTCATGTTCGGATTCTTGCCTTCTTTCAACAATTCTGCACAACACGCACCACTCACACTTGCTTATATTAAACAATATACTGACTTAATGTATAAAGTGTAAAACGATATGTCATGTTGGTTCAATTACAACATAAAACAAGAGCAGTGAATGTGCATAATAACTTTATACAGTTGATGACTTGCGATAATTTGACCGTTTATATATTAATACTTCCTCTGGTGCTGATTACAAGGTCATGATTATTTGAAGACTCTTTGTCCTGACTTGCATATTGCACGTGGAGAATATGATGAAGATGCAAGATATCCAGAGACCAAAACATTGTCTATGAAATTATACTGAAATACTAGTAACAAGCAATAAGTCATTGTTTATGGTTACAACTAAATCCAACAATATTTCCTTAAAAAATCTAAATAATAAATCATTTTTCATAAAGTCCCTAAACAATCTGAAAATAACTTAATTTTTAGGTTTAAATAAACAAGTCTTTAAAACGCATGCATTATTGTCTTTGTTGGTTTTTCCCACTCAGATTGTTCAATGGTTTACAAAAGTTTTAATATCGTAGCTTCATATTCTTGCCATCCTGCACCAGAAAGTGAGGGGTAAAAGCAGCTAGATCAGCATGTACATAAATACCTATTATCAATCACGGGGGTAAAAAAGGAAGAGACAAGCTTAGGTTCAACCAAGTTTCTTAATACTCCAAATGAAAAATCTTAGCTACTCACGGCAATATATATAAATAAGCCTAATAATCACCAATTTATTAGAAACATGTGCAAAATATAATAAGGGTCAACTAATGCAAAAACGTCTTCTTACAACTGTTAAAAAGGACTTTTTTAGCGACCCGGGTGGGATTCGGATTAGTCAGGACAAAGCTCTGGATACCGGATGAGCAACCGGAAAAAAAAAAAAAAAGGACTTTTTAAATCGGTTCAATTACAACATAAAACAAGAACGTGAAATTGCATGCATATTATATAGGTGATGACCTCAGGCAATTTGTCTAAAGTATTAGCTTCTTATCATAATTATCTTTTGTTGCAATATTTATATATCAACTAAATAACCTCCAATAATGAACTCAATCATTAAGGGTAATGTTGAAATTTTAAAAATATGAATAACTAATTTTAACTGAATTTTTAAATTTATATAAAATGATTAATGTTTTTATAATAAGGAAAGGAGATAGTCTTAAAACAAATTAACTTCAAATTATGCAAATACCAAATTGTTTTCTAATACTAAGCAAATGGCTATGCCCCACCCTTCACTCGAAGGACCAAGCTTGGAATATAATGGTCATGTATAACTTTACATCCGAATTCTCTTAAAAAACTAATTACAAAAAATAATTATATGATGTGCTAAAAAAAATACAAATTAAGTAAAATCTGGTGCAACTTATGGCTCTACTTATCTTCACTACAAATAAATGGGAATAGAAAAATTAAGGAAATACACCAAATCTAGTTTCACCTTAGTTTGATGGACTGTGTCATATAAATAAGAATTTTTTTTTTAAAGTAATGAAAACAAACCCGCCAATACTATATAAATCGAACAGTGTCTATTTAATTTACTAAAATTTAAAATCTTGTGCTTGACGCTCCTAAAGTAAAAGTTAGTTGGCCACTAATCAGCACCTTTAGATAATGGAGGTTAACTTTTTCTTACTAACATGTCTTTGGCGCTCCTTTTTAAAAATTTGTTGTCTTTGAGCCCTCCTTTTTAAAAAGTTTGTTGGTATTTTTAGTCTACTTAATAGTTAATTGTGTTGGATACTCCCGAACCAATAATTTATTAGTCGAATCAGACCTTAACCCTTTTTAAAAAGTCCAATAAACTTAAAACTCAACTCAATCACTCCATTCCTGACTTTTTTTCACAACTACTTTTGTTTTGTCTTTGAGCTACTTAAAGCTCTCAGCAAACAGGCACAGTGATTTTTCTCTATGAGAAAATTCAGAATACGCATGAAGAATCAATAATCTTTTTCATATTTTTTTCTGACCAGGATTTTTTTTTTTAATTTGTTTTTAGAAAACTTCAGACAAAATTTTGACGTGTCGTGCGTGAGGTAAATTACCAAAAGAGGCTTGGAATAAAATCTCTTATCCTCCAAAACGCGTAGAATTAAATCAATTAACAACATTTCCTGTTGTTTTATTATTATACTTTAATATTCAGATTTTTAAAGTTTGGGAAATGAAAACATGCCAAAACTTTATGATTAATTTTCTATATTATATGATAAGTATTCCTTGTTAAAGTGACATATTCTTTTTCACTTTTCATTCTATAGCCTTTAGTTTATAAGTCCTTTTCAACAAACTTCTATACATTAAATAATAATAGTTAAGTCATTAATATATCTTAAATTAAAAAAATTCAAATTTAACTTTAATAAAATTTTAAAATTCTCTTCATTTATTGATCATTCCCACCTTTCTCATTTTTTTCTCTTTTCAACAAGAATTAAATATAGTTATTAATAACACTCTTGGTAAACTTATATTTTGAACAAAAAATTTCTTCTTTGTTGAATATATGATAAAGACCATGGTACTCATGGTACTATATGTAGCACATTTATGTGTTTTCCAAGACATAAATGATGCTTTTGGACAACAACAAAAAAAAAAAAAAAAAAAGAGACATAAATGATGCCGTCAGAATTTTTTTAGTGCAAAGAAATAAAAATATCATTTAAATTTTAAAATCTTAAATTAATGATTTTTTACTAAAATGAATAATTAATTACTATCCTCTACAGACTACAGTCCTAACTATAAGAAAAAATGATTTTTTTTTAAAGATTAAAAAAGCTAATTAGATTATTTGAGGTTATTTTTATTTTTCTCCAAACTAATGAGTTTAATTAATAAATTAATATATAATTTAAGAATATATAATATATAATAGGAAAAACACTTCTCATGTTATACGAGAAGTGTTTTCTTATGTCACACACACATAAAATGGTGATTGGTGGGACCCACACATATATATAATGCTTTCATTATATATATGTGGGTCCCACTATTTCATATGTATGTAGGAATCTTTTTCTTTTTATGCAACATAAGAAGTTTAAACTCCATATATAATATGATTAAATAATTTGTTTAGCTTCGTTAACATCTTTAAAAAAAGTTAATTATATCTTATATTTAAAAGATAAGAAGTATACTCTACTAATTAAAACATAAAGGTGAAAATGCGAGTGTGAGAAAGAAGGATACGTCAAACTTGGGGTTCACCTTTTAGCTTCGTTTGTTACAAAGAAAGTTTGGAGGAGAAAAGGAAATGAAAGGAATGGAAAGGAAAGGAAAGGAAAGGAAGATTTGAAAGATTAGGGAAGATGGTTTGAGTTGTTTGGTAGGAAGAAAATGAAGAGGTGGTAGTTGGTAAGGAATTAGGAAATGTCTATTTTACCCTCAAAAGAAATTAATTCAAAATAAAAAAGGAAAATATTTTTCTCGCTAAAATATATTCTTGTTAAGTTTGAACTCGTGAAAAAAAAAATATTTATTCACCAAATTCAAACTTCCAAATATATTTGAACTTTCCCATGAAGTTCAACTTCCCGCCAAATTTGAATTTCGGGGTAAATCATGTCAAAAAGACACTTTCCCTGGAAGATTATAGCTTTCCTTCCATTTTCGGATGGAAAGCATCTTCCCTCAAATAAGGGAAGATTGGACCTCACTTTGGAAAATCTTGACCTGGACTTTCTCTAAAACACCCCAAATCCATGGGAAGATTGAGATCTTCCTTTCCCTCCCCATATTTTCTTTGTAACAAACGTTTCCTTACGCTGCTTTTACATGCTTGTCTCTCTAATTAGAGGGACAAGCAATTTTATAAAAAAAAAAAAAGATTTTTATATACTTTATTTTTTTAGATTAAATTATATATTGTTTTCTAAACTTTTTTTTACACCCAAGATCTCAAATTAATTAGTTTCTAGGAAACTAGTATTCTTTGACAAATATTTCGAATGCATGACTAGAAACTCATTAATTTGAGATACGGGGTCCAAAACAATTCCAAAAAAGTAGTATATAATTTAATCTAAATAAATAAATTTAAAAAATTTAAAAAAAATTGTTTGTCCCGCTAATTAAAAGGACAAACATATAAAAAACATATAAGAGAGAAGTAGCTTACGTGCTCCCTCAAACTTGAAAGACAAAAAGAAATATATGGACCCAAAACTAGAGCTTCAAGGTAAGGACAAAATAGACTAATTATAAATAATTAAAAAAATATGCTTTAATTGATGGGAGACGTCACAGGACCCAGACCTGTCAAGTTCAGAAAAGGACGGTCCAATTAGAAAGAGGAAGTGACGGAAATGACACTGTTACCTTTTTTCTCTCGTGCAAGAGATAAAAATGAAAGAATAATTAGTAATTACCTGTCAACTATCATATTTTGAACCAAAATTTATTTTAAAAAGACATCTCATAACTTCCTCTTTTTTTTTTTTTTTGAGATACTAAAATATTAAATAAATTACTTTAAATTATTTATATTAATGATTTTTTCCTAAACCATTTTATTTAACTTATAAATTTATATATATTTTTAAGGGAAATGGAAAATAAATACTATTTAAATTTGCAAAATCTCAAAAGTCTCCCGAATTTGTATAAACATAGATTTTACCTGAAAACGGAAAAAAAAAATGAAAAATTGTAAAACGTAAAAAGCGTAACGTGGTAAAATCATAAAAACATAAAAGCATTTGGAATATTAGTAAAATCGTTTTAATGAAAAAAATCATAAAATCGTAGTGATAAATGATTTTTTAACCACCATGCTCATATTTAAAAATTGTCGCCAAATGGAATGGAAAAACGCAAGGAAAACCCCCAAATCTAATTAAAAACCCAGAAGTAGACTCCGACACCCTTAACAATAAAAAATAAAACCAGATCCATAAAATTTAAAGCAGAGTTCGGAAGCCTTCTTAAAACGATTTTAAAAAATAGGTTTGAAGCAAAAGATCAGAGGCAAAATCCGAACACAAGAAAAAGAAGGAGCAGGGGGCTAATAAACGACGCCGTAAATAATGGCGGACTTGGGACTAAAGGCAGCGAACTAAACATGCCATCTCTCACACATTTATACAAGTCGTTGTTTACTTGAAAGAAAAGCAATACAAAATTCGCCGCTAGTTAACATCGATTTATATTATTGACCAAAGGTAGTATAATAACCTCCTTCATATGTTTTCTTCACACTAATATTTTTTTAAGAATAATTTTAGGGGAAAACATTTTTGCTTCAGCGGCAGATAACTCATTCAGCAGCAAGCGAAACTGTGTCGTTTTGATCCTTTAGGCTCTGAGTCAGTCTGTTACTCTGTTATGTGTAAGTCAAAAACTGAAGTGGGCAGTGGGCCCCACCATAAAAAGGGAACTTATTAAAAAAACCACATAAGTTTAATCTTTTTCTTTGGTTTGCATGCGCAGGTTCATCTTTTTCCTTCCACTCTTTCTATCTATTTTACCCACCCACCGAGAGCAACCCAAGGAAATATTCTCACGCCATGGAAATTTACAGAGCTGCTGGTTAGTTTCTTCTCCCTTCTTTGTTTTTGATCTTTTCATTTTCTCTAACGCCATGGAGTATATTCCTTTTTTTTTTTATACAAGCCATGGAGTATATTCTAACACCATGGTTATTTTCAGATTCAGAAATCAGAAGAAAGGCGCCTAAAACATTTTGCTCAGCGTCGAACTTGGTGGTTCAAAAGCTCCAGCTCTCTCTCAGTCCGCGGCTGTCACCGGTGCAACCGATCAAAACCGCAGCTGCCACGACCCCGCAAATAATCGCAGCCCATGGCTCCACGACGGAGCACCTGGCAGTGATGGCAGCAAACCCACCTATCAAACCGTTGCAGACGTCTGTAACGTTCCAGTGGCCGGAGAGAATCCACTTGCCAAAGAGTGTGGTTAAAGCAGCGGAGCAACCAATGGAATAAGATGGCTGCACCGTCTCCGTTTCTGAATCTCTCTCAGGTCATCGGGACTGGTTCGCGAGTTAGTGTGCAAGCTGAGATTGAGCAATTAAAAAGTGGTGTTGAATGATCTCATGATGGGAAGGATTTACTGAAATTGAGCAAGCTGAAAAAATTGGTGTTGAATGATCCGAGGCACTTCCAAAAAAAGATGAAAATATGATTCATTGAAGCGGCGTAGTTTGGCTGGCTCGCTGCAGATATATTTATCTGCAGTAACGGCAGAAATGATATCCCCATAATTTTAATACTTTTTTCGGCCTTAATTATAGAACAACATTTAAGCAACTTTATCATTCACATCATTTAGCCCAATATGACATGACATCACACCTTATCATCTCTTTCTTATTAAGGAATCATCAGTATTGAAAGCATCACTTAACTTAATGCAGTGAACATAAATAAATGAATATGGAAAAATATCAATCTCATCTTATTAAGGAATCATCAGTATGGATTTAGGAAGAAAAAATAAAGAAAGTAGAAATTTGAAGAATGAAAATATCCAAAGACTCGTTCGATTTCAAATGTCCATTGTACTGAAGGACAGAGCCATGTGACCCAGCCTCAATGCTTTATTGAGTTTTTACTTTTTAGAAGAAGAAAAAACCAATTTCTTCTCTTCTTCGTATACCCAGTGAAATTATTGTGTGTTTGAGTGAAGAAATGCTGGATGGAATGGAACCCATGATTTGTAGAGTTAAAGCAATTCTGGCCGATAGTGATTAGTGACCCTTGTGGGATTATTATTTGGTTTCTCGCCACTGTTTTTCGTCGCTGTTTATTATTTGCAGAGTTAACAGTTTGGATGGGGTTATTCAGAAGTTTTGGTTATAGTTAGGTGAGGTCACATTAAAACAATTTTATCTATGACATATATTTAATTAAAGATTTTAATTTTTTTAATAATAATTTCATTTTCTTATCAAATTTAAATTTAACTTTGTATCTTCAATTTTTATATATATATATATATATATATATATATTATTCAATAAGATTTATAATATTTTCAGTCATTTTTTATTTCAACTAACTTTTAAATAATAATTTAAACAGGTTTTAGTTTGGAAAAATTTCACTTATGTCACCTTTAATCTAAACATAAATCATATTTACCATCTAATTTTTATTTTATCTTGCGTGTGTAAAAATTATATTAAAAATAAGTCATTTCTATGTTTTTTTTTCTTCAGAAATTTCTACCATTAATTCAAACTCCTTAAGTAGGCACAAGTTTATAGCTCAAAGAATGTAGCTTTTGACGTCAGCTCAGTCTACTGTTTACCGCTACAAAACCGCGTTGCTGTGTGTCTTTTTTTTTTTAATGAAAACTGGAATCCATTAATAACTTAAAAAAATAAGGGATAATTCCAAATAAATACCAAATGAATTTGTAAAACCTCCGAGATGCCCCTCGAATTTGTAAAATGACTCGAGAGGTGACACGACTTATCGGGGATATGCAAATTCATGGCAAATGACTAGAATGCCCTTCTATCTTTTCTCTTTCCTCTCTCCCGTTTGAATGAACAAGGCCTTCCTCCTACCAGATCCACCGGCGCCACCGTCGACCTCCACCATCGACGTTGACGCCAATGCCGCACCCACCGCCACCTACGTCGCACCCACAGGCATCGGTGAAAAAGAAAAAAAAAATTGGGTCGTTCGCGTACGCGAGAGATCGAGAGAAATTGGAAGAAGAAGCCGGAAGGAAGGAAGGAAGGAGAGGGGTGAAGGAAGGAAGAGGAAAAAGAAGAAAAGGAGGGGGAAAAAAAGTTCGACGACAATCGAAGAATGCATTCGGCATTCTCCAGATTGACAAGCAATTCTCGGGAATTGCCAAGCAATTCTCGAGAATTGCTTGACAATTCTCAATTGAGAATTGCCTTGGCAATTCTCGAGAATTGCCGGTGGCCTTGGTGGCTACTTGTGGGTTTTTTTTTTTTTTTACGGGGTGTGTGTTTCATGTTTTTTTTTACAATTGAATTCTTGCCTTTTCCATTCTTGCTTCAATTACAAAACATAAACTTCATCGCTATTTACAAAAAGACCATCGGCATTTACAAGTAAACCATCGCCATTTACAACTTATTATCATTCGGGCAAGAAAAAAAAATAAGTTGTAAATGGCAATGGTTTTTTTTTTTTTTTTTTTTTTGTAAATGGCGATGGTTTACTTGTAAATGGCGATGGTTTACTTATAAATGATGATGAAGTTTATGTTTTGTAATTGAGACAAGAATGGAAAAGGCAAGAACTCGATTGTAAATGGCGATGGTTTTCTTGTAAATGGCGATGGTTTACTTGTAAATGGTGATGGTTTACTTGTAAATGGTGATGAAGTTTATGTTTTGTAATTGAGGCAAGAATGGAAAAGGCAAGAACTCAGTTGTAAATGACGATGATTTTCTTGTAAATGGCGATGGTTTACTTGTAAATGGCGATGGTTTCTTTGTAAATGACGATGAAGTTTATGTTTTGTAATCTAGGCAAGAATGGAAAAGGTAAGAACTCGATTGTAAATGGCGATGGTTTACTTGTAAATGCCGATGGTCTTTTTGTAAATGGCGATGAAGTTTATGTTTTGTAATTGAGGCAAGAATGGAAAAGGCAAGAACTCAATTGTAAAAAAAAAAAAAAAAAAAAAAACATGAAACACACACCCGTAAAAAAAAAACCCCCACAATAGCCACCAAGGCCACTTGCAATTCTCAAGAATTGCCAAGGCAATTCTCAATTGAGAATTGCTTGACAATTCTCAATCTGGAGAATGCCGAACGCATTCTCCAGATTGCCATCGAACTCTTTTTTTCCCCTCCTTCTCTTCTTCTTCCTCTTCCTTCCTTCACCCCTATCCTTCCTTCCTTCCTTAGGCTTCTTCTTCCAATTTCTCCCGATCTCTCGATCTCTCACGTACGCGAACGACCCAATTTTTTTTTTTTTTCACCGATGCCGTGGGTGCGACGTAGGTGGCGGTGGGTGCGGCATTGGCGTCGACGTCGATGGTGGAGGTCGACGTCGTCGGATCTGGTAGGAGGAAGGTCGGTTCGTTCAAACGGGAGAGAGGAAAGAGAAAAGATAGAAGGGCATTCTAGTCATTTGCCTTGAATTTGCATATCTCGATAAGTCTGTGTTACCTCGAGTCATTTTACAAATTCAAGGGGCATCTCGGGGTTTTACAAATTCATTTAGTATTTATTTGGAATTCTCCCAAAAAACAACTACAACAAGATAAAAAACTACAAATTATTATCTTTTACCAACTACCGCCTCCTGAAATAAAGGTGGTAGGTGATTAAAGAGACAAAAATTTCTATGATATTATGAGTTAGTTTAGTCAAGTGATTTGTTAAATTATTTTATTTTTTGGAATATGACTAAGTAAAACATGCCAATTGACATCAACGAGGGTTTTGACCAAACTAAAAAAAAAAAAAAAAAAATTATCGATTAATGCAAATTGGAAAGATTTTACCAAACTAATCTTTGTTTGGAGGCACCACTTGTCAAAAAACGCTAATGGCGCAAAAGAGATTTGCGCCACTGACACAAACTGACAATTTTGTGTCAGTGGCGCAAGAGGGACTCACGCCACCCAATTATTGGGTGGCGTGAGGCTCCCTCACGCCACCTAATATTAGGTGGCGTGAGGGAGGCATGCGCCTCTCAATCTCGAGAGGCACATGCCTCCCTTAAAAAAAAAAATAATGATAATAATATATAATAATAATAATAAATAATGATAAAAAAATAGAATAATTTAAAACTCTACTTTATTTAATTTGGAGTCAAAATAAAGAAAGTATGGGCTAAAATAACTCACTAAGAATGCCCTTCAAAAGATTACTCGGTATAATTTGGTTATAATAACGATCCCAAAACAGGGATCTATATATTTGTTGTTATACGAGATCCCAAAATCAATACTTTTGTTATATTGTTATACAAATATTTGGTATAAATATAACAACGGTATTGATTTTGGGATCTCGTATAACAACAAATATATAGATTCCTATTTTGGGATCTCGTTGTTATAACCAAATTATACCGAGTAATCTTTTGAAGGGCATTCTTAGTGAGTTATTTCACTCCATACTTTCTTTCTTTTTTTACTCCAAATTAAATAAAATAGAGTTTTAAATTATTCTATTTTTTTATCATTATTTATTATTATTATTATATATTATTATCATTATATTTATTATTATTTTTTTTTTATTGAGAGGCGCATGCCTCCCTCACGCCACCTAATATTAGGTGGCGTGAGGGAGCCTCACGCCACCCAATAATTGGGTGGCGTGAGTCCCTCTTACGCCACTGACACAAAATTGTCAGTTTGTGTCAGTGGCGCAAATCTCTTTTGCGTCATTACGGGCGTTTTCGACGGGCGCCTCCAACAAAAGATTAGTTTGGTAAAATCTTTCCAATTTGCATTAATCTGATAATTTTTTTTTTTTTTTTAGTTTGGTCAAAAACCCGACATCAACTATAATGTACCTGCTGTTTTCCACATTGCAAGACCTTTCATGGCAGTGAGTTTTTATTTTTCTCTCTGAGAAAATTCAAAATACGCACGAAGAATCAATAATCTTTTTTATATTTTTTCTGACCAGGATTATTTTTTATTAATTTTTTTTAGAAAACTTTAGATGAAATTTTGACGTGTCGTGCGTGAGGTAAATACCAAAAGAGACTTGGAATAAAATCTCTTATCCTCCAAAACGCGTAGAATTTAATCAATTAATAACATTTCCTGGTGTTTTATTATTATACTTTAATATTCATATTTTTAAAGTTTGGGAAATTAAAACATGTCAAAACTTGATGATTAATTCTCTACATTATATTATACGAAGTATTCCTACTAACAAGGAAGTAGTATAAGTGACAAATTCTTTTAGAAAATCTAAAAAAAAAAATACTATTTGAATTTCAAAATCCCAAATAGGTAATTTCTCAACAAAACAAATTATCAATTGCTTTGTTGTTATTATTAATCCCATTACTAATGTTGTCAATAGAATATTAGAATTTTTAACTTTAAGTGATATTTTTCTGTTATTTTCCCTATTTTTGTTCACATCCGTCCGAAATACCACTTTGATCTATAAATCCTTTTCAACTAACTCTTACAAATTAAATAATAACAGTCCAGCCATTACATATATCTTAAATTTAAAAAAATCAATGTTCAACCTTATTAAAAGTTTAAAACTCTCCCCATTTACATATCATTTCCACTTTTCTCATTTTTCTCTCTTTCCAACAAAAATTAAAATATAGTTATTAATAACACTCCATTTATGTGTTTTCATATGATGAATAACTAAATTAGATTTTTTAACTGAATTAGTTTTCATTAGGTGTCATACATGCAAAGAGGAAGAGAAAATCAGCCCCTGCTTTATTTTTATTTGGAACAGAGCATACATACTATCATCCTAAAGTTCTAAACAAGCAAGCATTGTCATTCCAAGAAAACACAAGAAATCAAAGCAAAAATTCAAGTAGGCCAATTACTGATAATGGCCAAGGCCAGATAGAATGTTGTGTAATATACAAAATCCTCAGCATCTGAAATGATGAGAATATAGAATTCAAAATACACCAAATTCATGTGATGGGGCTGTCAATTCTGTCCATAGTCATACTATATCGTTCATATTTATCTCATCAAGTCAAAATCCTCAATCGATCTCTTAACATTAGAAGACAATTTTTTTAAAAAAAATATATATATACAAATCGCATACATAATTAAAAACTAAACAAATAACCATAAATTCTTAAGGAAAAAATAAATTACCAAACAATACTGGTCGCAAGCTTTTGATAGCATAATTTTAATATAAATAAATGAACAACAAATTGAACCATATACTTGAAGTCTCATAATCTCTTCTTATCTGTAGAAACTTTGTTTTTAAAAAACTACAATAATATGCTTCAATCACAAGAACCAACTCAAATAATCTTACAGTACAGTGACAAAGACCCGCTACTACGGAAATTGAAAAATTTTGTGCTTAAAATAATTTGATAGTTATATGAAAAAACGTGGAATAATGTAATGACCTACACATTTGAATAATGTAACAAATACACCATATTCAAAGGATTATTCTATTAGTTCATGATGTATTCTCCACTTGCAATTCAGTATGTTTCTCCTTTAATATTGAAAAGATTATTTTTTGTTTTTTTACTTCACAAATTAATTTCACGGCTTGCGATGAAATTTCATACTTCTTTAGGCTTTAATGGGAATTAATTTGTTACAATGGTCTTTATATGAAATTTTCCCTTTAAAAAAAAAAAAAAAAAATCCCCTCTGATTTTAGCCCTCCGATGGCCCACATTCCCATCGGGAAACCGGAATTCGGGAAAGCTCTGAATACAAGTAAAATGGCATTAAACTCACTCGTGAAATTCAGTTGGTCTTGGTCATTGGCTGTTGAGAGTTGAAAGCCCCTCTGATTAATATCCTTCTATCATGTAATATTACTATCTAACTAATGATCTCACTACTTAATCATATTCTTATCTCATAGATTCGTTTTGAAAGAGCAAAAGGAGGAAAAAAGAAATGAAAGAACCCCACTCACTCTGTGATTGTATCTTTTTCATTATGTTAATGGTGGTGAACAATCTGGATTATGTGAGTGGGGAAATTGTTTTAGAAAAATCCATCATTAAAATTGGCGGAGTCTCATATTTTTTTAGTTTTATCCCAGTACGAACTATAATGGGTTGATGATATGCTCACCACTGGTGGCACGATGTGACATTGCTTGTGATATTTTGTGCTTTGAAATAAAACTAAAGTTGCAAAAAAACACACACACCCACGCATTAATATTCTCTGTAGTGTTGCTTGCGAAAGGATTTTTTTTTTTTTTTTTTTTTTTTTTAACTGCAACGCTAGAGATAATTTAATTGGTTACTCTTTGTATCTCTTTGTTTTTGTTTGTTGGCCTGGTGTGTTAAGTTTGTTACATTGTTGTGTCTGGTTTTAGTTTTTATTCTGTGCTCTGTGTTCTTGCATCATTAATTTGCTGAATTATATCCCCTCCGGCCCATAATATAAGATATATTTATTTAATTTAATTAGATTAAGAAATTTAATTAATATGACATGTATCTTCCTCAATTCCCATATTTCATCTCCTCCTTATTTATTGTTACGAGAGCATCAATCAATAAAAGTAAATTAAGAAAAAATTGACAAATATGAAGATTTTATCATATATTTAAGACTAAGATCAAGTCTCAAAATATGTCTTATATTTAGTACTTGTAGGGAGTAATATACTGGTAATATATTACCTGTTGTCAGTGCAATAAAATATACTAGAAATGTTTTACAAGAAACAAAAGCACTTTTTCATTCAATTCCACCTCTACTCAGGTCGTTGATCAGCTGAAACATTGAAGGGGAAAAAAAATCTTCTATTGAGAGGTATTAATTCTTGTAGGGTTGTTTTTGTCATAACAGATTTCACAGAAAATATATTATGGAAATGAAAAATCAATGTTGATGGAGAACCATATCCGTCCAATCAATATGAAAAATCACAACACTACCTTTGGTTTTTCTCTCCTCTTCTCAATCAACGGCCCAAATGAGCTCATAAGAGATATTGAGATAAAGATATCATGAAAGAGAGGATCTGCTTCCCAAATATTCTCTGTATATATATATCAGTTAATAATTGACGTTAGGACAAAGCAAAAGGAAGTAGGCATGTGATCCAGCTGTGTTCAAAACAGTTTAATATGATTATGTGTATATTCTAAATTTTTAACGTCAATTATTAACTGATATATATATCAAATCCATGTTATATTTTATATTGAAATTGCCTGGAGGACACGGAGGAGGGAGGCGTGCTTCCCTACTGTCATTTTTTTAAGCTAAGAAAGGAACATTCCTATTATTATTATTTTTGGTAAAAAAAGGAACATTATTTACTGTTTCAAGAACATGGGTGGCCCTGGGGAATGCTCGAATAAGCCCATTATTTAGTGTTGGGCTTTAAGAATCGGGAAGGTTTAGTATAATTTTGTTGTGGTAAGTTTTAGAATAAATTAAAAGGTCAAAAAAAAAAAAAAAAAAAGGTCTTTTAAGGAGTTTTGGGCTTGTAACATTCAGCCTGGAAAATTTTTTACTCTTTTCTTCTTTCTTCTTCCTTTTTTTTTTTTTTTTTGCCTGCAGATAATAATTCTGCTCTCATTTTTTGTAAGGGAAAATTAAGGAGAGGGACTAAGAAAAATAAATATTTATTAATAAGGACATTAACAATTGTAATTATTTTAGAAGGCCAAAAATTAGAATATAAGTCTTTAATTATGAAACTAACCCTGACATAAGTCGCTACATGTTCTATCCTCAAGAGCTTCCTTGAATTGAATTGGCTATTTATTTAATATTAAGATTTCCATGATATTGACAGTTTATTCAATAATTGATTGTTTAAAAATGTTAGTATTTTTCATTTTTTATAACATTTTTTTAAGAGCAACCCATTTGTTTAAAATTTTTTCCCATGAAAAATCACATATTTTTAAGAGAGATATATTATAAGATTTTTTATTTTTAAAAAATAATCAAAATCTTGAAAGAGATAGATTTCTAATTATTTATACATTTTTGAATCAATTTTAATTTGGATAACTTTTAAGATAATCTACTGTATATGAGGGGGAATATCATAAACATATTTAGTTGCATATTTTTCTTTTATCAAAATATATATAAAGATACCATAAATTTAATAAACAACAGTCAAACAATAGGGAAGGTCAATTTCGTTATTAAAATTTTATATTTTAATTTTTGGTCCTTGAAAATAATTACTTCATCTAATCCTAAATATAAGACAAAGTTAGAGAGATTAAATAAGTTAATTAATTGTACCATATATTGTATATCCTTACATAATATATCAGTTTATAAGTTTGGCAAAATAGTTTGGAGAAAAAAATGAAAAATATAAATATTTTAAAGTAATTTAATTAGCTTCCTTAATATCTCCAAAGAAAGTAGACTCTATTTTATATTTAAGATTGGAGTGAGTACAATTTTTAAGATTCTCATAAATAAATATGTTGTTTCCTTATTCTTTCTCCCTGATCCTCCTTTTATATATATATATATATATATATATAAAAACTGTATAACATTACTTTTAAAAGCTACTCCCTCCGGTCCTAATTATAGGACAATATTTTGGAAGTTTGTTTTGGTCCTAATTATAGGACAACATTCTAATTTTTGTCAATTTCTTCCTAAAATACCTCTATTGATATGAATGAGGGATTATGTGAAATCAATAAGGTAGTTGAAGTGTAAAATATATATATAAGGGCATTTTAGAAAAATGAGAAAAATAAACGAATTTAACCTATATCCCCAGTCTCTCCAAAATCGGTTAAATATGTCCTATAATTAGGACCGGGAGTATTACATGTCAAGAAATCAACAAAGCAATGTCCATCATCAACCCACATCTACTTGGATACCACATACAGGGTCAAATTTTCCCTCCACTGTTGATGACCAGTGATGTCCTTTTCATAAAATAATGTTGTATTTATTTTATCTTTCATTAATAAAAATAATCAGGAATGAAACTGGGGTAGTTCAGTGAAAATCATATCATTTTAGTGCCTAACCCAATGAATGTGGCATATAAGATTAGATTGGACTTGGTCCCAAAGCTAGATTGGTTTGCGAAACTAAAACTTTTAGATATAACATGAATCTCACTGTTAAATTTGCACATTCGCTCTTAAAAAATTAATAAAGGAATGTTGTATCAAATCCCTGCTCATCAAAAAAGAATATCAAATAAGTTTCATACCAAGTTATAGGAGTGAAGCAAAGTAGATTAGCATATACCAATCATGAATCATATTAAGTCCAGTAACAAGCTCAGATTCATGGCACTATAAAGTCATGCTGAACTCAGAATATGGAGCGGCAATATTAAAGAAAAGGGCAATAGGTAAGGATGAGAAAATAGAGAAAACTAGATAAGTTGTATCTATAATCACAAATTTAATTGAAGCATATGTGCAAAATAAAATGATCAGTTAAGAGTTATAACTTTTTAGGGGTATATCATTATTAACCAAATACTGTCTGCATCATGTTTTACTGAAAGAAACAAAATATGTACCTAGAACTCAGCAGATTAACACCAAGTCTAGAATAAATGCTCAATAGAACGCCAAAAGTTTGACATCACTTTTGACATCCACCCCCAACAGCTACAGCCTTCTTTATTCTCAACTTCATTGGGATTGTTGAAGTTATTTAAATCATCATCAACTTCATCTTTGGATTTTTGCCTTCTTTCCACATTTCTGCACAACACACAACACACACCACTCACACTTGCTTATTTTAAATAAGGGTTAAGGAGCGATTTGGCTAACAAACTATTGGCTCGGAGCATCCAACACAATTAACTTTTATGTGGACAAAAAATACCAATAAGCTTTTAAAAATGTGCACACAACACAATAAATTTTTAAAAATATGCAGTCAGCACAACGCCGTTAGAAAAAGATAATATCTGTTATATAAGGTGCAGATTGGCCAACGAACTTTTACTCCAGGAGCCCAGCACAAAAAACTTTTACTCAAGAGCGCCTAACACAAAATTCTAAATTTCTCTAAATTAAATAAATTTTCTTTCTCAATTGTCATTATTCAAAACTACTTGTATAGTTATCTATGGACAAAAAGTACTCATTTGCTAAAATAAACAAAATTTTTCATTAAAAACATAATTATATGATTTAAATAAAACTCAATGTGTTTTATAATTTATTATATATGTTAAAACAAATATATATATATATATATATATATATGATTTATTTTTATTTTAAAAGAAATTTATGTGATTTAATTAATTCATTTAATGTTAATAAAATTTAAAAAATCTATTATATCCAGAAAGAAATGAAATGCATTTAATTTTTATTTTTATTAAAAGAGCTTAATGGATATCAACGTTGATACTTAATAATATAAATCTAGCAACTTGATGATATATTTGTTAATTAAATGATCTATTGATTATATGAATATGAGACTTGTTGAAAAAAGAAGAAGATAACTTAAGAGGTTTGATTAAGGACAATTTAATAATGGGTTAAGGAGCAATTTGGCCAACAAATTTTTAATTTTGTTAGATTATTTTTTTCCCAACAAGTCCCATATTCATATAATCAATAAATCATTTAATTAACAAATATATCATCAAGTTGCGAATTTATATTATTAAGTATCAACGTTGATATCCATTAAACTCTTTTAATAAAAATAAAAATTAAACGCATTTTATTTCTTTCTGGATATAATAGATTTTTTAAATTTTATTAACATTAAATGAATTTTTTAACACACATGAATTTCTTCTAAAATAGAAATAAATCATATAATTATTTTTTGTTTAACATATATAATAAATTATAAAAGACCTTGAGTTTTATTTAAATCACATAATTATGTTTTTAATGAAAAGTTTTGTTTATTTTAGCAAATGAATAATTTTTGTTCATAGATATCTATACAAGTAGTTTTAAATAATGACAATTGAGAAAAAATTTATTTAATTTAGTGAAATTTAGAATTTTGTCTTTGAGCTCACCGAGTAAAAGTTTTTTTGTCTAGGCGCTCACGAAGTAAAAGTTCGTTGGCCAATCTGCACCTTAGATAACGAACATTATCTTTTTCTAACGTTGTCTTGTCTTGCACATTTTTAAAAGTTTATTGTGCTGGGTGCGCATTTTTAAAAATTTATTGGTATTTTTGGTCCACTTAAAAGTTAATTATGTTGGACGCTCTTGAGCCAATAGTTTGTTGGTCAAATCGCTCCTTAACCCTTTAAATAATACTGACTTAATATAGAGTGTAAAACGATATATCATGTTAGTTCAATTACAACATAAAACAAGAACAACGAATACGCATAATAATACTCTATATAGTTGATGACCTACGATAATTTGATTGTTTATATATTAATACTTCTTCTGGTGCTGATTCAAGTTCATGACTATTTGAAGACTCTTTGTCCTGACTTGCATATTGCACGTGGAGAATATGATGAAGATGCCAGATATGCAGAGACCAAAACATTATTTATGAAAATTTACTAAACTCTTAAATTTAAGAAGCAATAAGTCATTGTTTATGGCTATAACTAAATCCAACAATATTTTCTTAAGTTCAACCAAGTTTCTTAATCACGGGGGTAAAAACGGAAGAGAGACAGGCTTACGTTCAACCAAGTTTCTTAATACTCCTAATGAAAAATCTTAGCTACTAACGGCAATATATATAAATAAGCCTAATAATCACAAATTTGTTATACTTAAATAAGCCTAATAATCACAAATTTATTAGAAACATATGCAAAATATAATAAGGGTCTACTAGTGCAAAAACGTCTTCTTACTACTGTTAAAAAGGACTTTTTACATGAATTTGCATGCATACTAGTTGATGACCTCCGGCAATTGGATCGTACGTATATCATCCTTATTACAGAACCCTTTACTGTGTGGTCCTCAATATAAATTTTCTTTGTCTAAAGTATTAGCTTCTTATCATAATTATCTTTTCTTTCAATATTTATATATCAACTAAATAACCTCCAATAATGAACTAAATCATTAAGGGTAACGTTGAAATTTTAAAAATTTGAATAACTAATTTTAACTGAATTTTTAAATTTATATAAAATGATTAATGTTCTCATAATAAGGAAAGCAGATAGCCTTAAAACAAATTAACTTCAAATTATGCAAATACCAAATTGTTTTCTTATACGAAGCAAATGGCTATGCCCCACCATTCACTCGAAGGACCAAGCTTGGTAGATAACGATCATGTACAACTTTACATCCGAATTCTCTTAAAAAAACTAATTACGAAAAATAATTATATGATGTGCTAAAAAAACACAAATGAAGTAAAATCTTTTGCAACTTATGGCTCTACGTATCTTCAGCTTCAAATAAATGGAAATAAAAAATTAAGGAAATACACCAAATCTAGTTTCACCTTAATTTGATGGATTGTTGAAAAGTCATATAAATAGGAAAAAATTTAAAACTTGTGAAAACAAACCTGGCCAATACTAGATAAATCGACCGATGCCAATGAAAATGAAATAATTAACGAAATATAATACTTAATTGAATTGAATTTTTTATTATTAAATTAATGTTAAAAAAAAAGTTTAATAGCCATCAAGCATGCATTAATATAAAATGTAATCTAAAACAAGAAGGGCTAAAATTAATAGAACAATATGGTCTCTTGAAATCTTAAAATTGTGATGAAGTCCTGTGGAACATTTTTACAATGTTTTTCATATGTGAAAGATACAAATGCCCCATGGAGGCTTATGGACTTGTCAACATACACTACTACAAAAAACGGTTTTAACGTCCCAAATTTGACTTAATTTACGTCCATTTTTCTAGAGACGACGTCTTTTGTGGGGGCACAAAAAATGCATACTTTTGGCGTCCCAAAAATAATTTGGGACACCTTATTTAAGATGTTTGGGACGCCACGCGTCTTTTTAAGATGCACAAAAAAATAAAAAAAAAAAGATCGACAGTTGAAGCTCAAGAAAATCATGAAACAGATCCAAAATCAAAATATACCGACACCAATTCCATATCCAAACACAAATCTAACACCAATTCTAGATTCTTGCTGACCTTAATAACAAGTGATTTGACAAAAAACCTTAGTCGCCTCGGGGTCAAATCACTATTTACCACAAATTAAAATGCAATATAGTGCAAACAACTCGGGATCGTTCTCTTTTCAAGGAGCCAATTTATTTTGAATTCCCTAGGTTAAACTAAGTGCTAAAAACATGGTTAGAAAAGGGGTTTAGAAATTGATTTTCTTTAAACTAAAATTCATAAAAATATAAAGAAACTAATTCTGTTTTTTTTTTTTTTTTGTGTTTTTTGGAAAATAGTGAAAAAGTGCTTTGGATTAAAAGGGATAAATGATGATGAGTGCTCTTGGTAATGAAGAAAATAGCTATCCTTGCTCAAAAGTATGGGAGTCTAAGTTTCATTAAGTCCTAAAAAGATCAACCTCAAGATACCACTTGAGTCCAATATTCCCAATTAATAGTAGCTCATACTACCGTAGCTAACTACCACCTCTTGAGATATTGTTAAAAACCACTTAATATGCAATTAAAATTGGAATCATGTAATATGAGTCTTCTTAAATTTGAGTGCTAACCAACCCCTCAAGGATATAATTCAACCACATTAACTAGACAATACCACGCTAATCAATATAGCTTCATTGCAACCACAAAGAAATTCAAACATATATAATCGTCAAACCACAACATCCAATCTCAATTACAAATATTAAACTAATAGAGATAATTACCATTATTCTCAGTTCCAAAATCATGTATAAAAGTTAAATAAATTCTAATACATAATTCTAGACTAATAGAATGATAAATAAACTCCCCTATGTAAGCACATTTGAGCTCAAGCCATCTCGATTCATCACCAAGAGCACAAGATTCCCTAGCCAGTCATGAAATTAGCTTCAAGAATCATGATCATTCTCTGATTCAAACAACCAGCCATTAGATAAAAAATCAAACAAATTATCCCTAGAACCAGAAAGCTTGGTGGCTGAAAATAAATCCAAGAAATCATAGAAAGATAATAAACTCGGAAGCAACGGTGTTGTGTAGTGGATGGGAAAGAAAAATTGCGAGAACAGATGAGCCAAGGTGTGTGGATGGTGGAGTTGGTGATCGGCGTTACGTGGGTGACGGTGAAGGGACGGTGGAGAAAAATGATGGTGGGGTGGAGGGCGTTTTTTGGAGAAATTGATAAAGGTGTATTAATGGTGAAGGTTGGATCCGGTGACGATGATGGCTCTCCAAAATCCAGAACCCCCAAATCCAAGACGTTGATGATGAATGATTTTCCTTTAGCTCGCGGCGCTCCCCTTTTCTTTCTCACGGCTCTCAAGTTAATATCCATTAATTCAATGTCGGGTCTTCTCTTCTTTCAGCTGCTCCACGGGTCTGCAATATTTTAAATCGAGAAAACCTAATTGATCATTGGCCCAAAACGCATAGCTTCATCAGAAGGACCTAAGTGAAAAGAAAAAAAAACTGTTGCTCGAGGGACTAAATTGAAATTTTTATATTTTGAATTCAGACTTTAATTTTTAACTTTGATTTAATCTTTTCAAGCATCTAAAGTCAAAATAATTAGTCTAACACCAAATATTCTCAGAAAAATCAATGATTAAGAGTAATTATATTTTTTTGACAATTTTGCCCTTTTTTAATGTATTTACTCTTAATCTTAATTTATCACAAGAAAGGCATTTTAGGCTCAATAATTATGATAAAGTCCATTAAAAATCCCAATTAATCATGTAAATTCATATAAAAATATGGTTTGATCAATTCTCCCACACTTAGACCTTTGTACTCCTGAACAAAGGCAATTGAGTATACAATTCTAAGTCCAAATCACTAATGCATTTGAAAGATGAGCAATTTCATAACTAGAAATCAATGGACTAATTAATCAAATTCATCAAGCCAACACTAGTCATAATCAAGCGATGCAAAGAAATTAGTTGACCATACAATCCAAAATATTAGAATGAAGCATAAGAGGACTCTTCGGGTATTATTAGTGTTTCACTCATCTCACTTCATTGGAATAATTTCACTCTAGCTCACTTAATCAACACCTTACCATAAGCTTGTAACAGCTCTAACATCTCTATTGCTAATAGCAATTAATGAAATGAATTAAGAGGACTTTAAAGGCTTGTAATGTTGGATGAAGGCTAAATGGAATGAATTAGTGGGGAAAAAAATGAATAGTTGATATGCAAGTTAAAGTTAATGACCAAGTTCATAGCATCTAAATAACTTTACAAACTTTTGCCAGTTTTTCTGCAAATCCATGAACAAATGCCTTCTTGATATTTTCTTCTTCTCTTTTTTTTTTTTTCATAAAAAAAAACACTTTCTATATTTTTTTTTTCAATACCTAAACCTTTATTTTATTTTATTTTATTTTTTTCTTTTCAATACTCTTTTTTTTTTTTGAATACTTTTTCCTATATACATGGCATTTCAATATATACATTGTTCAACTTTTATTGGCAAGTCACTTTTGATTTTTAGAAAACTATGAACATTATAAATAATGACATGCATACAACATAGGAATGGCTCAAAATGGGTAGCAAATGGTAGATGAATGGAGGTTTGTGTTTAGGTGAAAATGGTTTAGAATTGAATGCCTCTTTCATTTTCATCACACCAATGCAAATGTTGTTTCAAAAAGAGTTGAAACAAGTTCTAGAAGGTGAAAAACCAAGTGAACATGCACACATGAAAAGAATTTAAGGCTCAAATATCCTTCCAATAAGGTTTTTTCTCTAATGCTCATTCTAACACAATCAATTGCATAGTAAACTAACCACAAAACATCTGCTTAACTATTCCAAATGCTAACCTTACAAACACAACCAATCAAAACATTGCAACCAGTTAAAACAATGCTCAACTCCTAAATGCACAAATGATATATAAACTCTCTTTTTTTTTTTTTTTTTTTTTTTTTTTCAAAATGAGGAGTAAGCAAAAATCAAATTGTGGGTTCATTTCTCTTCCCATTCACTTGAAAAACAAGACATGGTTTTATAAAGTTGCCAAAACACTAGATCTCATGAAAGTTCAAAGAATTTCCCACAAATTACACTTCCAAAATGGCAAATGCGACCCTTTAACATTTAGAATATGCAATAGAACAAGTCATTCTTGAAAATTTTTCTAGTTTTAGGCATTTTTCATTTAAAAACCACCAATCGATTGGGATTGAAAATGTATTCCCCTCCCCCACACTTAATCAACACATTGTCCTCAATGTTTGTAAAGCACTCTATTATTCAAACTTGTTCCTTAATGAAGTGGAAAGTTGTGAAGTCCAATTGCAATTGAAGCACAACATATCACATCATAATAAGAGAGAAGAGAAAGGAAGCAAGCCAAAATAACAGAGAAAATTAGAATGAAGAGGCACAATGGTAATCAAATAGGGTAGCGGCTAAGATGCAAAGCATACATAGGGGGTTCTTATTCCAATTACTAAACTATACTACTCCTACTTTTCTCTTGAGATAGTCTCTCCCCACACTTATTTCCGGCATTCGAATCACAAATGAATTAAACAATTCAAATCAGAGAATGTAAGTGAAGGAAAGAGACAACCTGGCCTCAAGGAGGCTTTGATGATGAATCATGATAGAGCTTGAGGAGGTGTCCATTGACTTGAAATTCCTTTCCAGTAGTCTCATCAAGAATCTCTACCATGCCAAATGGATGGACTTTGGTGATAGTGAAAGGCCCATACCAATTATCTTTAAGCTTCCCCTTCAATAACTTGAATCGGGCCTTATATAGCAAAACACGATCACCAACTTTGAAATGCTTTCGGATAATGTTTTTATCATGAAGTAGCTTGGTCTTTTCTTTGTAAATGCGGGAGCTCTCATAAGCTTCAAGACGCATTTCCTCAAGTTCTTGCATTTGTAACTTCCTTTCCAAGCCAGCTTCTTCTACATCCATGTTGCACATTTTCACAGCCCAATAGGTTTTGTGCTCCAATTCCACCGGAATATGACATGCTTTACCATAGATAAGCCGGTAAGGAGACATTCCTATTGGTGTCTTGAAAGCAGTTCTATATGCCCATAGTGCTTCCTCCAACCTTGAGCTCCAATCCCTTCTTGAAGGGTTGACAATCTTTTCCAATATGTGTTTGATCTCTCGGTTGGATACTTCTGCTTGCCCATTTGCTGTGGATGATAAGGGGTGGACATTTTGTGGGTTACCCCAAGCTTAACAAGTAAGTTACCAATAACCTTATTGTCAAAATGGGAACCTCTATCACTTACTATAGCCCTCGGTACTCCAAATCTATAGAAGATGTTAGACTTAAGAAATTTGGAAACCATTTGGGCATCATATTTCCTAGTGGGAATGGCTTCTACCCACCTAGAGAGGTAATCTACGGCTAAGAGAATGTAGGTAAAGCCAGATGATGGTGGAAAAGGACCCATGAAATCGATACCCCAAACATCAAATACCTCACAAAAGAGCATGGGTTGTTGTGGCATCTCATGCCGTCTACCTAACCCCCCAAACCTTTGGCATTTACCACATGCCTTACAATAGAAATATGCATCCTTAAACGGGGTAGGCCGGTAAAACCCGAGAATCTAACACTTTCCTAGAGGTCTTATGAGCACTAAAGTGTCCACCACAAATCATTGAATGGCAAGCGAAAGTATGTCCTTGGACTCGGTCTGCGAAATGCACCTCCTGATAACTTGGTCATTGCATAGTCTCCATAGATAGGGCTCATCCCAAATGTAGTGTTCAACTTTTCGTTTAAGTTTTTGAGCCTGAAAGGAAGACATATGCTCAGGTATGAGACCGGTCACAATATAATTCACTAGATTAGCAAACCAAGGAACATAGAGAGAGATAGACATAAGGGACGCATCGGGAAATCATCACAAATAAAGTCGAATCAAGTACTCCCCTTGTACCATCGGTAGTCTACTCGGGTGGTGCTACAAGGTTCGTAGTTCCAGGCCTATCCTTAATGCTTATATCAAACTCTTGTAGCAAAAGCATCCACCTAATAAGCCTTGGTTTGGATTGAGGCTTAGTGAAGAGAAACTTCAACTTTGCCGCATGATCTGTGTACACCACCACTTGAGAATTGATTAGATATTGCCGAAACTTATCTAATGCAAATATGACAGCAAAAAGTTCTTTTTCCGTGGTTGTGTAATTTTTGTGTGCACTATCCAAAGTTTTTGATGCATAAGCAATCACATGAGAAAACTTGCTATGCTTTTGTCCTAGCATGACCCCCACAGGCGAAAATGGAGGCATCGCATGCTAGTTCAAAAGGCAAAGTCCAATCGGTGCATGCAAAATAGGAGGAGATATCAAATGTGCTTTTAATTCATCAAATGCTTGTTTGCAAGAAGTATCAAAGACAAAATCAACATCTTTTTGCAATAGTTTGGATAAAGGTAGAGCTATCTTACTAAAATCTTTTATGAACCTCCGGTAAAAACCCACATGCCCTAAGAAAGAACGAAGTGTTTTAATATTAGTGGGGTAGGGCAATGAGGAAATCACCTCAATTTTAGCTTTATCAACTTCAATGCCCTTGCTAGATATCAAATGACCAAGTACTATCCCATGATCAACCATGAAATGGCACTTCTCATAATTCAAAACCAAATTTTTCTCAATGCATCTAGCAAGAACATTGTCCAAACTATCTAAACAAGCATCAAATGAATTACCATACCTTTGTAAAATCGTCCATAAACACCTCCATGCAATTTTCAAGAAAATCAAAGAATAGTGACATCATGCAACGTTGGAAAGTGCTAGGTGCATTGCACAATCCAAATGGCATTCTCCTATAGGCATAGGTACCAAATGGACAAGTAAAAGTGGTCTTTTCCTGATCTTCAGGAGCTAGTGGGATTTGGAAATACCCTGAATAACCATCTAGGAAACAATAGTGACTCTGACCCGCCAACCTTTCAAGCATCTGATCTATGAAGGGTAAGGGAAAATGATCTTTCCTAGATGCTTCATTCAATTTCCTATAGTCTATGCACACTCTCCAAGCATTTTGCACCCTAGTAGGTATCAACTCATCATTTTCGTTCTTGACCACGGTTATCCCACTCTTCTTAGGCACTACATGCACCGGACTAACCCACTCACTATCGAAATTGGGTAGATGATACTGCACTCAATAACTTGGTTACTTCTTTCTTAACCACATCTAGAATTAGGGGGTTTAGTCTCCTTTGAGGTTGCCTAAGGGGTTTGGATTCCTCATGCAAAAGGATCCTATGGGTACAAATAGCCGGACTAATCCCAGGGATGTCAGCTAAAGTCCAACCAAGAGCCTTTCTATTTCTACTCAAAACATCAAGCAATCTCTCCTCCTCACTCACAAACAAAGAATTTGAAATAATAACAGGCAATTTTCCATCAGCAGCAAGGAAAGCATATTTCAAATTAGAGGGGAGAGGCTTAAGGTCTAAATCAGGAGGTTGGACAATAGAGGGAATTAGTCTCGGAAGATCAATGGTACCAGAAATACTCCCCTTTGCAAGCTTAGGAGGCACATGGCTTGTACTAAGCTCCATAGACTTTACCACTTTTTCATTGGTCTTCCCAAGCATTGAACCAACATTAGGTTGGCTTACAGCAGCAACCGGCTTGGGGAAAGTAGTCTCCTTCATACCTACTTCACAAGGAGTGATTAGCTCATTTAAAAATCTCAAGGTATGAGGAGTGATCTTAGTTCTATGATTAAGCAATGAGTTAGAAGATGGCCCTTTAACCACATTGTGTTGAGGTCCAAAGTGAGTCACATGAGAGGATGTCTTAGTCGGTGTGAGGGCTATCCCCTTTGAGAACAAATCATCTAAGTCTTGGCTACCGACCTCAAACTCAGCTTCCTCCACTAGTCTGTGACCTGAAACATTGAGAAAAACACCTTCCTTACAAGCATCATCACTGAATAATGAATCATTGGAAGAATTAAGCTCAAATGAACTAAGAGAAGTAAGAGAAAAATCATCAAGGGATGATAACCAACAATCAACCATCGATGAGTCAAGGTTGGAAATCTCACTCCCAAGTGAATCAAAATTATCAACAGAAGGAGAGGAAAGTTTATCATCACATGAATCCAATAAAATACCACGAGTCAAGATTACAATTATTGGTGTGCGATTAAGCTCATATTCTTCAACTAAATCATCAATGGCAAAATCAATTGAATTCACACCTAATAAAGAGTAATCTTCGGAAGGATGTTTCATGGCTTCATACATATTAAAACTCAGTTTGTTGTTACCCACTTCCATAGTGATTGACCCATCTCTCATGTCTATAAAGGTACTAGCTGTTCTCATAAAGGGTCTCCCTAAGATAAGGGTGCATTCACTAGACTCTTGAGACATGTCCAACACATAGAAGTCAGTAGGGAAAACCAAGTCTTTGACTTTAACAAGCAAATCCTCAATGATGCCTAGTGGGTGCCTAATGCTCCTATAAGCTAGTTGGAGAACTACACTAGTCCTCTTAAGCTCTTTGACACCAAGGGATTTAAAAATGGCACTAGGCATGACATTAATGGCTGCCCCTAAATCTAACAAGGCTTGAGCTACATTCACATTACCTACGGTACAAGGTATAGTGAATGAGCCGGGATCCTTGCACTTAACGGGAGTTGGGGTTTGAAAAGGGCAGACACATTAGAGCTAATTTGCACTCTCTCATTAGGCCTAAACTTCCTCTTGTTAGTACAAAGCTCTTTCAAGAATTTGCAATAACTAGGCATAGACTTAACCAATTGAAAGAAAGGAACATTGATATGTAACTTGCTAAACAAATCATACATTTCTTTCTCATTTTGTTCCTCATGTATTTTCTTGCATTGAAAGTAAGCTTTAGGAAAAGGGAGCTGAGAAATTTTTACCTCCTTACCATTGGTATTGGATAAGCTGCCTTGCTCGCTTGACTCACCTTCCTCAAAAGTGCTTCTTTCCTTGGAGCCAACCTCTCTCAGAAGTGGTTGTTGTTCCACTTGAGGTTGCTCAACTGCTTTGTCATTCTTCTTTTTAAGGATAGCCTTCTCTTTGAAGCTTTCAGATTCAAGTAGCTTCATTGGGCTCAATGGTGGACTTTCAATCTCTATTTCTTCATCCACATCATTGTCAACCTCATCAGGGAAACGTACTTTCTTACCACTCCTTAATTCAATAGCATTGAGTGACTTAGGATTGATGACGGTATTTGAAGGAATAGAACCACTTGTCTTAGCATGCACATCACTCACGAAATTAGAGAATTGAGTCAAGTGGGGCCGCACATTGTTATGCTTCAACTCCAATTCTTCCAACTTCTTGCACACATGAGCCATTTGATTACTATCACTTGCCATATCACTTTGTAGCTTTTGTAGGGTATGGGAAATAGAAGAGAATTGACTCTCATTCACAACTTTATCTTCCATCATCCGGTTGTTCATACTAGTAAGTTGAGAAACCACACTCTTCAACAATTGAGTGTTCTCATCACCCTTAGACTCTTGAATAGGCACCATTTGCCCACGGTTTGACCCATATGGTTGGACTTGATATGATGAACCTTCTTGGTTTCTCCAACCAAAATTAGAATTAGGTCTTCTACCTTCATTGTAGGTGGTTGTGTTAGAATCCCACCTTTGCTATTGTTGATTGGGCCTTCCCTGGTACATGGCATTCACTTCCTCATGGTGATTAGGGCATAAACTTGTAATGTGCATCATTGAACCACAACTATCACAACTAGGTGCAACAATAACTTGTGAAGTAGGGGAAGGAGGTCCTCATTGAATATTCAGATTATGAAGTTCAGATGTGATTAGAGAAAGTTGTGAAGTATTTGTATCCATCTTATACTCAAGTGAGACCATTCTCTCGTTGGATCTGATATCAGAAACTCCTCTTATATCTCTCACATTATATTGTTGAGTATTTCTTGCTCGTATTCTGATTTGAGCCCATCCCTCTTCTGCCGTGCAATCTTCCAAAGAACCTCCAGCTGCAGCATCTATAATGCCTTTCTCATTAGGCAGAAGACCTTCACGAAAGTATGTAATCAACTGTTCATCAACAATTTGATGGTGTGGACACTTAGCTAAAAGCTCTGAAAGCGACACCAATATTCATAGAAGGACTCCAAAGGGTCTTGTTTGATAGAGTAAATCTCCTTTTTAAGCTCCCCATCCTTGCATCGGGTAAGTATTTTTCCAAGAAGGCTTTCTTCAAATTAGCCCATGAGTGAAGAGCATCATTAACATGCCTAGGCAACATCATGTACCATTCTGAGCCTTCCCTTCTAAAGTAAAATAGAACACCTTTAATTTCACATCATCTAGGCGAGCACCAACAGGCTTCATATTTGAGCAAGCCACATGTAAGGCATTGAGATGGCTACAAGGGTCTTACTTTTCGAGTCCATGGAAACGAGGTAATGAATTAAGCAAAGGACCCTTAAGCTCAAAATTAACCTCAAGGTTAGGGCATGAAATGTTGAATGGGTCGTGAGTGACATCTGATCTTGTCACATCCCTTATAGTTCTCCTCCTTTGTTGACCATTGTTTTCACCTTCCATAGCTGTACCTTGTGAAGCACAATCACTTAAGTCAATGAAAAAATCAAGATTAAAAGAGTGATCGATTCCCCCTCAAATAGGTCGGACATATAAAGGCTGTCAAGCAAGCAATGAAACAATGGAGTACCAAAAACTGTCTTGCACACAAATTCAAAAAAATGAATGTGCAAAGTGGAAGGAGTAGAAGTGTTTGTGAGTATGGAAGATGTGTATGGACAAGTAAAGATGCTAGGATGCAAATGTAAATGCAAAAACAAAGAAAATCAAGATATTTGGTTGGTTTTTCTCAAAAATTTTGATGCAAGAAAACAAATTTTGATTTTTTTTTTTTGAAAATTATATTATAAAAAAATGAAAGAAAACCTAATAGGCTCACAAGGGCAAACCCCGGTCAATTCGAACCAATTGACACTTAGTAAACCAAAGGAGTCAAAATTGACTCCCCGGCAATGGCGCCATTGATTTGACAGAAAAACCTTAGTCGCCTCAGGGTCAAATCACTATTTACCACGAATTAAAATGCAATATAGTGCAAACAACTCGGGATCGTTCTCTTTTCAAGGAGCCAATTTATTTTGAATTCCCTAGGTTAAACTAAGTGCTAAAAACATGGTTAGAAAAGGGGTTTAGAAATTGATTTTCTTTAAACTAAAATTCATAAAAATATAAAGAAACTAATTCTGTTTTTTTTTGGGTGTTTTTGGAAAATAGTGAAAAAATGCTTTGGATTAAAAGGGATAAATGATGATGAGTGCTCTTGGTAATGAAGAAAATAGCTATCCTTGCTCAAAAGTATGGGAGTCTAAGTTTCATTAAGTCCTAAAAAGATCAACCTCAAGATACCACTTGAGTCCAATATTCCCAATTAATAGTAGCTCCTACGACCCGTAGCTAACTACCACCTCTTGAGATATTGTTAAAAACCACTTAATATGCAATTAAAATTGGAATCATGTAATATGAGTCTTCTTAAATTTGAGTGCTAACCAGCCCCTCAAGGATATAATTCAACCACATTAACTAGACAATACCACGCTAATCAATATAGCTTCATTGCAACCACAAAGAAATTCAAACATATATAATCGTCAAACCACAACATCCAATCTCAATTACAAATATTAAACTAATAGAGATAATTACCATTATTCTCGGTTCAAAATCATGTATAAAAGTTAAATAAATTCTAATACATAATTCTAGACTAATAGAATGATAAATAAACTCCCCTATGTAAGCACATTTGAGCTCAAGCCATCTCTGATTCATCACCAAGAGCACAAGATTCCCTAGTCACTCATGAAATTAGCTTCAAGAATCATGATCATTCTCTGATTCAAACAACCAGCCATTAGATAAAAAATCAAACAAATTATCCCTAGAACCAGAAAGCTTGGTGGCTGAAAATAAATCCAAGAAATCATAGAAAGATAATAAACTCAGAAGCAACAGTGTTGTGTAGTGGATGGGAAAGAAAAATTGCAGGAACAGATGAGCCAAGGTGTGTGGATGGTGGAGTTGGTGATCAGCGTTCTGTGGGTGACGGTGAAGGGACGGTGGAGAAAAATGATGGTGGGGTGGAGGGCGTTTTTTTGGAGAAATTGATAAAGGTGTATTAATGGTGAAGGTTGGATCCAGGTGACGATGATGGCTCTCCAAAATCCAGAACCCCCAAATCCAAGACGTTGATGATGAATGATTTTCCTTTAGCTCGCGGCGCTCCCCCCTTTTCTTTCTCACGGCTCTCAAGTTAATATCCATTAATTCAATGTCGGGTCTTCTCTTCTTTCAGCTGCTCCACGGGTCTGCAATATTTTAAATCAGAAAACCTAATTGATCATTGGCCCAAAACGCATAGCTTCATCAGAAGGACCTAAGTGAAAAGAAAAAAACTGTTGCTCGAGGGACTAAATTGAAAGTTTTATATTTTGAATTCAGACTTTAATTTTCAACTTTGATTTAATCTTTTCAAGCATCTAAAGTCAAAATAATTAGTCTAACACCAAATATTCTCAGAAAAATCAATGATTAAGAGTAATTATATTTTTTTTGACAATTTTGCCCTTTTTTAATGTATTTACTCTTAATCTTAATTTATCACAAGAAAGACATTTTAGACTCAATAATTATGATAAAGTCCATTAAAAATCCCAATTAATCATGTAAATTCATATAAAAATATGGTTTGATCAACAAGATCAACTCAAAATCATAAAAAAATTCCTACGAGATCTAAAAGCTACTAAGAAAATCATGAAACGAATCGAGAGAAATAATCATCCTATGTCGCAGATCGGCAGTAGAAGCACAAGAAGAACGAAGTAAGAACGGAGCAGATCTGAAGAGGGATAAGAAGAACACCGGAGGTTTACTATCCTATGTCACAGATCGACAGTCGAAGCGTCTTCCTCCAGATCTGTTTTTGGCGTCCCAAATTGATTTTAGGACGCCAAAAATACTACTTTAGGCTCCAGAAGTGGTGCTAGGGTTCATTTTCGGCGTTCGAATTTAAAATTGGGACACCAAAAGTATATTTTAGGTGTCCTAACTTTAAATTGGGACACCTTAAGTCTCCAAATAATTACAAAAATGTCACCGCCTCTTTTTTTACTTCCCTTTTTAAAAATGGGACTTTTTTAGGGAAGTAAAATCTATATTTTGTAGTAGAGGCACATAGACTTGTGAAAATATGCTCATGAGCTTGTCAACATATGCACAATTGTGAAAACAGTCTCATGGATTTGTCAAAACAACATATGGACTTGTCGAAAATAGGCTCATGCTCATAGACTTGTCAACACATGCATGCATATGTGTCAACACATGTACATAGACATATCAAAACAGTTTCATATACTTGTCAAAATATGCACATAGACTAGACAAAACAAACTCATAGACTTGTCAACATAAGCACATGAAGGCATTTGTGTATTTTCACATATAAAAAAATTGCAAAAAAGTCCCATGCGACGTCACCGCAATTTTGATATTTCAAGGGACTATTTTGTCTTATTTTTCCTTGCGAGGGACCTAGATGCAATTTTTCCTATATTTTACTTTTGAAGTAGAAGCCAGTAAAGAATACTCATATGATGTAATTCTTCTTTAGAATTGTTTGGCTAGAATGGCTTGATTAAGAAGGGAATCAAGGCACTAACACCGACAAACAAATAGAACTAAGCTACAAGCCCACAGTTATATAAATGAAGTTACAGTACTTTCGTACTGAAAACTTTTCCCTGAAAAACCATGATGAAGTTTAGACTTTATTGAATTGAATTAGAATATCCTCACCCTTATTGCTCAACAAAAAAGAAATAAGTGAAGATAATTATTGAGAGAAGTGGAAATTACCAATTTTTTTAGTGCCAATCAGATATGGCAGCAACTTTTTCTGAAGCATTCTGCGGGCATCTTCTAATACTGAAGCCAGCAACGTAACGACAAGGAGGTGTTGTTTTGCTACGTAATCTATTTAAACAACATTTCTTGTGATTTTATCATTATACGACAAGGAGGTGTTGTTTTGCTACGTAATATATTTAAACAACATTTCTTGTGATTTTATCATTATACTTTAATATTAAGATTTTAAAAATACAGGATAACATAACATTCTAAAAATCGATGATCAATTCCATATTCTAATAAAAAAATTATTCTTATAATTTGGAAGTGACATGTGGACGAGGCTATCTAAATGCTACTCCCTATTGTCTTTAATATAGGACATATTGTTAATATTTTCTTAATTTACCCTTAATGATATTTCTTCAACAATATTCAAAGAGGTGAGGGAAGGAAGGAATTAAAGAAGATGAATAAAAAGTTTTAGAAAATACATGTTATTTTAACTAACTTTCTTAATCTAATTAAATTAACTATATATACCTTATATTAAAAGCATTAGAGGTTGTACTAAAATTCTAAAAATGACATTGCTCTGTCTATAGTACCCGCAGAGTTCTAAGGAAACAAGTATGAAGAATACATGGCTAACATGATCAAAATTTCACCACAACCATCTAGACAAAAAAACAATCATTAATTCATTATTAAGACCATAAAAAATCACATCAAACTCAAATCAAATCAATTCCAAGAAAACTTTCTAAATCAGCCCTGCTTTATTTGTATTTGGAATAGAGCATACAGAGTATCTTCCTAAAGTTCTGAACAAACAAGCATGGTCATTCCAATTTGAGGGAACATCTGGATAATGGCCAAGAGAGAATGTTGTGTAATATACAATAATCCTCTATATTTATCTCATCAAGTCAAAATCCTCAATCTCTTAACATTAGAAGACAAATAAAAGGGAAAAATAACAGAGTGTAATCATGTGGCGGAAATCGCATACATAACAAACTAAACAAATAATCATACATTCTTACTGGAAAATATAAATTACCATGCAGCACTGGTCGCAAGTGTTTGAAAGAATAATTATAATATAAATAAATAAATGAACACCAAATTAAACAATATATGTGAAATCTAATCTTACATTGAATAACAGGCATAATCTCTTCTTATTTAATTCAAAGAAAGAGAGAGAGGTCAAATTCAAAGGCATAGTATAATGAAATTGAGAAAAAACAAACTGTTTGGTAATAAGAGAAACTTCAACGTGCAAGCAACTCAAGGCTGTAGTCCTCGAGATCCATTATTCATCCATAGATGAAAACGATGTAGAATCGATGTGTATATAATATATATATATATATATATATATATATTTGTCCAAATGTGTATATATAAATTCACAGATCTAAAAGTAAAGGATGATAATTTCATAGAATAAATTTTAAAAAGGAGCAAGGGAGAAAATGGGAACATGAAGGATGAAACAATTTTTGTCGGAATGAAGCCAAATATTCTCTGTAGTCTTCAATATGAAAAGCTTCACTATTCTTTAATTAATAATTATATGCATATTAGAAAATAATGAAGCAATGTTATATTTAATATGAACTATACTTATATTCTGAAATTTTTACGTCAATTATTTAATTATATATATCAGATCCATGTTATATTTTAGATTGTCAAGGGATATAATATAACATAAACCTCTATTAAATTTCCACATTCGCCCTTAAGAAAATAATAAAGCAATGTTGTATCATTTATTTATGTTGTCTTACAAATTTTTTATGTCAAAATATTTTTATTTTTCAGTCATACTAAAATATAAATTGATTTAATAGAATACTCTGTTTCCTCTCCTTTTTCTATAGCTATTCCCACTTCCATTCTCTTTAAAATCTATTTATTATGCAACACCTACACTAAACAGCTAAATCTAATTAGTTTTACAAACCCTTGTGCAGATTCAAATAGGATATCAAATCCTTGCTCGTCCCAAAAAAACAAAACAAAACAAAACAAAAGAATATCAAATCAGTGTCATACCAAGTTTGAGGTGTGAAGCAAAGTAGATCAGCATATACCAATCATGAATCATACCAAGTCTATTAACAAGCTCAGATCCATGGCACTATAAAGTCATGATGAACTCAGTATGAAGCAACAATATGAAAGAAAAGGACAATAGGTAAGGATGAGAAAATAGACAAAACTAGATAATTAAGCGCTTGTATCTGACACTTGCTTCTTCAATGCCTCTAAGACGATTCTGACTTCGTCTAACTTGTATACACAACCTATAAATGAAAGACATATCAACTTTTTAGCCAAGTAAAAATTATGCTCAATAGTTTCAGCTTGTGTACAGAAAATGTATGTGCAGCAGCATATTTTCTATGATAAATAAGTCTAATAATCACAAATTTATTAGAAACATGCGCAAAATAATAAGAGTTGAGAGTTACAACTGAGTTATATCATTATTAACGAAATACTGTATGCATCATATTTTACTCAAAGAAACAAAATATGTACAAAGAACTGAGAAAATTAATATACCTTAACACCAAGTCTGAAATAGATGCCCAACAGAATGCCAAAAGTTTGACATCTACTCCCAACAGTTACAGCCTTCTTTATTCTCAACTTCATTGGGATTGTCGAAGTTATTTAAATCATCATCAACTTTATCTTCGGATTCACCAACTCACTACAAAAAAAGGACTTTTGGCGGCAACAAAAGTTGCCACTAAAAGTCTAAATGTCGCTACTGAAGGGTTTTCAGCGGCGACAATCTGTCGCTACTGATACGACCGTTGCTAATACTTTTGGCGGCGACATAAGTAGAAAATCTGCACTACTACAAAAAAGGTCTATAACGTCCATTTATTTCGCCTTTTAACGTTTAAAAACGTGGGGACGTCTATCCGGGAGGCACAAAATGTGGAGACTTACGGAGTCTAAATATTTCTTAGACTCCAAAAGTGGAGACTTACGGAGTCTAAATATTTCTTAGACTCCATAAGTAATTTTTTTTTTTAAAAAAACAAAATAGATGGGGACGGTGACGACGTTAAACACAAATTTGAGAGGTTTGAGATTTGAAATACATCCAGAACGAAAAAAAAATCCAGAACGCAATAAACATATCTAGGAAGTTTAAGATCTGAAAAAAATCCGGAACGCAATAAATAGATGCGAGAAATTTCAGATCTCAAAAAATCCACAATACAATAAACGGCTCTAAGAAATTTCAGATCTGGAAAAAATCCGAACGCAATAAACAAAACATCACCGGACCTATCATCTATAGCACATTGAAAGCTTTAGGAACACATATCGAGTTCGTGTTTTGAAAAATAACAAGAGCAACTCAATTTTTTTTTAAATAAAATCTATAGATCCGTGTTTTTGCTCACCTTTGCCATCGTCCTCCTTCATTAGCTCGGATCGAGTTTGATTTCAATAAAAGAAGACAGAGAGGCTTGCATTGCTTGGAAAAAGATGACGAGGAAGACGCACGATGGTTGACGGAAAAAGACGAGGAGGAAGACGAGCACGAACCACGCTAACGGTGAAGGGAGGATGGCGAAGTGGTGCCATGCTTCTCCAGAACTCCACCATACATTTTGAATTCAGCACCATTTACCTCTGAATACTTCCAGTTGGACCGGACCCTTAAGTCTTTATATAAATGTTGTTCCTATTCATTCACCTTTCTGCAACCAAAAACAGAGTTAAAGCGAGAGGGTGAGCAAGAAAGAAAGAGAGCCAATTGTGAAAGATCTCTGTTCATCTTCCTCTCTGCGTTTTGCACAAAACGGGGTGTGCAATTCTAGTGAAGATTACAACATGCGAGCTAGCAAACGAAGGTAGTCATCAAGTCCTTCTACCTTCTAGTTTCTATCGGTTTTTAGCATAGCTTTTGAGTAATAAACTGTAAGAGTAAACCCAAGAAGTTTATGCTAAAAAGAACCGTAGAAACCAAGCAATAAGAATCCTCGATGCATAAACCGTAAATGCGGGCTGTGTTGAAGAAAGATAGATCTTTGTTTCCAGAATACATAGATATCAATGTTGCATATGCATGATAACGGAAGGAAAACTTGGGTAGTATGCATATATGTATGGAAACCAAGAGCTTGGTGGTATATTATTGATGTCCTGATAAAAGCTAAACACTTAGAAAACCATAGGAAATGACTCTGACCCGTCACCTTAACCCATACACTCCATCATGAACACGGCAATCTCTCTTAAACCACATCATCACCACACACAAACTCGATCCCGACAACAACAACTCGCCACATCAACCCATGCACACAAACTCGATTTTGACAACAACAACTCACCACATCAACTCATACACACAAACTAGATCCCGCAACAACAACTCACCACATCAAAAATACACACAAACTTGATCCCGGCAACAACAACTCACCACATCGGTACATACACACAAACTCGATCCTATCAACAACAACTCACCACATCAACCAATACACACAAACTTCGATTAAAAGAACAATAACTCACAACATCAACACATACACACAAACTCGATCCTGACAACTACTCAACTTATCAACTCAACCAATACACACAAACTTGATCCTGGCAACCACAAAAACTCATCACTTTAACACGATCCTGGCACCCTTTCTTAGCCCGTAACCTTCTTAGCCACACGTTATATCTTGAACCCGACATCCTATAAGGATTCAATAAACGTTTGTACGTAGGAATGAATGACTTTATAAAAAGGGTATTATTATCAAGTCACGTAGTTAGGTATTTTGCGATGCCAACAGTGACTAATGACAGTGATAAACATTTATAGGCATACCTTGACACCTCTACTAATCCCAGCAACGTCAACTAGATTAAGGATTCAAGTTTGAGGTGGGTAACTATTACTTTATTAGCTTGTATGTATGTATTTCATGTATGATTGATCATGGTTGCAAGATAATTTTGCATATGTGTATCCTAGCTATGGATTAAGGCTGCGTGTCTCATAGGGCTACAGTCCTTGGCCGATAACTACGGTTACAGTACAACTTGTTTACTATGAATTATTCTATACTTATACATGTGTTATACTATCAATTACATTACGTACCTGCATATGAGATTAACTATTACCCTTGGGGTTCATTCATTTGAACTCCAGATCGTATGAAAGAGACTAGCAGTGGATCAGGATCAAGAGGAAAGATGCATTATGTAAGGGATACGGTTGAAGGGATATTTTGTGAGATTATAAGTAGTTGGACCGTAACTATTGTTTATTATTTGTCTATAGTTTTGGGATTATTGCATTAAGATTCCCCTATGGGATAAATTTGAAACACGAAAAATTTATCCTCATGTTTTCAAACTATGTCATTTTAAGAAAAATTTTATTCCACAATTAAGTCATCCAAACTATTTCGATGCTTGTGTGCTATAGCTCTGATAAATAAAGGCACCGAAAGGTCGTGCTTCACATAGCCTAGTGGATATATAGCTCAAATCATTAAGAAAATAAAAACCAGAGCTCATAGTAGAGGAGAGGAAATGGATAGAAGTGGAAATAGAAAATGACAGATCGCATAGGAGAAAGATAATCCACCGAAAGAAGATTCCAAATCATTCCACACCCTTCTCTAATGGCTTTCGACGTCCTTATATATTCATAGCCTTCTTAACGGGCCTTGTCCATTTCCCTTTATTGGGCCTCCATCCTTGTATGTTCCTTGGCCCAATTCTCTCCATCCAGTTACAAAATACTCATAGTTTCATTGGAAGCCAAACAAGGTCCTAACATTTAGTGAACCAAGGTTTGAATCTCTGCTAAGAGATGTGCTCACATTTAGTGGCATACAGTGCCGCAAATAAGATTGTCTCCAATAGGAGGATACATATGCTTTAAAAAAAGAAAGGGCGTGAAGCAAAGAGCTAGATCAGCATATATAGCACGTACCTAGCTATCATCAATCACAAGGGTTAAAAAGGGAGAGGAAAACTTAGATTCAACCAAGTTTCTTAATGATCCTAATCAAAAAGATTAGCTACTAATGGCAATATCTATAAATGAGTTTAATAATAACAAATTTGTTATACTTAATTAGATAAGCCTAATAATCACAAATTATTGGCATGCTCCATGTGAACAAAATACTTTGTGCATTATGTTCTGGAATTCTACTTCTTGCTTTGATTTTGTAAAATGATTCTGGTAAACACTAGACATTTAAGGGAAGCAAAATTTGTAGAAAACAATAACAAGAAGCAATGTTCTCATTAAGATGATCTTCATCATCATCAGGTACTGTTTTTTTTTTTTTTTTTTGAGTTTCTCAAACACATCAAAAACTTTATCAACATCACTCTTAAGCTTATGACTCAAAAAAAAAAAAAAAAAAAAAAAAAAAAAGTCAAGAGAGGACGATGCATTTTTATTTGAATGAAAGTTACTGACACTAGTGCAGAAAGTCTCATCCACTCCCAACCGCCAAAGCCATCTCTTTTCTCAACTTAATTGGGACTCATGTTGAAGTTATATGAATCAATATCAACTTCATCCTTCAATTTTTTGCCATCTTTCAACATTCCTGCACAACAGACGCCACTTATACTTTCTTATTTTAAACAATACTGACTTAATTAATAGAAAATGTAAAATGATACTGCAAGTTGGTTCAATTACAACATAAAACAAGAACAACGAATATGCATAATGTATAGTTGATGACCTCCAGCAATTGGATCGTACATATATTAATACTTCCTCCCATCCTTATTACAAAATCCCTTACTGTGGTCCTTGATATAAATTTTTTTGTCTAAAGTATTAGTTGCTTCTGTAAAGTGTAAATATATCGTTTCAATTCTATTAACTAAATAACCTCCAATAATGAACTTAATCATTGATGGTAATGTTGAAATTTAAAAAATATTAATAACTAAATTGAACTGAATTTTTAAATTTATATAAAATCAGGATCGCTTAATGAGTTACGTCACCAAGAACACATGCGACCGCTTGCCCCGAACCGGATGCAAGTTTTATAATAAGGACAGGAGATAATCTTCAAATGAATCAACTTCAAGGTATGCAAATACCAAGTTGTTTTCTAATACTAATTAAGCAAATGGCTGTTCCCCACCATTCACTCGAACGACCAAGCCGGGTTTATAATGATCATGTAGAACTTTACATCTGAATTCTCTTGAAAACCGAATTATAACACATAATTATATGATGTGCTAAATAATACTAACGAAGTAAACTCTTGTGCAACTTATGGCTCTACTTATCTACAGCCACAAATCAATGGAAATGAAAAGTTAAGGAAATACTCCCTCCTATCTTTAATAGAAAATATATTTGGGGAAGTTTTCATATTTATCAATCTTTTCTTAATTTATCCCTATTGATGCTCTTTCAATAACAATCAAGGAGAGAGGGAGATGGAGAAACTAAGGAAGATGACTAAGGTGTTTTAGAGAGTAGATGTCATATTAACTAATATAACCAACTTTCTTATTCTAATCAAATTAAGTAAATATGTTTTATATTAAGAAATGGAGGGAGGGAGTAAGTCAAATCTAGTTTGGCCTTAATTTGATGGACTCTTGAAAAGTGATATAAATAAGACAAAAATTTCAAGTTATGAAAACAAACCCGGCCGATAGTGCCTATAAAAATAAAATAATTAAGGAAATATAATATTTAATTGAATTGAAAGGTTTTTTTCTTTAATTGATATACTATCAAATAAAAAATCAAATAAGCAACAAGCATTCATTAATATAAAATTTAGTCTAAAACAAGAAGGGATAATCTACCTCTACGTACCTTGGAAGTAGTAGGCTCATCTTTTTTCCTTTGACGCAACAGAGGTCTTCCATTTATGAGTCGCCTGCAATATTTTCTTCATCACCTCAAAGCTTATTGTCCCTTGTTCTTCTCCAAGCTTCAACATCTTCTTTACACACTGCTCGCCACACACACTTCCTTATTTTAAACGCTGGTGACTTATTTTTAATAGCATTGATAGAAACAAATGCCATTTGAAGTCCGTCCACAACCAAACAAGAACAACGAATATATCCAATATAAAGTTGACGACTATGACTTGGATGAAACCAAACATTATAGCCTCGAAAATGTAAAACCCTAAAATTCATATTCATTATAAACATTATATGTTGGTAAGTAATACCTATTAGAAATAGGTGAATATGTGGTCTCAAAATTTAGTAATTTATTTGTTTATTTTCCTTGGAATTTAAAGAGGCAAAAAAATCCAATTTTATTTTAGGGATCATAAATTGCCCTATAATTATTGAATTAATACATGGTGCATAAATGACCATGAAAAGTTAAAAAGTTGTGAGGAAATAATTAAACCAATTAGAGAAAATTGCCAACAATTAGTGGATGATTCAATCTATATTAGTTGAATTATTTTCATAAACATTCACAATTAATTTAGTGGCATATGTTAAAGGCATAATTAAGGATGTATTACCTTAATTAAGAAACAAGGGCTAGTGAAGGGCTAGGATTAGCATGGAAGTGGTTTCTAATTAATCTTAGAACCAAACATATTTTGACAATTACACTTACCTACTTTATTAGGGATGCTAATTAAGATTAGATATGGAGGGCTAAGATTAAATTTAATAAAGCCAAATCCAAAGGCTTTAATTAAGCCTCATAAAGCTTAATCCATGAGAAAAAGTTTTGACCAATGAGAGAGAGAAAAAAAAGAATTAAAGCAAATTTGATAATGGTTTGAAATCCAAGAAATATTTGATGTACACAAGAAAAACTCAAAACAACAAATAAAGTGAGAATTTATACAAATTTAAATAGTTGTGAAGAAGTAGGAACCTTGGAGAAAATCTAAGGACTTATCTTGAACCCACATAATTTAACCTCGAAAGTAAGCCTAGTAAAGGTTATTTTTGCAAACGTTGAAGAATAAGCTTAGTACAACTAGAGAAATCTAATTAGACCATAAATCTTGATATCCAACTACTAATCAACATACATACACAGAATTTAAAAGTATTGGTAATTGATCAAGCAACCAAAAATAGATTTCATTAAAGTAAATTAATCAACAATGACACCTAAGCTTTGATGATGTCATCAAGATGACATCACAAGGATGACACCACAAGAGCACATGCTTTATAATGAAGGGTGAGGATTAAAACTTCTTGATTAAGTTTAGATCTAATGGTTGAGATTAAGGAAGAGGCAAATGGTGGGGCCCACATTGGGCTTGAGATTACCATTTTAACCTTGAGATTTTCCCTATAAATAGAGGCCTTGCCTCTCCTCATTCTTCACACCAAATAAACCACCAAGTGGTGATTTCTAAGAAGGAGGAAGGAGTTCAAGAGCTTCAAGAGGTAAGCTTGTCTTTAGTTTTAGTTTCTAGTCTTTAGTTTTTAGAATTCTTAGATAGAAGTAGTGTAGATCTTAAATATTCTAGAATAAATTTTATTTACATGTTTTTATGGTCAAAATTGGGTTAGTCTCAAAAAAATGATGAGAGAGGTTATATAGCAAAATTTTTGGAAGGAAATCATCAAAGTAACGAAGTTCTGGCGAAATTTTATCGGTTTTGAAAATTCTGGAATCAGTGATGAATATGCCAAAATTTCATATTGCAAATATAGTTGTAAAATTCTGGGAAAATTCATGGTTAAAGTAGACTCATAGGGATTTTTAAACATGCCAAGAACATGTTAAAATGATTTCTGTAGAGGGAGATAAAAATTCTCAAAGTTGGGCTATGAATTTCTGGAAAAATTCTGGGCAGAGGCTCAAAACTTTAAACCTGGGAGTAGTCCGTGTAATCTGGGAAAAATTTATTATTTTTACTTGAAAATAGACATCTTAAGGATTCCAAGGAATTTTACAGATCCTCGTTTCGATTTTTCTAGAATTAATTATGACTTTTCAAGGTTAGATAAAAATCTGTCCAGAATTCTGGACCAGCGTTTTTGAAGAATTAAATGTGATAAGTTGAGAGATAATCCTACCAAGGGTAAAAAGGTCATTAGTGACTAGGATATCTTCTAGGAAGTTATTGGGAATTAATAGATATGACATTACCGTTATAGGTTGAACAAGATCACAGTCCAAACGTCAACGTACCGACATCATGACTAAGGTACGTTCGCGTACTGTAACACTAACTCTGATGCTTATTGTATGTTTATATGTGATAGACTATTTCATAAAGTCATGGACATGACTTTGTCTTGGGTCATGCACCGTGTCTAAGACTCGTCTTAGTTCACTGTTTATACATTCAGCTTTGTTTATACGGGTTACGCCTTGGTAATGCCGTTGAGTTTTCCTAGCGCGAGGACACGAGGAGTCGTGCGTGGCACCGATTAGTGCAAACATGGTTGACTGTGCATGTGCTGTGTGCTATGTATTGTTGTTGTGATTGACATTACATCTGCTGTGTGCTTATGTATTGTTGTAACCTTACATCTGATGTGTTCTATGTATTGGTTAATGCTGAAATGTTATGAATATCTCGTCATACATATTTTGTCACACATAAGCATGAGGTTAACAAGCTACTCGAGGTTCAATGGGTATTGAACCTCGCTCTTACTATAGCTTCAGGATCCGAGGTGAACAGGATCAAAAACAAGGGTAAACAACAGGCAGAAGGACTGGCTGGAGGAAGTTCTTTAGATATGTATTTAACGATGTAGTCATTTGAAAATTTTGTATCAGCAAACAAATACATTACGGTGGATGATTATCATTACTCTGCAATTTAAATACTTCTGATGCTCTACTCTGATCAAACTATTGTGAAAACGCTTTCGAAAATTGGGATGTTACAGAAAATACGTAATTGGAAAACCTTGATCAGGAGATCTAAAAGTCCAATAAATTGTATCACATTCACCAAATGCAAAATCTTGTTCTATCACTAAGCATATGGCTATGCCCCGCCATTCACTTGAATCACAACCATGAGGGGATATGCTTATTATGAAAGACACATTTGGATGCCCGAATTCTTTGTCATCAAAGTAGTTTTGGTTATAAAACCATGATGGCACTTCGCTACCATCAATTATTAATAAGCAAGTAGATAGCCCGAAGAAATCAAAAGGCTGGAACAAAAACAAAAGATTGTTTGTGTTAGTATGAAAGAAATGGAAATATATACAAGTAAAATAAATTAGATATTTATCATCAAAGAAATTAAGAAAAAAAATCAAGTTATTCTAAAAACTCACAATTCGTGAACCCAATGCTGTGATTGCAGATTTGATATTTAAATCAACAACTTCACCGAGATTGAGAGCCTAGAAGAAAAACTTTTCCATGTTAAAGCAATATAATGATTAGGGTGAAAGGGCAAGTAAAGACAAATGAAATAAACCTACTGAGGTTGAAATGATTCAATGAAATTCCACAACTGTTGTGAACTTTCGTAATGTCCCATTGGTGAACAACCATGTGCATATATCATTAATAGATTTGACGGAAGTTGTGGCAAAGACCTAAGCCATGGACAACGACAGAGATTAATAAATTGAAGCTTGGAAAGATTGGAAATGAGGCCAGAGGGTAAGTCAATGAAATTGTTTCCACCAAGGAATAAACGTTTTAATGATGACAACTCGCTGATGTCTTTGGGAAGTGATCCATCATGCAAGTTGCAACAAGATAACTTTAATTCGGTCAAGAATGACAAAGACGGTAGCAACATAAATTTTGTTGGGCTTGAAGCCCTTTGAAGAAGTGAGAAGCAACTCCATGATGATGAATATTGTACTTCACCGTTGTACTCACAAAGTGATAACCCTTCAAGAGCAATGCAACTCAAATCAAGCACTTCCAAAGCCTCATTTTGACTCAAATTCTCAGGCAGCCTTGAAAGCTCTGAGCAGCCAGAAATTCTGATAATTTTTAGTGCTTTCAGTTTATAAACATTATATGGAAGACAAACCAACTTTTCACAGTTCTTCAAATTTAATTCAATGAGATCAATCAAATTGCCAAGTGATTGAGGCAATTGGGCAATAGCAGTCCCCTCTAAATCAAGCTTAGATAGGCATTCCATCTCTTTTCCAAACTCAGGAAGTTTTCTAACTTTTCAACAGCCAGATAGAACAAAAGTCTCCAATTGATTCATGTCTAATTTTCTTGGAAGGGTTTAAGTTTTCTACAATCTTTCAAATCAACACGGACAAGTTTCTGGTGATGGCCAAGAGATTGGTGAATTTCAACCAGGTTAGAGCAACCTTCAAGAATCAGTTCTTCAAGACAAGGAATCCCATCAAAGTTTGGGGTTTTGATGAGGTCTTCTGAATGAGAAAGATCAATGAACTTAAGGCTTCAGAATGACTAACAAGAGAAAAAGAAAAGGGGAAAGGAAACAATGAGCCCTCAAAAACCAAGAGTTAATAGTAATTTATTAAATCATGGACAAACAATTTAACTAAAAGGACTATAGTTACCTGTCTTCCTCTACAAAGTTCTTTTAACTTGCTACGTGGCATATATAGATCAACAAGTTCATGGAGTTGAGTTTCACTTGGCAAATAAAATAATGGAAACCCCTCCCATTTTATTATTTTCAACTCTTTAGAGAGAGTCTTGAGTCCACGTGGAAGATTCAATTGGCAATACTGGGAAACATATGAGTATCTTGAAACGAGAAGTAACTTAAGGTTACCCATCTTTGAGAAGGCTTCAGGATCCCAAAATGCATCACATGACTTTTCTAATATTATAACTATTCCCCGGATTGCTTCTGTCCCCTATAAAGCAACAAGTCAAGATAAATACTTTCAAGAGTCATATATGAAGTAAATTATTACTATAAAAAAAAAGTGCACAAACAAGAACTTTGAAAATGTCACCTTATTTCTTTCAAGTACATGATTGACATCCTCCATAGACGATATCCTAAAACGCTTGCCGGCATCATCAGGCGATTCATGATAGACAATATATTGACCCATATCTTTGAGAATTTCATGCACCCACAAAACCCCTTCATAGTCAATCACTAGTGATTTATCAATAAGGACACTTACTCCAATTTTTGGGTGAAGATCCTGGTCCAAAGTTTCTAAAACTTTTACGACATGATCTTTGACCATGCCATCGAAAAAGCAAGCAATATCCAAGAATATAGTTTTCTCCTTAATGTCTAATCCATCAAAGCTCACTTGAAGAATATTCAAAATGTCATTTGGAGGAACCTTCTTGAACTTAGCTAGTGCATCCTTCCATTCCTCTCAGTTCTTTCGCGAGAGAAATGAGCCTAACACTTGGAGCACTAAAGGAAGGCCTCCAAATATTCAATGACGGATCTAGCAAGGTCCAAATAATCTTTATTTGGTTTGTCCCCTTTAAAAGCTTTTTGAAGGAAAAGTTCAAGGGAGTCATTACCACTCAAGAATTTGACATCATACTTAGCAGATACACCATGTGATGATAACAAATGCTTATCCCTAGTTGTTATTATTATTATGTTTCCTTCACTGAACCATCCTTGCTTTCGAGCCAAATTTTCAAGTTGCCTTTTATCACTCACATCAACAAGGGCAAGTAGAACTTTTCTGTGGCCTAACATATTTTTGATTAGCTTCTTTCCTTCATAACAATCATCGACTTCCATACTTCTTTTATTTAAATAGAAAAGAAGTTTTCTTTGCAATGAAATCAAACCATTTTTTCATAACCTCTCTAATATTATGAAGAAAGTAGTGAATCTCAAAGTTTTTGCACTTTCGCTCATAAAAAGCTCTCGCAAGAGTAGTTTTGTCTATGCCTCCTGTGCCCCATATTCCTATAAATTGAACTCCTTCTGATTCACCTACTATGATTGACTCCAATTCATCTAATTTTGATTCAATTCCAATTAACATACCAAGGTCTGATGGTGATTCATCAAGAAACTTTGACTTCATTTCTTTAGCAATGCTTTCAATGAATTTTGTTTCATACCTGCATATGGAAAAGAAATTATAGCATGATTTTTTGGACAAATAGCGGGATCATTTATGTCACTTGAATTTTAAATTTTTATGCATAAACACTATAAATAGTTAATGAAATACACGCACACATACATATGTATGCATGCACACAGACACATATGTACAAAGCAAACATTGTAACATCCCATTTTCAAAAGCAAAATATATTTTTTTTCATGTTCTTAATCTCACCAATTTTTCTTAATCTTTTCTAATTGATTAGCAAGCACACTTTATGCTAATATTAGCCATAAACACTTAATTAAAGGATTTTCCATAATCTACCTTAAATATTCTCTTGTTCGGACTTAAACAATTAGACATTAATTACTTAACTAATCACTTTCTAATTGTTAATAATTTTCTTAATTAGGATTAATCATTTTCTCACAACTATTTTACTGATATTGGTATTTTATGCTCCATGTAAAATATTAAAAATCATAGGGCAATTTATGCTCCCCAAAATTATATTTAATTTTGCCTCATTATTTTTCAAGGGAAATAATCCCAAAAATTCCTAAAATTAGAGACAACATACTTTCCAATTTTCAATAAATATTTTATTGCCTCTTGGGATTTATCATAATATTTTCGGGCATTTCATGGCCCATAATTGCATTTAGGGATTTTGACACTTTAATCCCTCTAATTTCATTAGAAATTACCCTAGACAATAGAATAAGTATCCTACAAGGTTTTAAAACCACATATTCACCTATTTCCAAATAGGTATTATTTTGCTAAAATATAGTATTCCGATAGATAATTATCCGGGTATTACAAACATGACCCTTTATGTAGCTATTTTAAATTTACCGTGAAACTTAATTTAACATTGTAGGAATAGGTGATTATTTTATTTATAGAAGAGCTGGACATAGCTTCTAGTATTTAAGGTACAGACAATCACAAAGAGTGAGAAGCTACAACATGGTCTAGTCTTGAATCTTGATACAAAGAAACAAATCCCTAGATTTTTCTGATGCGATTATAAAAGATAATTGTTACCATTGTTTGCAAATGTACGCACTTTGCTTACTTCTAGATATTGAAGTAATTTAATCAACGCATTATTGTTTGAAATTCCTTTTCTTGGTAATAAGTTTAATATCTGGCCTCTAAGTAGTTTCCCCAGGGCCGCGGAAACATTTAAGTAGCTTGAATTTGTTGCCTTTAAGTAGTCTTTCTTCATTTTTGTTTAAGGAACTTTTTCACAAAATAAAATGGTAGGTTTAAAGTTCAAATCTAATCCATGTATGAGCGATTATTAATTAATAAACAATCAACTTTCAAAATACACAGAACTTATTCATTATTAATTATTGAATTAAATTATGATTATTATGTAGTTTATTAAATTTATAAAAAAAATTCGACATACCTTCTTGATATATAAAAGAAAATGACCATTTCAAACTGCTACCATTGATTGAATTCACTTGGGAAACCTACTTCATCAAAAACCAACAATAGAATAGTACATGAAGTTTATTTTTCCAACAAATATTACTCAAACTCTAAATTAAATAAAGGGATAATATCATTTAAGTCTCAACCAAGGAAAATAAAATCATGACAAGTTTAATAACTTATGATACCTCTTCATTTATTAATTGGGACTTTTCTGATATTACTTTCTTTAATTGGACTAAATGATATTGTCCCTTGAATAAATGAAGTTTATAATACTTCATAGTTAAAGCTTTAAGGAGTCTCTCTATGGGAAAATTGGGAGGAAAGTCCCAAAGGAAAATTTTATTAGTGACAATGTCCTGATAAATTTATATACACAAAAAGTAGGAGTGTCGACGTGACAAGATGACAGTGAGACAACAGCAAAATTGTTTCGTGTCGTGTCTCGTTCTTATCGGGACCAAGATAAGACCAGAATCAAGACATCCCTTTTTTTCTTTTTTGAAGATTTATACCATCACATTTCCCCGCTTTTCTAAACTTGTAAAAACTAAAATATATAGTTATGAGTTGGATGCTAAACCTTGAGGATTGAAAATATATAATAAAAATATGTAATCATCATCTTTTATCAGTTTCAGATCAAAAGCATAATAAAAAAAATGAGAAATAATTAAAATTTAAACTTAATAAGACCAATGATTATAAATATTTATGATATTTTGTAGAGAATTAGGTGAGCACGTGCAAGAGAGACCAAGAGAGAGTAGAGTGAACGAAGATGGTGACAGTCGTGAGAGTGACTGCGAAGGTTTTCTTAAATATTTATAGCATTTTGTATTTAGATATAACCAATATATGATAATATAGTTTTGTAGGACTAAAATGAATATAACTAATATATATTTTAAAAAGATATTAGTTATATCTTTAATAAAAAATATTAGATATTTTGATATAAAAAAACATTATATATTATATATATTGAACTAATAACAATATGATTTTGGGATGGAACAAAAGCAAGACGGGATAGAATTGATTACCCCTAACAAAAAGTATTAATACTCTGCAAATTTTGTACACAGGGTATTTTGTCTTTTTAGCCTATAAAATTTTCAAGGGGTTCTTTTACCCAATTTCTCCTACATTAAGAAAAAACCTTGATGGAGTTTATTGTTTATTGAATTTGAATGTCCACTCCCTTATTGTTCAACAAGAAAAAATAAGTGATGATAATTACCAAGAGAAGTGGAAATTACCAATCTTTAGATATAGTAGCAACTTTTTCCAAAGCATCCCTCCATCCTTGCACCTTCACTTTGTCTTGTGTAAATTTTTTCTCATGCTTTTTGAATGCTTCTGCAAAACTTCCCTTATGTTTCCTAACATCAAACGAATCTACACCGTAAAAGATTGGAAATACTTGAAGGCTCGACTCTTCTTTTAAATGGATGATCCTTTGAAGCTCATCCAAACACCAAGTTGAAGAGGCATAACTTGGAGAGAGCACAACAATTGCAGAACGAGATTCTTTAAATTGGTGGGAGTGAGCTCAAGTCTTCCCTTCTGTTTAGCCTTTACCCTTTCCTTTAAGAATATAACATTCAAATTTCAGTCCGTGTTACGGATAATATAGTGTGTGTCTCTGAAAAGTAAAAGCCCAACAAATTATTGGTTTGTTTTTTAACTTCTCAGACACACACACATACAATGTAATTATTGTATATTACTTCCTCTGGTCTTAATTATAGGAACACTTTGTAGTGTAAATTGCACTATAAAAGTGTTCCTACAATTAGGACCGGAGGTAGTACTATGTAATTTTGTATGTTACTATAGGTATATTTTTAGCTTTTAATTAGGTTCGATTTTGCATTTTACAACTATATCCTTATATTGCAATTATTTTAAAAAAATTAGCATCAGGTTAATGTTCAAAACTTTATTTTCTTTTAACGTGGTACGCCCGTAGCCCCGCTAATTTGAAACATATTCGTCTTTTTGGTTGGATTCCTCTGCCACTATCTGGGCACTAGAAGCAACTGACTAATTCGGCTCATTGGACTGTAGGCCCACATTGAGAGAAACATTATGAACTCCAATAATTATTGGAGCTGCATACCTTGGGCTTGAAAATGAGAACACTAGTTAATTTAGAACGACCATAGCCTCTTTGGCCGGTATCCCTCGTAGACGGGCTCCAAACGCCGCTTTAAACTATGGGTGAGCCCAACCCATTTCCTAAAATTTTCATAGCAAAAAAAAAAAAAAAAAAAAAAAAAAAAAAAAAAAAGAAGAAGAAGAACGACTGTAGCCATTTGATGTAAGCACTTGCTGGTATATTTGTGTGTTTTAATTCACGAGTCACGTGTGTGTGTTGTGTCTCGTATGACGTGAATTAAAAATAAATTAGTCCATAATGACTTAAATTATTCCCCTTTCTATACATATTTCATCCTCAAATATAATACACAAATAATCATTTTGTTATAAACAAAAGGGTATTGGTGCTAAAATGCCTTTTAACTTTTATCAAAAGTGTAAAAATAACAATAAACTATTTTTTAAAGTAAAAGTAACTATAAAACACAACTAACTTCTATCTATTACAATGGAGAAAATTAATATTGTCTTTAAAGTTTTGACTCATTTATAACTCGCTTCCTAAACCGTTGACTCAATTGCAACTCAGCCCCTAATGCTTATGAGTCATCCTATATGGCAAAAAAGTCAAAATATTGTTAAAAATTGATTTGGTGGATTTTTCATAAAATACAAAATACAAAATAGCGTCCCAATCCCTACCAACTCGCATCCCCGTCCATATCTATTTTCTAGAAATCTCACTAGGCAAAATCCTCAAATAATGTTTGAAAACATATAACAAAATAGGGACTCGTCACCTAAAGTTGAGTCCGTAAAATTGTATATTGCAAATGCCATCACATTTTGCTATAAATAGGAGCTTAGGTTTTTCACACCAAACAAGCAAGAGCAATCTGATATAGAGAGTAGTAAGTGAGAGTGAGGAGCTTCTTGAAGGAGTTGAAGCATTGGTAAGCAAGTTCTTTAAGTTTTAGTTCTTAAATTCATAGTTAGAAGTAGCTTTGATCTTAAATATTCTAGAGTAATTTTATTTTCATGTTTTTATGGTTAAAATTGGCTTTGTTTCGAAATAATTATGAGGAAAGTAATAGAACAAGATTTTTGGAAGAGAAACATCAAAGTAACGAAGTTCGCGAAATTTCATCGGTTTAGAAATTTCTGAAATCAGTGATAAAAATGCCAATATTTTATGTGGTAAACGAAGTTACAAAATTCTGGGAAAATTCATGGTTAAAGTAGACATATAGGGTTTTTCAAATATTCCTAGAAAATATTAAATTGAGCTCTGTACAATGAGATAAAAATTCTCAAAGTTTCACTACGAATTTTTGGAAAAATTTTGGGTAGAGGCTCAAAACCTTAAAACTGGGAATGACTCAAGTAATCTGGGAAAAAATTATTATTTTTACTTAAAATTAGTCATCTTAAGGATTCCGAGGAATTTTACGGATCATCGTTTCGATTTTTCTAGAATTAGTTATGATTTTTCAAAGTTAGACGAAAAATCTGCCCAAAATACTGTACCCACGTTTTTTCAAAAAATAAGGGAAATAAGTTGAAAAATAATTCCACCAAGAGAAAAATGGTCATTAGTGACTAAGATATCCACTAAGATATTATTTGTGAATTAATAAATGCAATATTATCATTATAGGATAACGTGATCACATTCCGACCAACGAACGTACCAATATCATAAACGAAGGTACGGACGCGTACTGTAACACTAACTCTGATGCTTATTGTATACTTATATGTGATAGATGTATTCATAGACTAAGACTCTGTCTTAAAGTTTTTCATACACATTCAGCTATACATGGGTTATGGTTCTGATAATACCATTGAGTTTCCCTAGCGCTGAGGACACGATGGGCCGTCGTGGCACTGGTGAGGTGAATAGTGCAGACTATTTGTTTGTTTGCCTTCACTTGAAAAAAGCACTTTTGCGCTTTATGATACCAAACAAGTGTAAAATCACTTAGAATAAGTGAAACCAAACAAGCACTTAAGATAACCAGCACAAGAGGAGATAGCAGTGTAGTTGTTTTCATCATATATAAAGTCTAGTTGCTATTGTGCCATGGCCAGCAATAAATGTAAGCAAGATAAGTGAAACCAAACAAGCACTTAAGATAACCAGCACAAGAGGAGATAGCAGTGTAGTTGTTTTCATCATATATAAAGCCTAGTTGCTATTGTGCCATGGCCAGCAATAAATGTAAGCAAGCATCAATGTGACTGTAAGATCCTCTGTAAGCAAACTGAAATAAAATAAAGATTTACCTCTTAGAGATGAAACATAATACCCTCAAATCCCAATGACATTGTTGGTGCCACAATCTTTGATTGGCATGTCTCCAAAAAAACAAAAGCAACCCCTGTAGAAGAAAATAAGAACAGGAAAGCAAAATCAAACGCCATGGCATAAGATAATGGAGTATAAAAGAAATTTAAGAGAAAATATACACACACATATTGGATAACTTTCTTTATGTTAGAAGAGGAATTTTAAATATGGCAATAATATAAAAATTTTAACAAGTTAATTAAAGAAATCAAGAGAAAAGGAAGAAACAGCCACACCATACATGCGTACGGCACTGGTTAATTAGCTAGTAATTACCCATCTCCCACCGACAGATAACACTTGAAAGTGGTATCTCCTCTTGATATAAGATAAAGTTAACCCCTTTTTTCTTTGAGAAATTAAAAAAAAATAATTATTTGAACTGTTTGGGCAACACAAATGAAGAGGACCTGTTTGGGTAACACAAATGAAGAGGTGTGTGTGTTCATGTGGATGTATTATATCCTACATATTCCAGACATGGCTGAAAGATTACCAGAGCCGAGGAGGCTCGACAATAACACAGCCGCGGCGGCCACCATAGCCTCTGGCGGCTGACGGTCCGTTTCTGTTGAAGACGTATGATTTGGTGGAAGAAGCCGAAGGCGAGGAAGAAGAAGAAGAAAGAGATCAGTATAACAGTATCATGAATGAAGAAGGAAACGGTTTGATGAAGACGACTTTTATTACCAGAACTATTATTAGAAGGAGATCCTTGGAAGAGGTTTTCTGCAACAGAATCTGGTGTAGAAACATGTGGCGACTTATAATCTGAGCGCATGCCAAAGGATGCGGGTGAACTACTTCTTGCTCGCCGATACTTCTATGAGCTTAAGGAATCCTGGGGTCGCTGGAGGGGTAAGTTTTTATAGGCTCAATGCTCTCATGTTCTTTTCTCTCCTGCCCTCGCTTCGGACCATGGCAGCTCCTAAGTGAATACAAAAGAGCAAACTATTTAACTCAATTATTACCTCTTGGAAAGGTGGTCCTGCATGCATATCGTACTCTAAAGATGTTTCCTTCGTTTAAGCAAAATTTAATTACGTAGCCATGTGAATCTGGAGAGACGGCAGATTTTCGGGTCCGGATCTTTTCATTGGCATTTTCTCATTGTCCCTCATCGGTTTTAAATCTGGACTACAGATTTGATATAACTATCCACACTAACAACCTCATTAAGTCAAATTAACAGTTGAGATTGGATAATGAGAGATGAAGAGAAAGTTAACCAAGGGAGAATCCTCTTTTCAATTTTCTTCATCACGCGGAACGAAAAGATGACAGCATTGATGCTATTCTACACCTACGAACAATCCGATAAACACCAGGTAGCTTTTTTCTTGCCCAAACTGTGCGTAGAATGCGTCTAAACACAAAATAAGATTGACACCCTATCTTGTAGAAAAGCCGGTGCTATCACAAATCAGGTATATATTTCTCTTCAATAAATGAGTACATGATGATGATATATATGTTGATGATAGGAAGGGTAATTGAAGGAATTATGAGTGTAACCTTTTCCCCAAAATTTTCTTATTTGCTCATTGCTGAGCTTAGCTGGATTATTTATTAATGTAGTAAAATATTATAGTAAAACTCCATCTACTCTTTAATATAAGATATATTTACCTAATTTAATTAGATTAAGAAAACTAGTTAAGTTAGTTGACATGTATTTTCTAAAATATTATAGTCATTATTTTCCTTAATTTTTTTATTCCCTCTCCTCATTGATTATTATTGAATGACTTAAATAGGGGTTAATTAGAAAAAAAATTGGTAAATATAAAATCTTATAGTAATAACAGGAAGGAGTACGTAAAAGTCAATAACATGTTCTAAATTGAACTCACTTTTTTGATTGTGCACAACAAGAAAATCAGTTGATTTTTTGGCTTATTATATATCAACTAAATTTCAGATGCTTTGCATATGGTTTCAACTACAAAAGAGTTACTTCAAAAATTAAGAGAGATAAGTTGGGATGCTTTCTTAGTTCATGTTCAATAAATATGAGACACTATATTGATGAAAATATGAAGATCTGTCCAAATATAATGAAATCTTAAAATTAATAAGCAATAAGTACTTTTTGTTATAACTAAGATCAAAATTATTCTTTTTTAAATGCATATATTATAGTTTTGCTGGTTTGTGCTATAGATCATTCAATGGTAAAATGATATAAGGTCACTCGATCGTCAAGCAATGAAAAAGGGCTCGAATGGTTTGCAAGAGTTTCCTAGTTGCTATGAATATGAAGAGTTTGTGAACACACGCCGCTCACATATGCTTCTTTTGAATAGCATTGACTTGATACACACTGTAAAATGATATAATCGCCAGTTTCAATATATGATATTGTTAGTAGTATCATATATATAATCTAACTATACACATCATATCCTATAAATAAATAATTTATTTATTTTCCTTAATTTCTTCAAATTAGTCAAGTAGGTATTATATTTAAAACTAAATTATATATAACATTGAAACTAAATTATGTCATACTTCCAGGATATAATGAGCAAAAAATGTGCTCTTATATTTGCATATACTTAATTATGGCTACAACCTTTGTTATTATGACACGAGTGTTTTTTTTTAAAAAAAAAAAAAGAAGAAGAAGGAGAAGCAATAACTAGGATGCCTGCGGTGGTATCATTTGTCTAAGGGAGAATGGGTAATGACGGTATCATTAGAGGTTTCTCTGGCTTGAAGTTCCTTTGCATTGCAAAGCCTTTAATCATTTTAAGCTTGGCTTGCTCTGTAATTTTCTTTTTTTCTTTTTTCTTTAAAAGAAAATAGAGGTAAAAATGTATCTATCAAACTAGGAAAAATCATAAAGAATTGAAGAAAAATATGAGTTTTAACAATTCCTTTTATGGGATTAACAACTCTCATATATGAGATTAATAACTCCATCTGTGGGATTAACAACTTTTTGAGACTTTTATGACATTTGAATTTTCCTTGAGACTTTTTTGATATTTTCTTGGTCCCTTGGGACCTTAAAGGAATTTTCCCAAAACATTAATTTATCCTAGTTTTCTGCTCAGGTCGTTGCTCCTCATGGTGGCGTTGCCGGTGGGTGTGTTTGAGCATAACCTCTTCTCTCCTTCCTTCACAAATAACATTGATGAGTATAATGATTCCGGGTATAAGCGATTTCTCCTTATCCATGTGCAGACTTTAAGAGAGTGGATTTGAGCCATCAGTATTGGATTTGGTGCTACTTTGGTAGTAGGTAGAAATAGTTCACTACAACATAGGTATGAATTTTACCTCTCTCTAGCACCTTTTAATTTTCCCTTGCTTCACACAATTACAAGTCCATGGGTCTATTCTAATTAGTCCAAGCTGCATTTAGGGTTTTTTTTTTTTTTTTTTCCCTCCTTTTCAGTGGCAAAGTTTTGACAGCATTAACACCAATAATTGGGAAACCAAATAAACCACGGAAAAAAAATCAAATTCAACATAAAATTATCACCAACAGCAAAAATCATAGCATTCCGGATACTTACTCAACAAATAATGTAAAAGATTTGGCTCACTGGAACAAAAATCACACCTTATTGTCACCAAAAAAAAAAAAAAAAAAAAAGAAGAGAAAATCTCACCTTAATCTCAAAGCTTAGCTCCATCAACATTGACCCTCTCTTCTATAAGTGTTATTATCCCATAGATGTGCAGTCTTGGCGATAGATGTGTCTTTCACAGAGAAAGCTCAAAACCCATCAATTGCTTTTACATCTTGCGGGGTGCCGTTGTTGCAAGTTAAGGAGGAATGGAAGTAGCGGTAAAGTCACGGATGGGTTTGGAGAAGAAGATATATTGTCGAAGAAGAGGAGGAGGTGCGCCTTTTCTTTTCACCCAATTTGTTTTTATTTCTAAATATATAACTCATTAAACTAAAGAATTAAAATGTAAGTATCCTTTGTCAACCTTTAATTGAGCAGTCATCACTTTAGTGTGTTGAATTAGTATTTTCTATTAAATGAGACTAAGGATGTTTAACGGATTGAAAGTGCACTTTACAAATTTAAGGTATTAAAAAATGAAATCTGATATAAACATACAGAATAAACATATACTTTAACTTTTTAAAAAAAAAAATTTAAGAAATTTTATGATGCTTGTTCAAGTTTTTGAACAACATTAGAATGTTAACCACATCTTTTGAAAAGTTATTTTGTCCGAAATGATGCAAACCTAGAGGGAAATTCTATCAATTTGCATGAGATTAGTCTATGAGCTGTTACTTGAAGATCAATCCAACTAGCAGAGTCTGTCATCATTCTTTCTATTTGTTGTGTAATTTCTGTTTTTTTCAATTAGGCCATGAGCCAAGACTCATTAATTAATGTTTTCGGTGCCATTCAATTATCAACCTATCTGTAATTTCTGGGTTTCCTATGACATATTTCTATTGGATCCACATCAGAAAATAATAAATGTGAGAGAATATATTGATGAAAATATGAAGATATGTGCAAATATAATGAAATCTTAAAATTAATAAGCAATAAGTAGTTTTTGTTATAACTAAGATCAAAATTATTCTTCTTTAAATGCGTACATTATATATAGTTTTGCTGGTTTGTCCCACAGATCACTCAATGGTAAAATGATACAAGGTCACTCATCAAGCAATGAAAAAGGGTTCGAATGCTTTGCAAGAGTTTCCTAGAAGAGTAATTTGTGAACACACGCCATTCACACATGTGTAATATCCCAAATTCTGGGGTTTGAAATTTGAAATATTGAATGAGAATTAAATGTGAAAATTTGGCCTGAGTAATTAAAGTATTAATTATTGGAAATTTAGGCTTATTTTTCCTTAATTATTTTAATTTATTTTGGGAAAAAGAATAAATTCAAATAAAGAATAATGTAGGCCTAAAAATTATAGAATGAATATCTTATGGCCTAGGAAAAATTAATTGGGAAAGAAAAATCCTTACATAGAATTAAGGATTTAATTCTAGTATTTATCCAAGGGTTGAGGTGCAAATTTGCCAACGAACTATTACCCAAGGAGTATCTAGCACAAAAAACAATTTAGGGTACCGAAGATTAGCTAACGAACTATTAAAAAGTAAAAAAAAAAAAAAAAAATACCAAATAACTATTAGGAAAAAAACTATCACAATTACGTTAAAATATGAGACACCGACGTAGACGATCTTTGGAGATGTTGGAGAAAAGAGTGGTTAAGCCTTCTATTTGGATAAGACAAACACCAACAAAGATGGAACCCATGCGAGCAGGCGTTGTGGCAGCGGCGGTTGCTACTTGTGGGATCGGAGGGACGCAACCAAGGTGCAAGGCGTCTTGGTCCCGAAAAAAGTCATGGATCATTTCTGGATGAGTTCAAGAGGTTGAGTGTAACATCCCAAATTTTGGGAGTTGAACTTAAATTATTATATGGAAGTTAATTACGAAATTTTGGCTTGAAATAATTATGGGAATCACTATTGGAAAATTTAGGCTTATTTTTCCCTTAATTTATTTTGGAAAAAAAATTGGAGTAAGGAATAATCTAAGCCTAAAAATTATAGAAACTATATTTTATGGATTTGGAGAAATTAATTGATAAAGAAAAATTCTCCCAATAAATTGAGAATTTATTTTGGGCATTTATATAATGTTTATTAAATATTTGCAATTAAATAAGCAAAGGACTTAATTGCAAATGAAAGCCTTGTAGATGATAAAAGAGGGCCAAGTAGGATAATTTTTGTATGAACCCCGCAAACTACCTCTCAATTTCACTAAGTTCACGTGCTCTTATTGTGCTTGTATTGTGCTTGTTCATGCAACGTTGTGTTTCCTGTGATTATTCACAATTCAATGGATTAAAAACACTTACAGACCAGCACTAAGAACCATTCACTCCATATTCCTACTAAGCATAAAGCCCATAAACAATCAATTATCATTTAAGGCCCAACCATTGTCTCGCATTCTTATACTCTCTGCATTGTATTACCCTTTCATTCAGAAATCACGAGAGTGCCGAGGAGAGCAATAGGAAGGAGTAGCTTAAGCCATATGTTGCCAATCCATCAAGTTACCTTCGGCCCAACTAAAATCCAAACCCAATCCATCCTAACAATCCCAACTATCACGTTCTCATTCGGCCAGAGCCCGCCAAAATGCAGAAGCGTAGTTAGCAAAAAGAAATCATAGCAGTAAACTGAAACACGTTACAAATTTCAGCGTTAATCGCGTTGCAGAGGTCTCGACGCCGAAATCACAGAAAAGGAAAATCACACGCGATACTTCACTACTTTTCATTAATTAAGATATGACAACAATGGCCATAATCCATTCAACTGACAGAAGCCATTCTTCTCAAGCCACGCACACACACACATTCAACCCATTCTTCTTTTTCAGTCAAGGCACGAAACCACAGAGGGATTAGAGCCAGCGAGAGCATCAGTAACACCATACCCTCTGCTCCTCTTTATCTTAAGCATGGCAGCAGCACCATACTTCATACCTACTGGCTTCTCGGTTGACCATCCCCTAGACCTTTATATATTGATTCCTTGGTTCCCATCCGTCCCCCCACCAGTCATAGCAAGAAGAGCCGAGTTGAGGGACAGACCAAGAGTAAAGAGTGAGCCCAAGTAGAGAGGGAGTCTTAGCTATTTGTTGCTCTGCATCTTTTAACCAAAACAGAGGGCGTTTGGATCAGTCAAAGGTCACCTCTCACAAGCTAAGAATTTAAGGTAAAGTATCCATTAAGTTTCTCTTCCTTCTAGCTACTATTAGTTTACAACGAAAACTATAGGAATAAGCCATATTGTTTCTGTACTAAAATAAACTAAAAACAGGGGCTAGTCCAGCTTGTGTTAACATTTCGAATTGTTTCCTTTCACTGCTCATATAAATAAATATATGTAGTCATTGGAAATTGCTGTCATGTTAGTGCATAGATAATCGCTGCATATATTTACAAAAGAAAGGAAAAGCTGATGTGTTTGAGTGTGTGTGTGTATATTACTCATTGCCAGTGGGTGTTTATAAAGAAAGAGAAAGAAAACTTGAATATGTATATATATATATATATATATATATAAAATAGATCACTGGGCTGTTACTTATATGTGTAAGGACTAAGGACTATGGGCGTGAAGTTAGTTTCTATGCAAACCCAAAGTTACTGTTGGAATACATACATATAATTGTTCATGAATCAAAAAGAGAGTCAGATAGGTATATATTAACGCTGAAGGAAAAAAAAAGAAGAAAAGGAAAGGAAACTAAACTAGTTGCTATCATGTATTTACATATACATGTTACTGCGCATAAAAGTAATAGAAAAAAAGCATAAAAGAAAAAAAGAAAAAAAAAAAGAAATATTGATGGGTTATAAGAATGTGCGTGTACGTGGCTTAATTGTGTTAGAATTGTGAGTAAAGCAAGAAGTAGTGGTGGGAGATGAGTACTGCGCAAGTGTACTGGGTTAAAAGAGATGGTGAGTGTGTAAAGGAGCATGCGAGAATCAGAGTGAAGGTGGCATGTGTATAGGGTAGTAATGTGTATTGTTGTGTTATATATATATATATATATATATATAGTTAAGAAACTATTACCCCAATCTGATTGTACTAAGTATATTTTAAGGTTATTTTAATTGTCCTCTGAAATTCACATGAAAAATAGGGAAATAATAATAATAATAATAATAATAATAATAATAATTATTATTATTATTATTATTATTATTATTATTATTTATGCATAGTTTTAATTCTTCCATTATATTCTTTTAAACCTTTTGATTGTCATGAGAAACATTATACGTAAAGTATTAAAGTATAATGATTGGCGTTTATAAACTCCTAATGAAAGTGATAGAATAGCCCCTAAGAGTTTAAATTAATTATGGAGAAATAATAATAAATTGTAAAACAATAATAATAGTAATTAAAAATATAATAGTAAATTATCAAAAATTGGGCCTAAGAGGAAAAAATAAAATAAGCCCCGAAATATTTATTCTGGCCTTCAAAAATTAAAATAGACCTTAGAGAGTTAATATATGTCCAGCCTGGTAGTCTTACATTAAGCCTAGTGTTATAACATTGGAGATTATGAGAAGTCTAGACAGATAATGACCCGCCGTTTGTAAATGTATATGTATAGGACGCGATAGTTGTCGAGACAATTAAAAGAACGTGGAATCGGTTGAAGAGTTGGAAGCAGTCAGGTAGTAACTTAATCCTCACACACTCTGTCTGGCTGTTTTAAATCATATACATGATTGTCCTGTCCCGTGTGGGCCAGCACCACTCGCGGCTCGATTGAGCGGAAGGACTGACCATGGAGTACCTTCCCGGTGGATAGACTAGGGTAGGGCCTAATGGACGAAAGTCCTTAGCTGGCTAACCTAGTTGCATTCAAATGACTCGGATGCTCCGATTGAGAACTCTGGCGATTCCAGGGGACTCTCGGTAGGTCCTAGTCTATCAATCCTTGTTGGGTGTTCCGATTGAGAACTCCAGTGTACATGGGGACTCTCGGTGCATGTGCCACGTGGGTATACTTAGCGCTATGGTTCTGTGATCTATGTTTAACTGCATGAGATCTACACTACGTTTACTGAATGCTATGCTGTTGTGGACTATTTGTTATGATTGATTGCCATATACTGTTTATACATTGTTTGTGAGATTAACTGTTACTCTGGGATTCAAATTGAATCCCAGATGTCCCTAAGAGCTCAGGATTTGGGCACGGCCACTCCAGCAAACGAAGTTTCAAAGGAAAGGCAGCAAGCGCTGTAACATCCCATTTTCAAAAGCAGTATATTTTTTTTTTCAATCAGAGTAGAGCATCGGAGCGATTGAGTAATTGATATTTATATTCAAAATGCCGTAAGTCCGGCATTGACATGAGCAGTAATCGTATGAGTGTTTTTCAAAGGTAAATAACAAAAGAAGAGAGTCTTCACTGAGTCCCTATGCGTGCCGCTTGCCTTTCTCCCTCGCCCTCTTGACCGACGCTATGTTAAGAGTGAGGTTCAATGCCCATTGAACCTCGTGTAACGGTTAACCTCATGCTCAAGTAATACAAAGATATGGATGACAGCTTATCTCATGACATTACAAAGCTAGAATCAATACATAAGCACACAAAGCAGATGCAAGATTAACATATCAACAAGACATAGCACACAAAGACATGTAAAAGTAATAACAACACGCCCACCGCATATGAATGTTATTACGGTCTGCACTATTCACCAAAGCCACGGTGTACATCCGTGTCCTCGCCGCTAGGAAAACTCAACGGCATTACCAAGACTCAGTAACCCGTATAAACAAAGCCGAATGTATAAACGTGAACTAAGACAGAGTCTTAGACACGGTGCATGACCCAAGACAAAGTCCCGTCCATGACTCTATGAAATAGTCTATCACATATAAGCATACAATAAGCATCGAGTTAGTGTTACAAGACGCGAACGTACCTTCGTTGACGGAACTTCTGATGCGATCGTTGATAAGCGGATACGGCAATGGTGACAACAAATGTAAGTGATTACAGATATCCTATAAGGATGATAACGTTTCCAATCAATGGTCAACATTATACCGCATTCTAGTCCCAAATTACCATTTTACCCCCGACTCCCCTAATCCGCGGAATTTCGCGTAACTTCGTTACTTTAACTCTAATCTTCCAAAATTTTGACATATCTCTATCTCCAATAATAAATATCATATTTATCCCTAAAACATGATATCTAAACTAACTTGGAAGATTAAAGATTAATCTAGCATTCCTACTATAACTACCGAAGGAACTACCAAAGCTTAAGACCGGGACCGAAGAACTTACCCAAAGACTTCGCTACTCCTTTTCCGTAGCTCCTCCTTGCTCTCACTTCTCTCTAACCTCTCTCTAGGAAATTGTGAATTGGTGAGGAATGAAGTGAAATGGGAAGACCTATTTATAGAAGATTTTGGTGCACTATTCATGCTTTATCATACCGAATCTCAACCGTTGGATCTAGCGGGACACAAGGCATCATCTCCACCATACAACACATCTCCTTACCTCATCATGATGTCAAGGTGATGTCACCCATGTGCTTTATGAACTTCTACCGATAAAGTCCCCCGTTCGGTGTTCTAATCGCGTAATCCTAGAAAATCTCAAAAATCAGGGAACACAAATTTGAAGTTCTATTCTTCCTCTTTGGAAATATCCGAGTTAACTAAATTTTTGATCCCATTAAGGGTATTCCGTTGTCCTGGTTGAACATTTTCGATTGACATTTGCAAAAATTACTTCGGTAACATCAACTTCTACAAAAAATTCACCGATTCATAATATGTCCATTGTTTTCTACTTAGTTCAAGGATTTCAAGTTATGATTTATTTTCCATTGGTTCTCACTTTTCTTATCTCCCTTTATTTACAAAAATATCTTTTCATCTGATCCCTTATTCGCCCACGGCTTACGGAAATGACTTCCACTAACACCGACTTCCTCGACAAAAATTCACTTGTTTGTAATTTGTCCCGACCTAAGAAACTTAGTTCATGGTTTTCTAGATAGGATTTAATTTCTATCGCTTCATTTATCCAACCTGCTTCTTCCACAAATATCTCTTTTATATTATTATAATAATACAAATATCATGATATTTATTATTTATTTTATTATTATTATTATTTTATTTTTTATTTTTATTTTTATTTTTTTTATTTTCCTTCCTCTTTTTTTTTATTTTTTTTATTTCGTTTTTTCTTTTTTTTTTTTTTTTTTTTCCTTTTTCCTCTTTTTTTTTCCCTTTCTTTTTCTTGAAAATATCATTCCTCCCTTTTTTTTTTACTTTAATTATCTTTAAAAATTCTCCCTATTGGTTCTTTTGTCCAAGCTTAGATAATTAGCCATTAATTACCTAACTAATCACTTTCTAATTGTTGATAATTTTCTTAATTAAGATTAATCATTATCTCACAACTATTTTACTTACATTGGTATTTTATGCTCCATGTAAAATATTAAAAATCATGGGGCAACTTATGCTCCCAAAATTATATTTAATTTTGCCTCATTATTTTTCAAGGAAATAATCCCAAAAATTCCTAAAATTAGAGACAACATACTTTCTAATTTTCAATAAATATTTTATTGCCTCTTGGGATTTATCATAATATTTTCGGGCATTTCATGGCCATAATTGCATTTAGGGATTTTGACACTTTAATCCCTCTAATTTCATTAGAAATTTCCCTAGACAATAGAATAAGTATCCTACAAGGTTTTAAAACCACATATTCACCTATTTCCAAATAGGTATTATTTGCTAAAATATAATATTCTAGATAGATAATTATCCGGGTATTACAAGCGCAGGCTACTGATGGCTCCCAGTTAGATTTTAATAGGCTTGGGAATTTACAGACATGTTTTGGTTGATTCCCTTTTTGTACTTTTAATATTTTGGTACCGATACATTCACAGACATCGTATTAAGAACTCGAGGTTATTCCCGCACACAACCAAGTATGTTTTATTTATCGCTTTACTATTCTATCCCGTGTTGCTCATTATCATTCGCTGCAATACTCTGAAAAGTATCGTACTTACAAGGGGTATTACATTGAGTAGAACATCCAACAAGAATGAAAACTTTGGAGATGCTAACGTCGCTGACACTATGACAGTAAATGGAAGACGGAGACACCAAGACAGTGACGGGGTAATAGTTCGTTGGTGAATCTGCACAAAATTGTTTTTTTTTTCACTTTTTAATAGTTCTTTGGCCAATTTGGTACCATCAATTGTTTTTTGTGCCAAATGCTCCTCGGGTAATAGTTTATTGGCAAATCGGCGCCTTAACCCTTTATCCAATAATGCAATTAAATGAACAAAAAGACTTAATTACAATAAGAGTTTTGAAGAGAATCAAGTGGGTTAATTTTAGTAGTCACACAATACATATGTATATATATTATCATAATAGCCCATTTGTATTTCCTATTCTCCTAGCCCAACACATAAGATCAGCAAAACAAACCCAACCCATTACCTTTTCAATTACACCAAACCCATGATTCCATTTACCCATTACTTAAAAGCCCAACTCATCATTATCTCATTCATCCATCAGTTTTTCTTTCCTCCTTACTTTTTTAATAATAAGGATGGCTAAAAGCCTATATTACATGGAAAGAAAATTACACTAAAGGGGATTTGAATCCCAATCACTCACGGTCCACCCATCCTCTCAAATTGGTAGGACACTCATATAAGATAGCAGAAAATGAAATGCCCATTTTAGCAAGACCATTTGCTATCCTATTACAATCTCTAGGAATAAGTCTCAAATCAACCCGCCAGTTTAAAGCTATCAACTTCCTAGCTTCCAAAACCAGGTTGCTACAGAATTACAATTAGAATTTAAAATCATATTAATAACATTATCAGTATCAGATTCTAAGATGACTTTCTTGTATCCCAATTCCCAAGCCAATTGTAATCCTTCAACCACGCCTCATTCTTCGGCAGTATTAGATTGGCAAATACCAATATGTTTAGTAAATCTTGTGATCCATAAGCCCAAATGGCTCCTCATCACACCACCACATCCAGCCTTAGCAGACTGAATGGCACAAGCCCCATCCACATTCAGTTTCACCCAATCGAAGGGAGGTTTTTCCCACACCAAAATTTGATCACAAACCTGCTAACCCAAATGCACACCAACAATAGGAGACACAAATCGAGACTAGAGAATAGAAATAATAGCTTCCAGATTGGCAGGTTTAATAAAAGAAGGATAAAAAACAGAGCTATTTTTCCATTGCCATAGCTTCCAAATAGCTACTCCAAAAAAGAGGCTCCAAGACCCCTCCCACCTATAGCTAACTTGAGAGTTTAAGTTAAAACTTAGCCAATCTCGCAGATCTAAAGTAAAGAAGGAGAAGACATACATTGGTTTAATCAAATTCAACCACAAATCCCTAGCATACGGGTAGTCCCGTAGAATATGCAGAATATCTTCATCCCCCATATTGCACTCCCCACACAAGGACAAAGTATGGAGCTAGGTACTCTACTTCTCTCTGCTCCACGCCATTTCCAGATATCTTTATAAATCTTATCACTAAGAGACATTGGGTTAGGTTCAAGAAGGAAATACGCACTCCTTAAAGAAAACTGACCATCTACAGTTGCAACCCAAACCAAGCAATCAAACTCCGCATAAACCCTAGGGGTAACACCACCGCAATTCTGTTCAAGCCTGTGGAACTAATAATAGTGGATAGCTTGTGGATATCCCAAAATCCTCCCACCACCCTATCCGCTACAACAAAGTTCTCCTCCTTATCAGACAAGGCACGCATGCAAAATTGATCGAGTCGAACACCAGTATCCACCCAACAATCATTAAAGAAGTTTATTACCTGCCCATTCCTTACCTGTCACTTAGAACCTTGGTCAACTATCTCGCTATGGTCACATATAAATTTCCAAAGGCTTGAATCTCTAGATTTGTAAGACAAGAGTGATTCGCTATCTCTCATCATATAACGATTAAGGAGAATCTCCAACCATAATCCCTTAGCCCTACTAACTAGTTTCCAAGCCAATTTCGAACCACAAGCCTTATTGACAGAGCTCAACCTTCTTATCCCCAAACAACCATATTCTTTAGGGATAGTAAATTGGTCTCAACCAATAGAATGAAGACGCATGCTGCTCCCATCATGACCCCATATAAAATTCCTTTGTAACCGTTCAACTTCTTGACAAACACTAGACGGCAACCTTGCCACCATCATAGGATAAAGAGGAATGGCACTAACAACCAATTTGGCAAGTGTAATTCTTCCAGCCATTGATAAGCTATTCATCTTCCTTACACTTAATTTAGATTTATCGCTCAATAACATAATGAAATTTCTCCTTTCTACTTCGATTCCGAGATAAAGGAAAGCCAAGATACCTCCCAATCTCACTAGAAATATGCATCTGAGTCATAGCCTTAATCTTCAACTTGGTGTGGAGAGGCACTTTAGGAAAGAAAAAGATAGAAGATTTGGTCGTGTTTACCTTGCCTCCTGAAGCCTTCATAAACTTATTAATACAATCCATCATACAAGTTGTCTGAGATTCAGAGGCTATACCAAATAGAAGCAAATCATCAGCAAACATTAGATGAGATACACTAGGGCCGTTTCTCGAAACAAAAATAGGCTTCCACCTACCCTCCTCAACAACATCACATATCAAGTGAGATAATCTATCCATACATAAAACAAAGAGAATAGGTGAAAGAGGATCACCTTGACGAAAGCCTCTCTTTGGTTTAAAAATTTCAATTTTGGATCCATTCCATAAAACATTATATGACACCGAAGAACACATTCAATAATGAAGTCCACAAAGCCTCTATCAAGTAGAACCTGGTACAATAAGGCCCAGCTGATTCTATCATACGCTTTCTCCAGATCAATCTTGACCGCCATTAAGCCTTTCTTGCTCCTATTTTTCCCCATAATATGAGGAATCTCCTGACCGACGATAATATTATCCTGAATGCATCTTCCTTTGATAAAGCTAGACTGGAAAGGGGAGACCAACTCATTCATTACTCCCTTTAATCGCATAGCAATTAACTTGGTAATACATTTGTAATGCACCATATACAACAAGATTGGCCAAAACTGAGACACCGATTCAATGTGATCTCTCTTTGGAATCAAAGTAATAAGAGTTTCATTAGCCTTAGAAAGGGGAATTTCCTTACTAAAAGCCTTTTTAACAAAATTACAGAGAGACGACCCTACAATATTCCAATTTGACTTATAGAACAATGGTGGGAACCCATCAATACCAGGTGCCTTATAACTTCCCATATCGAACAAGGCAGCATGAATCTCCTCACTACCTGGTAGCACAGCAACATTGGCCAAAATATGAGGATCAATGACAAGGAAGCTAGATTTATTAACAAACTCCCTTGAGACTTGAGGCTCTGAATAGTAAAAGGTCTTGAAGTGATTAGCAACCAAAGATCTTGAGCTCATCCTCATTGTCAACCCAATTCCCATGCTCATCCTTCAAAAAAATTTTATTTCTCCTGTTACGCATCTTGGTCGTCAAGTGATAGAATTTGGTGTTTTTGTCACCCTTCGCGACCCACTCGCCTCTTGACTTTTGAAACCATTTAATTTCCTCAAGTTTCAATAGCCTCTCCAACTCCTCATTTAGCTCAAGTTCAAGATTGCGAGAAAATCTGAGTGGCGATACTTCCAAAAATCATTTTAATTCGTGCCATTTTGAACAGAATTTTCACATATAAGTTAGAGAAGTATAATGATTCAAATGTGAAAGATATATTATAAATAATTAAACAAATCAAACAAACAAACCCGATATTCAAAAAGTTCAAAAATCTTTCACACTATTTGGAATCCAATATAGGTTTCATTGAAGGACAATTGATTGTCCATGTATGGTATACCTTTGATTGAAGTCGAGGCAATGACGAAGCCTTGGACAACGACCGAGGTCAACAACTCAAAATTTCAAAAGATTTGACAAGAAGCCAACGGGTAGGTTAACAAAATTGTTTCCATTTAGATCAAGCGTCTTCAATGATGATAAAACATTAATATCATTTGGAAGAGACTTATCGTAGAGATTGCAATAACTGAGATCTAAGTGCTTCAATGTTCCATCAAAACATCACACATCGAGCATTATAGCGCGGCAATGGCGAAATGATTTGGGCGTAGTATACCGATAATATATTACAAATCTTCGTTATAAATTTAAAATATAATTACATAAATTTTCTACAATTATTCCCTTGAACAATTTGAGATTAGCTAGGCACCCTCATTTGCTAACATCCGCCGCTTTGTCCTCGAGCTTCATCTAGTATGTTGTACCATTCACGTGCAAGATAAGGATTGGAATCCCAAAGGATCCCATAGTAACATATTAATCTCAAGTACAATGTATAAAATACATATGATAGTCAACCACAATTGTGAAAATAACGAATACAACATTCAGTAGACATCACAAGCAACCAAATAATGCAAACAACATTGACTGTAGGGCACGACACACAGCAAGGCACATAGCCAATCCTGGAACAAACAAATCATATATGCACACAACATGACTACAGAGCACACAGCAAGTTCCAGATCCGCAGCACTAGGAAAACAACAATAACAACTTAATGCAAATATACGTGTGTCCTAGACACGGATCACAATCATGGTAAAAACATGCATACATAGATATAAAGAGTACATGAGATTATAGTTACTACCTGGTTAATTTTAAATTTGATAATTTACTCTCGTGTCCTTAAATCCTTCGGTGTCACTTCCTAAAATATTAAATAATATTCATTACTTATGTAAACTCTCCAAAAATTCAAATAATACTTAATTACTATTTGGTCCTTCTTTATTAATTTCCAAAATGCCAAAATTTCCATTTTTGTCCTTGTCACTTTTACTTTCATGATTTTCCTAGAATTTCCAGAATTTGTCTTCAATTTTGAAAAATTCATAATTAATTATCTACATGTCCAAATCAAGTGATTCTAAAGCCTAATTGACCCTTGGTATGTATATTTTCAAATAAGCATATCTCCATCAACTACAAAATTTCATGTTTTTCCAATTTTACCAAAATACCCTTGTTGTCCAGATTTCAATTCCGAATTAAGGGTCAACTTCAAAAATTTATAACTCTTTGTACAAAACTCCAAAAATTAAAAATTACCTATCAAATTAAATATTATGATGTCTACTTCAATTTTGAAAATTTCATAATTATTTGACCTCATTTGCTTTACCAAATACACGTCACAAGCTTGCTACCCGACAAAATTTTCACTAGACAATTTTGTAATTTGCTTAATTCAATCATTAGGCTTCCAAAAATTATGGTTTTACCTTAATCCCATACTATGTTCCATTCTAAACACTTTAAGAAGGTCAAAGTTGTTAAAATCCTACTGGTCCTTTGTGGTTAAGGTTTGATCAAAAATTGCCAAGGAAATAGGACTTGTTTCATCTTTAGAATCCTTATGATTTTATGTGAGATTTGGCCTTTTTACTCCATATTGAGGCCTAATTTATTCTTAAATATATTTATCGAGTCTTTGTATGGCATCCCCATCTTCAAATCATAGTCTTCAAATCTACAAAATAAGAGTAGACTTATTCAAAATAACAATGTATACAAGTGCACGGGGTAATGTACACACTTACTTGCACCTGTGAAGTCCTTTGCCTTTCCTCCTTTCCTCCCAATCTTTCGGCCTTCCTTTAGAAAGCATCATGAACATTAGTTTCCCTTACGAAACTCATAATTATTGAAGTTAAACTATGAAAAAGAGAAGTAGAAACTCAATCCAACATGCCTGTACCTTAGGTTCCTTGGACTTCTTTTCCTTCGTCCTTCTTTTCCTTAAGTTTCTATGCTCTTCTCTTCTTCTTGGTACCCTTGGAAAAAACTTACATAATAAGAGGGGTGAAATGGTATTTTATAATTGATGACAAATGACCCAAATTACCTTCTTGTTAATTGTCTATTTCACCCTTGCTTAAGCATCCATTGTTGGCTTTGTCTAATACTTTCCCTTCTTCTCTTGTTGTTGGCCAAATTCTTGGCCTTGCTTTGCTCTTAATTGTACTTTACATGTGTGTAATACTCTATTTTTTATTTACCGAAAGTCTCGCATTTTAGGAATATGTTACCATATTAATTTAGTTAACATATATGACATAAAGTCACATAGGATAGTGTCTATTTTAAGAGTAAATGAGCCATGGAAAAGTTATAAAAACACTTAATCAAATTAAGTGTCAATTAGCAAATAATAGGAAAATTAGCTTGTTCTAATTAAAATTATTGAAGGACAATAAAAGACATCTATTGAAGCCATAATTTAAGAGAACAATAAGGGCCAAGAGAGGCTGATTATATTTGAAAATAACTAAGCCAAAGAGGATGAAATTAAGCTTGAATAATAAAGCACAAGTAACCATGATTAGCTAACCAACAAATCCTATGTTGACACATGTAATAATGGGGCAATTAAGCTTTTGTTTAGGATTATAATTAGCTTAATACATCTGCTCCAAAAGTCCATGTTTTCAGCTGAACATGTATGGAGAATTATGAACTAACTATTTAAGATGATAAGTTAGAGTTAAAAAGTCAAATTTAGCAACTAGCCAATTAGGTAATTGATCTATTAATTATAATATCATGAAAAAGGAAATAATCCAACGGTAACATTATAGGATATCTGAGGAGTCCGGAGTCAGATTCAAAAGGTCAGGCATTTTGGTAACTACACGGTGAAAGGTACGTTCACGTACTAGTAACTTTAGTCGCCTATATCTTGTATGTCTTTATATGATAGAATGATTCATGAAGTCGTGGACAAGACTACGTCTTGGGTCGTGCACCATGACTAAGTTATGGGGCTTAGGTCACATGTTTCTATACATTCAACTTTATGTGGGTTATAGTCATAATAATACAGTAAGGTTGTTTTCCGAGCATTGAGGACACGAGGAGTCATGGCACTGGTTAGTGCAAATGTTGATAACATTACATGTGTTGTGTGCTATGTATTATTGAGTTATTAACATTACATATGCCGTGTGCTATGTATTGTTGTAACCTTACATCTGCTGTGTGCTATGTATAGCTGATGCTAATATGTAGTGAATATCTATCATATATTGTTTATATATGATATAGAGGTTAACTGTTACATGAGATTCAATGAGTATTGAATCTTAGCCCTGACTAAAGGTTCAGGAAAGGAACCTAGATCTAAGAAGGGACCGATGGATGGAGCCGAAAAGAGGCACTGATGGACGGAGCCGAGAAGAGGCAACGATGGATGAAGCACGTGAAGAGGTATCGGTTAGAGCAAATGTTGGAAGAGGTTCATCATAGCATAGTTTTTGGCATGAATTCAATAAAGTTAGTTCATACTATTGGTGCTTAAACTAAGAAATGTTTGGTCAGTGTGGTTTCAATAATTAGTCACCGTGAAAGATGGGGAGACTCCCACCAGACTAACACCAGCCTGGCCAGTAGGTATGATCAACTGTGTTGGGTTCCGAGCCACAAGTCTAGTTAAGGCTTGATTTAAGATTGTATAATTACTATGTTAAGAGTTTTATCAAATTTTGTATTATTGTATCACTCGAATATTCCTTTGAGATATTTAATTTACCAGCTTATGCTTGGGCATTTTATATCAGTTACTCATTGTCAAAACGTTAGTTCATGCTCTCCATTCCACTTTACTTTAATCTGTTAACATCGTTTTCCTAAATACTACATGTCAATGGACACAATAAGTGGTATGAAATTTGCGGTGTTATAATGTGTGGTAAATTTATGCTCTTCATGTCCCCTCTTATGTGTGTTGAAATTCATGGTTGGAGGAAGGATGACATCATCAAGTTTTGCCTCCTTTACTTTGCCTTGTTGGCCACTTTCACTATTATTGTATCACACGAATATTCCTTCATGATATTTAATTTACCAGCTTATGCTTGGGCATTTTATCTCAATTACTCATTGTCCAAACGTTAGTGCATACTTTCCATTCCACTTTTCTCTGATCTGTCAACACCGTTTTCCTAAATACTACATCTCAATGGACACAATAAGTGGTATGAAATTTGGGGTGTTATAGTTATTGTATCAGAGCATGGTTTGGACATGTAGGTTAGGAGTACTAATATAATACTGGTATTGTGATTCAGAAAGGACGTATACCCTAAGGAAAAGGGTTAGACTCTGGTAGTTAAAACCCTAGGGATATAGGAGATGGCACAGAATATGGGTTCTCTTGTTAAACTCCAGGACTCCTGATGTAGAATCAAAGTTTGAATTAAATTTCCACTATGAATTTAAAAGGGAAGCGGTGCAGAAGTCGATATCGCTAGATTTCCCTGTAAACATTAACGTTATGTTTAGGTTTCCCTGTAGAAAAAATGAACTATTGATTAAGTTTCCCTATTGAAACAATAACTTGTTAAGTTATCCTGAGGGGGCAATCCCTACCTAGTAGAGGCCGGACACCAAACGTGCAATGGGGCATGGCCGCGAGGACGAAGGTCTTTGACTGAGTCCTTGACGGTGGTGGTCCATTACATAAAAAGGGTGCAATAGATAGAAAAGGGAAAGTATCCAGTATTTCTGGGGAGGCAATTTTTTTGTATTAGTAAGTATAAGAGTTGTCGGTACCCAGTGATATGTGTACCTGTATTAGTACCCAGACTTGACAGACGCATTGAAGTTAAGTGTGCTTAGGCGAGAGAAATTTCAGATTTTGAGCTAAGGATTTCAAATCCAGACGCATGTAACATAAGGATTTCAAATCCTTTGAGCTAAGGCCTAAATACCTAGAGGTATGAAACATGGTGATCCTTTGGGATACCATGAGAGTAAATAGAGTGATGGGCGTAAATCTGATCAAAGCAGAGATAGTGCTTAGGTCAAGGTATGACTGAGCATTGCCTAGGTTCTAGTACTTGAGAGTAGGAACCTTCAGGAGGCATGGTTGAGGTTACCATAGATTCTGATACCTGAAAGTTAGATCCTTAATGGAACCATACAATGTTTAGAACCTCGGTAGCCACGGGTTATGATTTCAAGGTGGGATTGATAACTGTAGAGATGTTAGTGGCTAATTGATTCCCTAAGAGGTGGGTGGTTACCCGATAGGGAAAGTTAAGCTAAGGATTATGATTGAAGCTGAACTGATAGTGAAAGTCTATAAGGAGAATAACCCCAGATGAGGGAGGTTTAAGTCAACATTTTCATCTTATTTGACCATGCTTTGGTGTCCTCCTAAAGTCCACAAAATTTACCTACCAAGATATGTGGCAACCATGCTTTGGTGTCTTATTCCTTACATTTTCTTCTCCTTTCCTTGGTTGGTGGAATGTATGGCCACAATAGAGCATATGTGTACTCATATATGAAGCATATGTGTCCTCTTTACAATCTTTCATTTCATGTGTCAATATGTCTTGGTCTACTTGGAATATCCCTAACCATACATAAAACTTCATCTCTTGTTCTCTAATTTACGCGTACACATAATATTGATTCTCCATTCCTCTCATTACCTCTTGCTAGATGAAATCAACCATAAGAAAGAGAGTCCAAAATTGTCTTTAATCTCCTCCAATTACATGCTCTCTTATCAAATTAAATTAATTATTTATTAACTCACAATTTAATAAATCATTAGTCCCCTTTTCCTTCTCCATTATTTCAAAACTAATGTGAATCATAGGATATCCGTATCACATCTTTAAATAATCCCAACGTAAATACTAAATCCTTAAAAATTTACTTGTTAACCAAAATCAACAAGGAATTTCCTCTTTCAACGTATAATAGCCATTATTGTCAATTTTACTTCCTTAATTATTTTTATTAAGTAAAAATTCAAATGACCTTCTTTTGCCCAAAATTGTGACCACAATTTCTTATTGAGATATTAATACCATGACAAGTATTTGTATATTACATTATATCCCAAAATTTAAAATTTTGGAGAAATCAAATGTTCAGCGAAATTTCACTATTTCAAGAAAAATTCCTTTCAAAATATTGTCACACTTCCTGAATTGGGTCTAGTTAACTGTCTAATACAGACTTACTCTCAAGTCTCTAAATTCAAAATTCATGATTTTACAATCAAATTTGTTGAACAAGATAAAGAGGGGTGGGGGTAGCAATAACCTAGTGGATATTGAAGGCCTGGTAAGCCTAAAGAACCTTGTCCAAAAAGAAGGGAAATTTGGGGAGGATGATTGTGCTTCCCTACTGCATCTACTAAAAGATAGTGATCTTAAAATTTTCAAATGAGGTATTGTTGAAGGCACTTCCTTTATAGCAGTTTCACTAACATCAAGCTCCTTTAAAGCTACATTTTCATTCATATTCTATGGAAATCTTGAGAGTTTTGGATAACCAAAAATATTGAGAAATTTAATACTTCAAAGGATGAATCATATTTGGAAGGCATACCATCTTTTCACAGTTTCTTAGATTTAAAACAAAAAGGTGAAACAAAGTGACAAGAGATTGAGGTAGTTTTGTGATGTCGGTCTCCTCAAGTTTGGTGAGACATTTCATGCTTTGCCCAAATTCTGGAAGTTTTCTAATTTTAAATCAACTTGAGGGTATAAGAGTCTCTAGGCATTTCATCTCAAACTTACTTGGAAGAGTTTTGATTACAACCCTTCAAATTGACTATGACAAGGTTCTGATGGTCACAAGAGATGGATGTACTTAACAAGGTTTATACCACATTCAAGAATGAGATTTTGAAGATCAGGAATTTCATCAAAACTTGCGTCTTGATTAGATATCTTGAATAGCTTAAATCCATAAATTTAAGCCTCATAAAAACCTAAATGAAAACACATAAGCTCACCCATGAGAAGGTTCAATCGAACTTAATTAAGCTATAGCATGTAAGAACAATAGAACAACAAACTAACATTTTAACAAAGTCTATTACTATGGATAGAAAATAAAATTATGGGCAAGTTGGGTGTCGTAAACATATATGACCCCCAACTTAGGGAAGTATCACAAAATACAAGATATAGGGTTATTGGGCCGAGCCCAAATATATTGTGCTTAATATTAGGTTGCTGGCCTATGGTACTAATAGGATGTGTATAAATTTAGAGTCACCTCCTAGTTCGGGGGTTGTTCAATATTATTTTTCCAATATATAATGAAAGAGGAAATTCAGGAAAGTTCTGGAAAATTTTCTTTCGATCTAGAAATTTTATTCAATTCCACCTCTGCTCAGGTCGCTGCTTCTATTGTTACCATTGCCAATGAGTATGTTTGATCATCACCTCTTCTCTCACTACAAAAGAAGTCAAAATTTGTGACGGACAAAATTCATCGCAAAACAAGGATTTTCTATCACAAAAATGGTTTGCGACAGATTTATCTCCGTCGCAAACAATTTTTTGCGACAAAAAATTAAATTTCTGCCGCAAACTTCCAAATTCACGACATAAAATTTGGAATTTTGTGATAGAATTTCTATTTCGTTGCAAAATTCATTTCAAGTAAAAAAACATTACATAAGAAAATATAAAAAAAATTTATGAAATAAAAAAGACTTGTATATTATGAAAATATATAGTAGCAATTATAAGAGTGTACATAGAGAAAACAAATTATAAATAATAATGTTACCAACAAAATGAAATTTAAAAAAAAAAAAATCTAAAACAGCAGCAGTATGGTCATCATCATTACCAGTATGATCATCATCACCAGGAGCCGACTTCGCACCCTTATCCTTCATTAGGGGTTGAAGTAGATCCTGCATCTGCTTCATCATCTCTTATGTCTGATGCAGTTGATCTGCTTGCTAATCATATGCTGCTCTGCCCGGCTTAGCTTTCCCCCTTGTAGATTCATCATCTTCGCTTGTTGATTCCGCTAATCTGCTTGCTGCTCCACCAGCTGTTCTAACGCCTTCATCCTCTTAAGCTCATCTACAAAAACAACATTAGGAAGTCAGTTTATTTTTTGTACTTCATTTAAATGGATGAGGGAATCAAAATGTAACAATCAATATCAAAAGTATTACGTTTACCTGCAAAAACACCTCCAACATGGCTGGATGAGCACTTCATAGGTTTCACTCGGTTGGCAGAGGCACCTATCTTGAAGAGTCTCCCTTCCTTGTCAAATCTTCCTGCAGTGTAAATTAAGAGACTCTCGTTATTGGACTGAGAGGATGCTGGGTTGTTCTCAAGCTGCTAGGCTCTCTCCTGTGACAGCTTCTCATAGGTTTCCTACAAGCACAAAAATACATCACAAATAAGGCATGAAAATGAAATCAATATGTTGGCGTTTGAAACTAATAATAAATGTAATAAATGTCTCACCTCTCATTGTTGAGGTTTGGCGTTAATCCAGCGCTTCCCACGATCTGCAAACTCCTGGGAATGGGTCCACTCAAAGGTAGTCCAATCAATCAATTCCGTAGGTACCTCCCCAGAAGCTACCTACAAACACAAATGATGATTGTTAATTGATTACTTCAAAGTACAAAATATTGAATACTGAAATAGAAAATAATGTATACTTACAATTTATCTTCGATGCTCACTTATTGGAATGGAGCCACTAGTATATGACGATCCTCCATTTAGGCCCTATTTAATTTATTTTTCTCACATTTCTGTTGAAATTTCTCATTGGCGACCCATCTTTCAAATAACTGTTCAGTAGTCTCATGTTGAATCCAAGTTTGCTTGCCTATATTATTTCTCAATTTATAAAAGCGATCGACAACCACCGCCTTGCCTTGTAGTTATAAGCTTTTTTTCAAATTTCCTCGATGGCCGTGAAACCACCGAAACTTTCCCCGAAAATCAATAATGAACAACTAATGCTCCAGTTATAAAAGTACTTAATCAGCTTGCATTTTGATGAGAAGAAATTAATAACCATAAAGCTCATAACTTACCAAAAAGTCATTGAATCAAGCATCATGAACACCCTGAGAAATCTCTGTCCAATTGGCCCAAGGTGATCGAAATTACAAAATACTTGGTCCCCTATGAAATCCGTCACAGACTATAAGGCTCAAACCTAAAAACAAAGGAAATGTTCCAAATATTATCATACAAACTAAAGGTAAACAATCGTAATATTACTAATAACTTTACATAACTTACTCTTGGGTGCTGATAAGATAAATCCGTACCGGCCATGTCGCAGGATCAACCGATCCCCACACTGGTGTATTAGAGGAACTAGCTTCCCTAACCTGGCTTTGAGGCGATGCAATGTGTTGAAGGAAGAAATGATAAGTCTTGAAAAATTTAGTACATAGATGCTTAAAGAAAACAAAATATACGTAAATAAATCAGGATCGTAAAGTAAACCTGCTCTACCCCTTGCTGTGGATAAGTGGGAGTGGCCGACACACTTGTACCGCCCATAACGGAGTTGGTAGTAGATGGTAAAGATTACAAATTAAATGGTGGCAGCTCTGGGGAAGAGCTAAGCCTTCTGCCTACAAAGGGGGCAGATGATGTCGCCCTACCTTTCGGATAGGACGGGGCTGGGCTCTACCACCTCTACGACCACTACTTGAATGCCCTGCTGAAGGCTCCATCTTTGAAAACTTATAAACGTTATGTCAAAATATATATAAATATAAGAAATATACTTAATATGTCAATAGAGAAATAATGTAGTATCTAGTATAACAAATGATCATAAATAAAGAACTAACACAAATCAACCGGACAATTCCTGTTCTTCAACATCTGCTTGCACACCTTCCTCTGGAGTCTCATAGTCGTCAAATTTAGATTCACTCTCAAAGTAAATCTCTTGTGCCTCATCGTTTAATTCCTTATTGTCAATTTGGATAGGAATCAAATCTAACTCCGCAGTAGAATCAAAGAGATTACTTGGTATATTATCCTCGGCAATATTGACGGGCAGTACATGTTCCACATCAGCTTAGAATGGTTCAATCATATCGTCATTTGTTTCTAACTCTTTCGACTTAGGTATAATAATCTGTGCTTTGGTTTTGATAACTCACATCCACCCTTGGCGGGATGTAGGATATGATGTATAATAAACTTGTTTCGCATGTTAAGCAAGTATGATTTGGTCATGACCAACTATATATCTCCTTGACCAGTGGATCTCAACATTTCCATATTTGTCCACTTTTGCCCCACACAGAGTGTTATCAAACCACTCACATTTAAACAGAGTCATTGACTTGTCCCACTGGTAATCCAAATGAATTATGTCAATTAACTTCTCGTAGTAGTCGACCTCAACCCCGTCAACTTGGCCACCTCGACAACATACAACATAATTGCAACTTGAAATATTTTCATTCCCTTCAAAAGTTGCAAACCGATACCCATTGATTACATATTTTCTGATTAGGGTAACAACTCTTGCAGCTCCGTAAGATAAACTCCACCCAACATCATGTGGAGCTAATTGGTTTTCCACGAAGTAGGATTGGAACCATTGAGGAAATTCAGCGTTCATGAATTGATCAACTTCAAAATCCAACATCAAAAGATATGTTGATCGGATCCATTTGGAGAAGTAACTATAACAAAAAAATGAAATTAATACTTTACTACTTACCATAACAAGAAAAATAGAGGAAATCGTACTCTAAGTACAGACGGCCTTTTCATAGTTCTTTAGAATGTACCACTTCGCTACTCGCTTATCTATTCCTTCTAGAGTTGACCTACAATGTTTTCCCACAACTCGGCCTGGAAAATTAAATATTGATATCTAACTACTCATATCACCGCCATCATCATTGCGAGGTACCCCCTCCATCTTGATATAATGTCAAGGGGATAATAGTATGATGCAAATTTAATGGCCTCTTCGAGTAGATAGGCTTCAACGATAGATCCTTCAATGTACCTTTGATTTTTTTTTGAGTAAATACTCTTTCTGGTCCCTGACAAAAAACACAGACCCCATTTTGGTCCCTTACAAAAAAATCGACCCTTATTAGTCCTTTTTAAGGGACTAAAAAAGACATTTTGGAAATTTGTTAGGGATCAAAATATCAATCAATCGACATTTATTCTTCCTTTTTATGGACTAAAAAGGACTTTTTTTTGTAAGGGACCAAAATGGGGATCACGTTTTTTGTCAGGGACCAGAAAGGGTATTTACTCTTTTTTTTCTTGTACTTAAGTGTGCATAAAAACCTATAATGTAGAATCACAGGGTATTTATAAACTATAGCAACATGTGGGTCAATTAATAACTACGCAAAAGAAATATATATATTACCTCTCAAACAGATACATCTACCTCTATTGTTGTGGACCTCCTACCCTTGCTTCGTAAGCCAAGTGAACAAGCAAGTGTTCCATTGAGTCAAATAAGCTAGGAGGAAACACCATCTCTAACTTGTATAGCATTATTCACACGCTCATTGCCAGGTGTCGTAATTTTTCAACATTAAGCTCAGAAGCACAAATTTCTCTAAGAACATGAAAAATTCTATGATAATAGTCCATATATGCTTCGCAGTGTGCTTTGAACGCCCATGCCAACAGTCTGAAAAAAACATGACAATCTTGACTCATTATCCCGAATAACTTCGCCTTGTGCATGTCGACACATCTTAAAAATTTTGATACATAACCGTCCGGGAGTTTCAAATCTTTAACCCATCGCAACAATTCTAAATTCTGCTCTTTGTTCAATGTGTACGACACTCTAGGTTTAGAAGTTTGGCTTGTGGCATACTCCACCAAATGCAAATTAGGCCTTCTGTAAATCGCTTCTATGTCCTGTCTCGCGTTGACTGTATCCTCCGTCTTTCCCTTAATGTCCATCATGGTGTATAGAATATTGCAAAACACATTCCTCTCAATATGCATGACACCAGGTTGTATCTTAACAATTAATCTTTCCAACATCGTAGATCCCAGAAGATCTTGCATTTGTTCTAATGATGATGAAAGCCATATCCCTTAAGTTTGCTAGAAGCAGCCCCCTCTTCATTACTTTAAATATGCTTTACCATGTCCCATATTTCTTGGCCACTTAAATGACGAGGTTTATTTGACCGTTCGACCATATTCCTCTTGAAGTCTTTTATTTTTCCTAAGCGGATGATCGATAGGCAGGAATCGTCAGTGCCTGTTAAACCACTAGACCTTGCGATTATATTGCAAGCTAAAACCCATGTTCTGTTTAAGACATATCGGACATGCAAGCTTCCCTGACGTTTGCCCAACTACTCAACATCCTGAACGTAGGGAAATCATTTATCGTCCACATTAAGTTAGCCTGCATGGTGAAATTCTGGCTCAATAATACATCGTACGTAAGAACCCCTTTACTCCACAACATCTTCAACTCATCTATCAAACTACTAGTAGGAACAAAGCTACCATCAAAGACATTCGACGCTGGCCTAGCTTGATAGAAACCTAAAGTAGCCGTACGAACGAGATATCCAAAGAACAAGAAGAAGGAAAAGGATTGAATAGAGGAACTCCTGAACATTTAGCGATCTCGATGTGTCCTTTTTGTTATTATTGTAATAAAAACCTTGAAAACATGTACATTAAAATTTTTCTTTCAAGACCAACAATGAAACTAGACCATTTGTTAGTGTCTCATCAACTAATATGATATATTGTATTATCAAATTAAATTTGGGAATTATCAACTCTAGACCTTATAATAATAAGCCATAATCTTTAATTACAACTAAAATTATTTCTAATAAATTAATCATATTGTCCAACCATTTATATTTTCTTTGTCCGAAACTTCTAATGAATTAATCATATTGCAATTCTCTCTTCATGCATAGAAACCTTAGTTATGGAGTATTATTCTAATCACTTCAAGGTGTCCAATTTCACATATTTAAGAATTTAGAATTCTTCGACTTAGTACTGGCGTGGCACGTATAAGAATTTAGTTGGAGCTTCTTTCTGGAGAAGTTAGACTTAGACCCTACTCATAATTGGGGATATCTTTTGCTAAAGTGTAACATCTAAAGAGATAATTCATTAACTATTAATAATTTCATACTTTCAATGATGGATAGATCAAATATCAAGCAGTTCATAATTTGTCTCATACACTTGAAGAATTTTCAAAGCGACAAGTCATATTGTGGTCATAAAAATAAAATCATAAAAGTCATAAACAAAAGTTGGAAAAGAGATTATATATATGTTTTGTTACCAGAGAAATGAGGAGGAGTTGAGGACTACCGGAGGTCGCGAGGAGGAGTGGAGCAGACGACCAAATGGGTGAGGAAGAGGCGGCGAGGCAGACGGGCAAGGAGGAGGTGGAGGGTGGGAGGGCCAAACGGGTGAGTCAGACGACCGGGATGCGCGAACGAGGTAGAGGTGGAGGGTTGAAATGCGCGGATGAGGCGGAGGTGTGGAGAAGCGCGGACGCAAAAATGGAAATAGTGCAGATTTGAAAACTAAGATAATACTTTCGATTTGCAACAGAAACATATTCCATCATAAAAAGTAACTATTTTGTGACGGAAAAGAGTTTCCATCACAAAATAGTTACTTTTTGTGACAGAAAATCTTGTCTACCGCAAAACGGCGCCTAAGACAGAACCCATATCTGTCACAAAATGGTGTCCAAAAGGGCATCGTTTAGCAATGGATTAAGCAATCTATTGCAAACGGAGCCCTGTTTTACGACGAATGGAAGACTCCATCACAAATTGGGCGTTGTTATGAGACAGATATCCTAACCGTTGCAAAACGGAATCCACAAGGGCACTGTTTTGCAAAGGACGGATCAGTCCATCTCAAAAGGAGCCTCTTTTTACGACAGATTGATCAATCCGCCGCAAATGGCTTCCTATTTTACAACGGATTGAATAATTTGTCACAAAACAGCCTTTTTTGTGACGGAATTACATATTTCAATTTGTGATGGATATTAAATTCCATTGCAAATTGTGGCCTATTTTACGACAGAAAAAATCTGTCACAAATTCTATCACTATTTCTTGCTTTTCTAGTAATGTCTCTCCTTCTTTTGTTGTACACTGTAATATCCTGAATTCTGGGTATTGAGACTTGAGAATAAGCCTAAAGTAGGCAGACGACTAAGCCCAGTTCAAAAAAAGTCCCAATGATGTTGAGAGATATGAAGCCTCTCAAGGACTAAGTAACTAGGCTATACGGGTCAGGGGACCTAGTATGTATAAGCCATAGAATTATAGTGTCAATGGAAAAACAGGTAGAGAAGACCTATATTTGGGTATGATTGAGGATTATTGATTGACCTTGAGGTGAAAAAAAAATTAGAATATACCCTGTGATATTGAGGATTTAGATGGAATAGAACCTTGTGAATAGTGTTATTCGATTGTTTTGAGGATTAGACTAGGAATTAAGAATCATGATCCTAGTTTGTATTCTGGGTATTGTTGAGGCAATATGACTCCTTAGTATTGACGTTCTAAGAGTCAAATTTTGAATTTGACAATTATTGATTTGAGGTTATTTGAGGATAGTGCTTGAATGTTGTAAGCTATGAAGAATCATGATGATCGTAGCATGTTTATTGGGTATGGCCGAGGTTTCAAAATCAGGTAAATGACCTAAGACTCTGATTTGATAAGAGAGATTCTTTAGGCATTTGATTCATCTAAATGCATTGAGGCACTAGAGTATAGAACCCGTATGTATGAGGTATTTGGAGGTTACTGGCTAATAGGAAATGATTTTAATTTCATGATATTCCCTTAGAAAGAATGATTGAGAGTAGAAACCTTGATAATATCGATTGATGATGTGTCATCAACATGTGAATTAAGGTATGGTTGAGGATAATACCTATTCGATATGGGGTATTTTGAGGTTGTTAGTTGTTGTATCAGCATAGGGAAAGAACGTGAATATTCCCTAAGAAGTGTATGATTGAGAATTAGTGTCTCAATGGAATAGATTGATAGCTAGAACCCCGGCAACCACGGGTTGCAGTCTCATGACTAGGACCGATAGCTGTAGTTTATGATAGTGGCTGGTGATTTCCCATGGAAGATGTGGGTTAGATACCCAATAAGGAAAAATTGGATCTGAGACTATGCCTGGAGCTAGATTAATTATTATTGAAAGTTCATATACACAATGAACCCAGATGAAATTTGTGTGATTTGATGTATTGTCATGGGGAGTTCCAGTGCTATACATATTGAATGGAATTATGATATGAATATATGGTAGGTAAAGAGACCTACTAGATTGATATGATTTTGGGTTGTTGAATTTATTAAGTGTTCAATATGAGACCTTAAGTCCTATGTGACTAACATGTTCATAGGTTGGCAAAAGCCCACAACTATTAGACCGAGCAAAGTGCTGAAAAGGTTGTAAGCCAAAAGGTTACAAGCATTCTCCTAGAATGGCCAAAGGGATGGAATGTAATGGACTGAATATTCTATGAATGGCTCAAGTAACAAAAGTTAGAGCCTGGAATGTATTTGGGATTGATGACCATCTATATCAGTTGTCTAGTTCCTGATATGTATGAAAATAGAATTTTAAACTTACCAATGCACCTGCTATGTTTATGAAATTTTGAAATTGAACTTTCTGAACAAAATTTTCAAATGAAATGTTTTTTAGAATTTGAGAACAGTTTGAAATGGTTATTTTTGAACTATGTTGTCTCATAGATAGGGTCCTCATAGAACCCTAATTTGAATTTGAATTGTGAACCATGTTTGTGGTGGAAGCAGTACAAAACTAGAAAAGGCCAAAAACTATTGTAGACATACACAGTTTGTTGGATCTTGCTAGATGTTTTAAAATGTTTTGAGATCACTGACCATTGTTAAAAGGATTGGGATATACTATTGTACTGAAAGGTTGAAGTGGTGGCGAGAGCTTTTGAATGTTAAATTTGTGAAATGAATAATCCCTCTCATTAATGTGTGCCTATAGTAAACATTTTCTGAAAATAGTCCGGCAATGAATTGTTTTCACGAAAATTTAAGCTGGCAGCAATATAATTTGAAAATGTATAGCACTATTACTTTTCGTATAGTGCGAATTGGGAAATGTACTGCGACCACAGAGATTTTCAAATGTGAAATGTTGAGTATGAGACAACATAGTAAGCGATGACATGAGTATCATCACTGTTATATTGAAATGAAAAGCGGCGCAATTGGTGATTATGTTGATACATGAATAGAAACTAATAGAATGGTTTACAAATTTGAACTAGTTAAATCAGATAGTATTTTCCAGTAACCATGCTAAGCAAGAGGAAAATGGTTCAAGAGCTTAAAATTGAGGAAGCTCATATAAAATTGATGAGTAGAGGCTCGAGGCGGTAAGATCCGATGTGCAAGATTGCACGAGATGGTGTCCCTAGGCTGTAAAACCTGAGATACTTAGTATATGTGTGGAATGTTGATTAGCATAGTGACTTTAGACCAGTGTGTCCAGAGTACTTGGAACAATTTTACCCCGGACGTTTATAGAACGTAAAAATTTTGCCCTTCTGTCGCCCAATATTAAATTTGACTATTAAATCAATCAAAGAACATACATTTCATGCCTTGAAAAGGTTGAACTTGGAGTCAAAGAGGGAGATCCTTGAGACGTTGAGCTCAAGGCCGCCAGAATTTTGAAGCCGAACTAGTCAAAAAGGATTGAAAAGTCTGCCGCAAAACCCAGAGGAAGCATCACTTATGATCTAAGCAAATGAAACGCAAAACGAGAATGAATTGTCCCAAAAATTGGTTCAGTAAGACAAATCAATAATGATAGTAGTTACCTTTGTATAGATTGATCTAGGCCACCTACCTTGTCCTACAAGGTAAATCTATACTGCTCCTAAAAATTCCAGTGATTTTAAGGGAGGGTATAGATCTATACTGCTCCTAAAACTAAATCTATACTGCTCCGTAAAATCATTGAAATTTTTAGGAGTAGTATAGAGTTACCTTGTGGGACAGGGTAGGTGGCCTAGATCAATCTTTACAAGGTAAATACTATCACTATTGATTTATCTTACTGAACCAATTTTTGGGATAATTAATTTCTCTTTTTGTGTTTCATTTTCTTAGATCATAAGTAATGCTTCCTCTAGGTTTTGTGACAAATGTTTCAATCCTTTTGGCCGTCACTTTACAAATTCCCGGCCTTCTTGAGCTCAACATCTCAAGGATCTTCCTCTCTAACTCCACGTTCAACCAAGGTATGACATGTGTGTTCTTTAACTAATTTAATAGTCAAATTTAATATTGGGGGACAGGAGGGCAAAATTGCTACGTTCTGTAAACTTCCAGGGCAAAATTGCTTCTCAATGAAAACTTTTGGGGCAAAAATAATACTTAAATCTATTTAATTGATGAGGTGACATGTCACATGGCACAGTAGTTAAACTTAGCGGTCAAAATTAATGGAAGGGAAAAATTGCTACGTTTTGTTAACTTCGTGGCAATTTTACTCCAAAAAACTTCCGTCCACTCGCTCCTCAGCCAAAACTTCTGGGGCAAAAAAGATACTTATCCCAATAAAAAAAGCTTACGCACATACCTACCCAGGAGAACTTCTTCCAATTTTTTGCATTTTGTTAGAGATGATTAATTGAGCTGCTAAAGTCAATATTATTGGTTCTATATATGTATGAAAAGAAGCATGAGTTAAGATATCTATCCAACTAGGAAAAGATTATATGAAGAAAAACAAGAGTTTAAAAAGATGAATAGCGTTTATGTATGTATGAACCTTAACTCATTAATTTATCATAGTTTTTTGCGTTTTGTTAGAGGCATTTGGATGTCTACATCAACATTAGACTGTCCATCTTCTTCTTCACTGCCATTAATGGATTGAGAATTGCTTAAGCCGTCACTTGATGCTTCTGTTGCTCCCAATTCATTATGATTATGATAGTAGTCTGAATATTTATTGCTGCTGCTACATCCTTGACCCCTTGTTCTTCGCCATGCTTCAAAATCTTCTTTACACAATACACGCCACCCACACTTCTTTATTTCAAAATTTGCTTCCATTCCACTGTTGTCGACATGAAAACTAATTTGAAGTCTTTTCTTATTGACATATGTGAAAAAGAATAAAAAAAGTTGGTTACGATCATTATGGCTTTTAATTTTGATGCGAGCATATTGATTTGGGATTTCATCTCCAACATTTCTACAAATACGAACACAACAGAACTCCGTGTAATCTTCATAAGAAGAAGACGCAAGATAATGACCTTCTACAACTAAGCATACAGCTATTCCCATCTGTTTACTTGAATGGTGATGATCTTGTATGTCTGTTATAAATGAAACATTTGGCTGACGAGGCCAAGCGTCATCACAAAAGAAATTTTGATTGTGAAACCATGATGGCACTTCACTTCCTCCAATATTCAGAGAAAAAGGATCCATATAATCTGATCTCCACTTTAACAAATATCTATCCTGTAAAAAATATCAATATGTTGAAGTACAATGATTATAGTATGTAAAAAACTACCATATAAGATAACCTCCTAGAATATTCATAATGCAACACTCATTTTAATTCATGCCATTGTAAACAGAATTTTCACATAGAAGTTATAAAAGTATAATGATTTAAATGCGTACACAATAAATATCTGTATAGTTTAACAAATCAAACAAACCTGATATTCAATTTGTTCAAAGATCTTCCACAAGCAGTTGGTGATCTAATATATATTTCATTGAAGGACAGTCAATTGCCTCTACATTGTCCAAATTTGATGGATGTTCTAGAAATGACTGAAGCCTTTTGCAATGATTGAAGCAAACATAATTAAGCTTCAAAAGATTTAAGAAGAAGCCAAAAGGTAGGCTAACAAAATTGTTTCCACTTAGAAGAAGGGTCTTCAATGATGATAGAGCATTGATATTCGAAGAGACTCATCAGACAGATTGCAATAACTTAGGTCTAAGACCTCTAAATTTGTTAAACATGATAAAAAGGGGGGTAGCAATAACCCAATGAAAATTGAAGGCCTTGTAAGCCTAAAGAACCTAGTCCAAAAAGAAGAGAAATTTGGTGAGGATGATTGTGCTTGCCCACTACATCCACTAAAAGATAGTGATCTTAAATTTTTCAAATGAAGTATTGATGAAGGAACTTCATTAATAGCAGTTCCACTAGCATCAAGCTCCTCCAAAGCTGCATTTTCATTCAGATTCTCTCGGTAGTCTTGAGAGTTTTGCGCATCCATAAATATTGAGAATTTTAATAGACTTTAAACAATGAATTACATTTGGAAGGCATACCAGACTTTTACAATTCCTTAGATTTAAAACAACAAGCTGACACAAATTGACGAGTGATTGAGGTAGTTTTTTGATGCCAGTCTCCCCTACATCAAGTTTGGATAGACATTTCATGCTTTTCCCAAATTCTGGAAGTCGTCTAATTTGTAAGCAACCTGAGAGTATAAGAGTCTCGAGGCATTTCATTTCAAACTTAGTTGGAAGATTTTTTATACTCTCACAACCCTTTAAATTGACCATGACAAGGTTCTGATGATGTCCAAGAGATGGATGTACTTCAACAAGATTTATACAGCCTTCAAGAATGAGATTTTGAAGATCAGGAATTTCATCAAAATTTGGTGTCTTGATTAGATATCTTGAATAGCTTAAATCCATAAATTTAAGCCTTCCAAAAGCCTGAGAATGACAACATAAAAAGTTTTAAAAATCACACACACACGTACATGTATGTATGTATGTGTATGTGTATGTATGATAAAAAGTCCATTAAATTATTAATAATTTTTTGACTAGAGAGACTATAATTACCTGTGATCCTCGACATAGTTGTTTTGATGGACTAGGTTTCATTTTAAGATCAATGAATTCCTCATGAAAACCATGACTTGGCAGATCATCTAAAAGAAATCCATTCCATTGTAGGACTTTTAATGCACTTGAAAAGCATTCGAGTCCATAAGGAAGATTCAAAAAACAATGAGGGTCATGTGAACAACTTGTTATGATGAGTAATTTAAGATTACTCATCCTTGAGAAGGCTTTAGGGTCCCAATATGACACACATTCTTGGTCTAATCTTAATATTATACCTCGGATTACTTTAGACCCCTGTACATAAATGAATATGTCAAGCTAATAACATATAAATAATGAAAAGATTGCTAAGTAAAGAGTGCACAATCACAAAAAATCATGAGTATTACCTTTTTTCCTTCTAACAAAGAATTAGCATCTTCCAAGGACCATATCCTACTACGCTTGCCAACATCATTGGGTGATTCCTGGAAAACAATATTCTTACCCATTTCTTGAAGTATATCATGCACCCACAAAATCCCTTTATCATCAATTACCAATGATTTATCAATAAGAACTTTTATTCCAACTATTGGGTGAAGAGCCATATTTTTTAACATTTGTATGACATAATCTTTCTGTTTCCCATTAAAAAAGAAAGTAATATCCAAAAATATGGTCTTCTCATCATCATCTAATCCATCAAAACTCACTTGAAGTATCTTCAAGACATCATTCGGAAGAACTTTCCTGAACTTAGCTATTGCATCTTGCCATTCTAATATATTTCTTCCACAAAGAAATGAACCTAACACTTTGAGCATCAAAGGAAGGCCTTTAGCATATTGAATCATAGTTCTAGAAAGCTCCAATAAATCTTTATTTGGCTTATTTCCTTTAAAAGCATTTTGATGGAAAAGTTCAAGAGACTCATCATCACTCAAGAATTTCATGTCATATTGAGTATATACATCATACGATGATAACACATGCTTATCTCTAGTTGTTATTATTACTAGGCTCCCTTCACCAAACCATCCTCGTTTCCCAGCCAAGTTTTCAAGCTGGCTTGTTTCACTCACATCATCAAGGACAAGTAGAACTTTTCTATTGCATAACATGTTTTTTATCAACTTCCTTCCTTCATAATAGTCATCCACATCCATGCAGCTTCTTTTATCAAGAGAAGAAAGAAGTTTTCTTTGCAAGGAAGTCAAACCATCTGTTTTAGATACTTCTCTAACATTATGAAGAAAACAATGAATGTCAAAGCTTTTGTTCCTTAGCTCATAGAAAGCCCTAGCAAGTGTAGTCTTACCTAAGCCTCCTATGCCCCATATTCCTACAAATTGAACTCCACTCATTCCATTTGCTATCAAGGAATCTAGTACTACTAGTTTTGATTGAATTCCAACTATTATCTCTGAGTCAAATGGAAGTTCATCACATAATTTTGACCACACTTCTTCTACTATAGTTTCAATAAGTTTTGTTTCATGCCTGTGAATGAAAATAAAATAATATCATAAACACCTTTATATATATATTCTAATCCATTTAAATAATTTTCTGAAGGAGAAAAAAAAAGTTAAAATAACAGGAAAATGTCATGATATTGATTTAGAGTATTGAAATTACCAATTGTCGAGTGCCAACCAGATAAGTTGGCAACTTCTTCCAAAGCATCCCTCCATTTTTGCACCTTCATTTTGTCTTGTGTGAATTTTTCTTCAAGTTTTTTGAATGCTTTGCCAAAATTTCCTGTTTGATGTCGAATATCTGATGGATCTACACCATAAAAGATTGGAAATACTGATAAGCCTGTTTTTTTCTTTGAATGAAGGATCTTTAAGAGCTCATCCAAGCACCAAGTTGAAGAAGCATAATTTCCAGATAGAACAACAATAGCATAAAGTGATTTTTCAATTGCCTGAAGCAAACTCGGTTTAATGAAATGTCCTCTCTCGAGTTCTTCATCATCCCTGAAGGTTGTGATTCCCCTGCGTTGTAAAGCATGATACAAATGATCTGTAAAACTTCTACGAGTGTCTTCTCCATGGAAACTCAAGAACACATGATACTTCCATCTCATAGCTGAACCAGAAGAGCCTAAAGGGTACGCTGCTCCATGAGCACTAAGTGCCATTGCAATAATTTGGAAGTTGATGAACCCTACAAATTACAAATACATCTATCAGCATCCGGAGATATAATATAAATGTGAAGATAATTAACAAAAAAAAAAAAAAAAAAAAAAGCGCAGAAAGAAGAGCAGTTTTATTCTAAGAATAAATTGTAGATTATTTGGGACGCTTAAACTATAGTTTATGATTTTCCTACGTATATAATATGATTTTTCCAGATTTAGGTATGATTTTACCAATCTAAAAAGAAAATTTGGAAATAGCTAAATAAATTGAACCTTAAGGTTAAGCTCTTGTTTGATTCTAGTATTTATTTTTACATTCTTAGAATAATTCCATAGAGTATATTTTTTTATAATAATTTTTTTAAACAAAAAATTTTAAAAAAAAAAAATTGAATCATTATTTTGAAAAGCATCATATATAAAATAGTGATGTGAAGGGCAGAAGACTAGTTTGTTTTATTAGTATAATTGTTTCTAATGTAAATACGGTCACGCCCTATCATACCAGATGTATGATTAACATAAAGTTAAGGTGCTATTTTCTTTTTACAATCGACGAAATACACTTCATTAATGCAATGTTAAGTAACCTTATAATATTTATTTATGAACCTTTACGTAAATGTTCAACATAGATCTCTTTAAACAATAGAAAAAATAAATAAATAAATAAGATTTATCATAATATCAACTTAAATATATTTTTTTTAAAAAACAATCAGTAAAAGATTTCCATTCAGAAATATGAAAATATTTTTTTTAAGAAAAACAAAACTTGTGTCATCAGAGGAACCAACACAAAACAAATAACAGGTGTAACCTGAAGGTCATGAATAACCGACAGAACTCCACTTCGAATAGTATAACATGAAAATCAGACTAACATATATATTACATGTTACCCATTTTACTTTGGCGACAATTAACTGCTCCTTTGAGTTATAATTTATCTCAAGCCTTTTAACAAACACCTTGTGTGCAACAATTATCAAACAATTTCCTCACACCTTCTACCATCCAAATCTCTTACCAAATAATTTTAAAACATTATTATATATACACGGATAGTTTTCTAAGCTTCCTATTAATTTCTCTTCTTTTTTTTTTTTATAAGACTATTAATTTCTCTTCTACTCATTCCATCAAAAACCTTATACATATCTTGCTATCTAGAAACAAGCACATAGTTCATAAATCATCAACCGTACAACTTTCAAGTATCCAACCAATCTCACCAGAATTCATAATCTAAGTTTATTAACAAAATCTCAATTATATGCCAATATATATAATTTTCAAAATACAAACCAGATACCTTTCAGCACTAACATGTACATTACAAGACTTCCTACTCCAATCCATAACATATTTTAATTTATAATCACAATGATACAGACTTATTCCATCTTATTTTTCTTATGACAGTAACAAGAAATAATCTATATTATCTATCTACGTTAGCTCCCTTTCCTTCTATATGTCATTTAGACCATACTCTGACACTACCCTGTTTCACCATCATATAGGAAAAATACCCACATATATGTGATCCCATGAACACCATCCACAAACGACGGAAAGGCGGGAGGAAGAAAGAGGGGTACGTTCAAGTGCACTCTCCCACCTTAGAAACAGACAGTCACGGAGATGAAGGGGGATTAGGAGATACAAAGGAAAATTTGAGATTGAATCACGTGAGATCCAAACACAAATCGGCGATGGAAGTGAAAGGAATGACAACGCAAATTAATGAAATAGATACCACCAAGAAGCTTCCAGAAATCTTCCTCCCTGTTGTTGTTGTTTTTCGCCCCCCCCCCCCCCCCCCGGGTGAAAGCGTCGATTATGGAAGAAGAAAAGAAGAGAGCATAAATTCCTAATGGTGAGCAGTGGATAAATCAATCAACATTCAGCAATTTCTTCACTTTTTTTTTTTTTTTTTTTTTTGGTGCTTGCCGAAGAAAGGAAGAAGATGAGAGAGTACAGAAGATGGGGTTTCAAGCCTCCCGAAGCTTCGCCAAGAAGTTACTCTCTTGACATGCTTAATATTTGAAGCCAAAACCAGATAACCATATACCAATGTCAATACTACTACAGGCCAACTTATATTTGTTAAAAATTTACAGATACGAAGAAAAGAATTAATTGATGATGTTGGTATAGGCTTGAGGCCAAAATAGGTTATGTTAATTGATAATTTGGGCTTTTAGTTAGCTGCTATAGGATCCTCTAGATTACACAGATAAGGTTCTATTATCTTTCTCTAAAACAATTATTGATTCACTATGATTGTATTGTAGATCTCTCTCCGATTCTTGATCTGTATGTTGGATTCTTTGCTTCCACTGGCCTTCTTACTAGCTCCCATTACATCTTTGGATGAAGCTTGAAAATCAATAGTCCAGCTCGATCTTTTGATTTCTCTTCTCTCCCACAACTTCCAGGTCCGAAGAAGAAACCGACAAAGCTCATTATTGGCGTAACAATGCCGGTTATACTGATTGAATTATTGGTGGTGGCCATTAGTATTTACTTGTTTAATAAAATAAAAAATGTCGACATAATAGAAGCTTGGGAGTTAGAAATCGGACCCCATCAATGAGGAGATTCTCTGAAAAGGTGGGTTTGGTCGAGTGTACAACGTTTCGAATTTGAAAACCCAGATGGCAGTGAAATGAATTTCCCACAAATGCAAACAAGGCCTTAGGGATTTCAACTCTAAAATCGTCAGCATTGGGCGGCTCTCTTACCATAATCTTGTTCAATTTCTGGGCTGGTGTCACTGGTGAGACGGGTTCGCATTCCATACTTCTCCTTACATGTTTTTTAGGTCTTCTCCATCTAATTAGAGGGATAAAACCATTTTTTAAAATTTTTTTATATATTTTGATTAAATTATATGTTGCATCCTGAATTTTTTTTTCACCCAGCATTTTAAATTAATTAATTTTTAGTCTTCTATTTAGAAATGCTTTCCCTATAACTTCAATCGTAAAAATTAATTAATTTAAAATATTAGATGCAAAAAAAAAAAAAAAAAAATCATGATGCCACATATAATTTAATCTACATAAATAAAATATATAAAAAAAAAAAAATAAAAAATAAAAAAATGCTTTCATCTCTCTAATTAAAGGGACAAGCACATAAAAAGCGGGAGAAGCATATAATGTGAATTCCTGATGAGACGACCTCCTCCTCGTATACGATTATTGGGCCAATGGGAACACCGAGCCAACTCAAGTACGACCAGAGTGGTGGGTACATTAGGCTATTTAGCTCCTGAATTACCTCAAACTGGTAGAGCCACTCCGAGCTCCGATGTGGATGCTTTTGGTGCTCTCATAATCGAGGTGGTTTTTGGAAGAAGACCCATTGAACCGTAGGCTTCACCAGATGAATTGGTTCTGGCGGATTTATTTAGCTTTATTTTTTGTTTGCAAAGTATCTATATTCATTTGTTTTGTCTTGCCCAGTCAGCATCATGTCAACCTTAAAAGTCAACTAACTGTCATTATGTATTTTTACACATATTTTAGAAGTTCATATTTATTTTTGGGTTAAGGTGCAATATTACCAACGAACTATTGGTCCAGGTGCAGACAACACAATAAACTATTTTTTGGACCATAAATGCCAATGAACTATTTAAAATAGCAAGTGAGCACAATTCCGTTAAGTCAAAATTAACTCCGTTGCCTTGTCAATTTTTTTTTTTTTTTTTTGTCTTCCTCATCAGTGAAATGGATTCCGAAATCTGACCATTTGACCGCTGGACTTGGGTGATTTCCCAAGATTCACATCTGAGCATCGAAGGCAGCTGGACGGGGACAGAGTAGCAATTCTCTCCATCACTTTCTCTATTCCATTTCTTCACTCCATATCTCTTTCCTTGATTTCTCTTTTCTCTCTAACTGCCTCTCACTTTATCTCGAGTCGCTTGTAGTATTTTGGTTCCTGTTGATCTTCGTCTTTGATCATGGCTGAGAATTTGGAAGACGGTGAGTTTTGTCTGCCACCGCAATTCCTCGCCGACGAGGACTTGTTTATGGAGAAGCATAGCTGTTTCGTCAAGCCAAAGAACTACGAGCCTGATTCTTTTCCGACTCTGCTTCCGTCCGAGTTCTCGTACGGATATATGTCCCATGGAGTTCCTTCTAACTTCAGTTCTCCGGTGGAGTCTGTGGTTGCCTCGAGCGAAACGGAGAGCGATGAGGAAGAACACATGGCTAAGTTAACTCGGCTTATGGCTCATTTCACCCTTGATTTTGATTCGGACTTTGCTTCCGATTTTGAGAAATCCAAGGGTATGTTTTTATCTGGTTCGCCTCAATCCACTCTTTCCGCATTCGGAAGTGAGTGTGGACACCGTAAAGGTTCTTCTAGCCATGGTAGCCCCAATAGTGCTTCTCAGGCATCGTCTTTGAGGGCAACGTGGGATCTACTACCCGCCGCCGTTGGCGAAGTGGAGAGGTTGAAGATGAATGAAGATGGATATGACTTCAACCATCAACGAGGGTTGGCACCATCCAGGAAGCGCTCTCCCGTGACGTTACCTGTGAATGGTTTAGAGGTCCAGAGAGTTTTGCAAAAATGGCGAGAGAGAGTTTTAGAAATTGAGTCCATCCGTTTCTTTTTTGCTTTTTCAAGCGCAATAGTAATAACGGACGTTACTTTACCACTGACGGATTTGTGCTCACTTGCTATTTTAAATAGTTCGTTTGTATTTATGGTCCAAAAAATAGTTTATTGTGTTGTCTGCACTTGAACCAATAGTTCGTTTGTAATATTGCACCTTAACCCTTTATTTTTTGCCTCTTAAAAATGTATTTGGTATTGAACGCATTTTGAGAAAAAATTCATGGGAATTTATACAACTTATACACACACACACACACATATATATATATATATATAAATGTGTGTGTGTGTGTTGATTCTTCTTATTAATTTGCAAAGTTCCGTCTTGGTCATTTAATTTGTTCAAATAATCTATACAAATATTTTCTTTTATGCACAAGTACAATTCATTATCAAGAGAAATTTCACATATCTAAAACAGAAATTTCACTAAATAAATCTAGAAAGGAGAAAGGAAGAAAGTTGAAACCTGAAGGATGAAATAATATCGAATGATTTGTTGGATTTCAACCCGATAAGATGAAGTCCAGTAGCATGCTACAAGATCTGTAGAAAGAAAAATGGAGAAACATTGACAAGTAAAACGGTAGGAGTGAGCTCAGGTCTTCTCTTCTCTTCTCTTCTCTTTAGTCTTACTCTTTCCTTTAACCTTTCGGCGTTCAATTTCAAACCGTGTACTACAGGGCTTGGCTTTGCTGAAGGGCAAAACCATGGGACCCTATGTTAGTGCTGTATTGGGTTTTCACTTTATATAATGTATATGTGTGTGTGTATTATATATCTTTTAGTTATTATATATTAATATAGGTATATTTTTAGTATTTTTAATTAGGTTAGATTTTACTTTTTATAACTATATCCTTATATTGCAATTATTTAAAAAAAAATGGCATCAGGTTAGTGTTCAAACCACTATTTCCTGTTAACATTGCAGGCCCGTAGCCCACTAATTTGAAACATATTCGTCCCTTTTTTTTTTGGATTCCCCTACCAGTGTCAGGAACTATAACCAATTGACTATTTTGGGTAGCTGGAATGTAGGCCGACATTAGGAGAAACATTGCAACCCCCATATAATTATTAGAACTGAATACCTTGGCTTGAAAACGAGTTTGAATTACCGCAGCCGTTCAATCTAAGCACTTAGTGGTATATTTGTCTGTTTTAATTCAAGAGTCACTCTTGCCAAAAAAAAATTCAAGAGTCACGTGTGTGTTATGGCATGAATTAAAAATAAGTTAGTCCATAATGACTTAAATTATTTCACATTCTATACATATTTCATCCTCAAATATAATACATAAATAATCATTTTGTTATAAACAAAAGCGGCTAAAATACCCTTTAACTTTTATCGAAAGTGTGAAAGTAATTATAAACTTTTAAAATTGGGGCAAAACATTAAATCTAACTAACTTCTATCTATTATAATGGGGAAAATTAATTTTTTGGCTCTTCAAATTTTGACTCACTTATAACCTATTCCCTAAACTTTTGACTCAATTGCAACTCAGCCCGTAATGCTTATGAGTCATTCTATGTGTCAAAAAAAATGTTAAATTACTATTAAAAATTACTTAGGTGGATTTTTCATAAATTAAAAAATAAAAAATAGTGTCCTTGTCTCCACCTACTCGCATCCCCCTCCATATATATTTTCTAGAAACCTCACTGGGCAAATTCCACAAAAAAGTTTCAAAATATATAACTAAATAGAGATCTATCACATAAAGTTTAGGCGCTAAAATTGTAGATTGCAGGAAACCACAAATTTTAGGGCCATAATTCATAGTTGGTTCCTCCCTCTTACAAATTGACGGTGGATCACCAAATGAATTTTTATAAGTAAAACTCAAAAGAGGTCAGAACTCAATACTATTGCAAATTTTTTCATTCTTTTACTGATGAAATTTTCAACAATGTTTGGTCCCATTCCTTGAAAGAGGACAACAAAAATGGGATTGCTTATTTTAGTGTTGACTCAAAAATACTTTTGTCATAAATATTGATATTGTTCGTTTGATCTTACAGACATGTGAAACAAATTTTCAAAATTGGATGATACATAGCTACTACAAAGAATTCTTAATTTGAATAACTCCGCAGTGTTTTTTAAAGAAAGACATTTTAAGCTCAATAATAATAACAAAATTCCTAAATAAAATTTGAAAATATATAACAAAATAGGGATTTGTCGCCTTGCAATGTTTTTGGAAAATAAAGGTGGAGGGGGATGCGAGTTGGAGAAGCCAATGATGCTGTTTTTAACTTTTTCAATATATGTAAAATCCACCTAAACAATTTTTAACAATATTTTAACATATTTTAGCTTTATAGGATGACTAAAAACATCGGGGTTTGAGTTATAAGCGAGTCAACATTTTATTAACTAAGTTATAATCGAGTTGAAACTTTAAGGCCAAAAGATTAATTTTTCCTATTTAATAGATTAAAGTTGGTCAGGTTTAAAAGATTATGATTATTTTTGCTTCAAAAAATAGTTTATGCTTTCGATAAAAGTTGAAGTTTATTTTAGTAACTTAACTCTCAACAAAATATATTTTTAAAAAAAATCTTAAGAATGAGAGATAAGCTATAATTTTCTTACAATCTATGATGGATTGTAGGGTTATGTAAGGACTATAGACGGAAACCACGTTAGTTAATTTAATGCCTAATCCAAAGTCTGATCCTGTAGATAGAAAATAGAGATAACATAATTAGAATTAGAAAGGAAGAAAGTAGATCATCTGATCTAGCTCAGTATGAATACATGGCACCAGATCATACTAGACTTAACATCCAGAGTTAATAGAATGGTTTACCAAAAACCAAAACTTGTCTGTTCAAATTAAAGTTGAACAGACAGTGGTAGTCATGACGGCGTTATTGGCAAGAATCACACGTCAAGCACATGTTATAGCAAAATTTTACAGATAGAAAGGAAGAAAATAGGAACCTGATGTGATGGAACAAATATGAGTGAAACATTTCTTTGATCTGCGACCTTATTAGAAGATGAAAGATGAAAAACAGTTAGGCACTTATTTGTAGTTTTGAGAATTAATGAAGCATTTGGAGTCAACTCAACTCTGCTCTTTACTCGTACAAACCGCGTGGCTGTTTCCCACCTTGCAAGATTTGTTTATTTAATCATAAAAAGTAAAGACGCGACAATTTCACAGGCCCGCACCTTCTAATACGATAGCCAGAAACGTAATGATAAGGAGGCGTCGTCTTGCTGCGTAAGCTATTTTAATTGAAAAATCATTTAAAAAAAATATTTTTAAAAAAACAAGTCGTTGGTCTCATATTACGAATTGCCACCGAATCGAACGGAACGCAAGGAAAACGCTAAAATCTGATTAAGAACCGACGTAGACTCCGATACCCTTAACAATCAAAAATAAAATCCGATCCATAAAATTGAAGCCCCCAATGAAAAGTCAACAAACGCGAAAACTATTCCTCAATCCAAATCTTCGAAAAAGATGAAGGGTGCAAAATACTGACACAAACCCAAAGTTAATTAAAGATTAGAGTAAGTGACCAAGGAATTACGTGCATATACACATAACAAAAAGAAAAAAAAAAAATCAACCTATTATTACCAATTCTTTCTTTTTGGCTCCTTGAAAATCGATTTAGGAGGATTTTTTTTTTTCTTTTGCCTTCTTAAAACGATTTTTAAAAAATAGGATTGAAGCAAAAGTTTGGAGGCAAAATCCAAACACAAGAAAAAAGAAGGAGCAAGGGAGCAATACGACGCCGTAAATAATGGCAGACTTTGGATTAGAGTCGGTGAACTAAACCGGATCTGGTTTTCGATCCTCTTCCCTTCCTATTCTCTTCTATCCTCTTCCTTATTTGAGTCGTCGGATGAAAATCGAACAGTGTAGATTTTTTTAATAATTAAATTTTTACCGCATGCGGTAAATTTTTTAAAAAAAATGCATTATCCGCATTTTCATCCGACGCTAGATGAGGATGGAAGAAGATGAGAAGGGAAGAGGACTGAAGCCGGATCCGAACTAAACCTGCCATCTCTAACGCATTTGTCCAAGTCTTTATTTCCTTGGACGAAAATTCACTGCGCCCCCACCATTATCATATGGAATCTTTATTTCCTTGGACTGTCCTTCTTATGACTATGGCAGGCCTGGTCCCGTGACGCCTCCTGTCAATCAAAGCATATTTTTTTAATTATTTATAAAATCCCCACCCCACCCCACCCCTTTAATTATTTGAGGGCAAGTGGGCGGCATTTTTTTTGAGTGGGCGACAAACTCCCCAATTTATATATATATAAAATAAAATCATTTTTTTTACAACTCTTTAACTTTAGAAAATTTACTTCTCAACCGAGTAATTACAAGGTAATTTATTACAATAATTTAATCTCTCATAAATTATTAGTTCCAGAACTTTTTAATAAACTTTGGGATCTTACATACCTCTCCTAATAAATGTTCTTCTTGAAAATTGAATTTATATTTTTCATCTTATGCGGTGAGGCCCCTTACCATTGCAACCAACATCTTGTTAGTAATCATGTCTTCTTTAGATGAATAAGTTTCCTCTGTACTATATAGATGCACGATAAGGAATATAGATAGACATATACCTATTTTTCTATATTAATTAGTTGTTAATTCAATCAACCTACCGAGGATCAATTTTCTTCTTTCCAATTATTTTAGATCTGTATTTACTATATTTGAAGTTTTCATGCATTTTTTGAATCTGTGAATGAGATTTATGTTCTATCTAAAAGTTTTACTTGATTTGGTCTTGTGCAAAGATTCATACCAAATCAGATTAGGTTAGCTCTCATCCTTAAGTTTATTTTTTCTTTTTATTTATAACTAAAATTGATTATTCAAGTAGGACTGTAGGAGTATTATATTTGATGATAAAATATGTAGAAATGAAAAGGTGAAATAATGTAAATCGTTATGAACTAATTTATTTATCATTTATGTGATCACGTCATACGATAACGTATATATAAACATACGTGACACTTGAATTTAAATTCAAAGGAATATGTTTTAGATAATTGTTATATAACGATATGGTTCTAAAATAATGTAACTTTGATGAGTCAAGATTTTCCGTTAAAGGAGACTAATAGTGTAAAGATTTAAGGATAGAAGAATACTTTACAAACTTAAAAAACTAAAACGATATTTAATGCAAACAAAAAGGAGTAAACATATACTTTAGCCATTTTTTCATAATTTACCTATAATAATGATGCTCCCTCAATAATATTCAAAGAGGTGAGGGAACAAGGAAATTAAAGAAGTTGGCTAAAAAGTTTTAGAAAATGTGTGTTATATTAAGCATCAGATATGCAGTGCTAAAATTCTAAAATCACATTGCTGTGTGGAGTTTTAAGGAAACAAGTACGAAGAATACATGGCGAACATAATCAAAATTTCACCACAACCATGTAGACGTAAAAACGATCATTAATTCATTATTGTCACCATAAAAAATCACATCAAAATCAAATCGAATCGAATCAATACCAAAGAAAACTTTCCAAATCAGCCCCTGCTTTATTTGTAATTGGAACTGAGCGAGTATCTTCCTAAAGTTCTGAACAAACAAGCATGGTTCCAATTTGAGGGAACACCTGGATAATGGCCTAGACCAGAGAGAATGTTGTGTAATATACAATAATACTCTATATTTATCTCATCAAGTCAAAAACCTCTCTCTCTTAACATTAGAAGAAAAATAAAAGGGAAAAATAACAGAGCGTAATCATGTGGCGGAAATCGCGTACATAACAAACTAAACAAATAATCATACATTCTTACCGAAAAAAATAAATTACCATGCAACACTGGTCGCAAGTGTTTGAAAGCATAATTATAATATAAATAAATAAATGAACACCAAATTAAACAATATATTTGAAATCTTACATTGAATAGCATAGGCATAATCTCTTCTTATTTAGTTCAAAGAAAGAGAGAGTTCAAATTCAAAGGCAAAGTATAATGAAATTGAACAAAAACAAAAACAAAACAAAATAAGGGACTGTTTGGTAATAAGAGAAACTTCAACGTTCAAGGAACTCAACGCTCTGTTCCCAGAGTCTCCAGATACATTATTCATCCATAGATGAAAACGAAGTATCGATGTGTATGTATAATTTTTGTTTGTTTAAATGTGTATATATAATTTCACAGATCTAAAAATAAAGGATGATAATTTCATAGAATAAATTTTAAAAAGGAGCAAGGGAGGAAATGGGAACCTGAAGGATGAAACATTTTTTGTCCGAATGAAGCCAAATATTCTCGTAGTGTTCAATAAGAAAAGCTTCACTATTCTTTAATTAATAATTATATGTATATTAGAGAGGCAGAACGCAAAAGGACGCACACATGTGATCCAGCTGTGTTCAAAACAGTTTAATATGAACTATGGTTATATTCTAAATTTTTTACGTCAATTATTTAATTATATATATCAGATCCATGTTATATTTTAGATTGATAATGGATATAATATAACATAAACTAAAAATTTTACATATAACCTAAACCTCTGTTAAATTTCCACATTCGCCCTTAAGAAAATAATAAAGGAATGTTGTATCATTTATGGGGTTTAAATTTAAGTATTTGCGTATGAAGAAGAAGGTACACATACATAAAATGATGGGGCCCACATATCTGAGTCAAGTCAAGTAGCCTGCGACAAATTCTAGAGAAAGAAGAAAAAATGGTGGGGGTCAGGTCAAGTCTTCTCCTCTCTTCGGTCTTTACTCTTTTCTTCACCTTTTAAGGCGTTCAAATTTCAATCCGTGACTGACCACTCAGTGTTTTGTTTTGCTGCATGACGTGAAATTAGACACAAACTTCTGGCTCTAATAATATCACAAGATTTGTTGGATTCAACCTAATAAGATGTTGGGCAAAAGAAAAAAAAAAAAAAAAAAACACAAAAAACCTAATAAGATGAAGTAAAATGATGGGAGTGAGCTCAAGTCTTCCCTTCTGTTTATAGCCTTTACTCTTTTCCTTAAGACCACGTTCAAGATCGCGATTTTACTTAAGATCGAAGGGTTAGCAAGATCGTAAATCATGGGATCGCGGATCGTAAAGATCTTACTTTTTTAATTTCAGTAATAATAAAAAAAATATATGCATATAAAATAATATTTAGTCCTCGAGAAATAAAAGTTTGAACTCAAATTGTAAAAACATTTCGTTTAGTCTCTTCGAAAACTTTCATTTGTTTACACTTAGGTCCTTGGTCAAAACTTGCGTTTTGACCAGCTTCTAGGTTATTCCCAAATTGAAAAACGCAGACCAGCTTCTAGCTCATTCAAACGCAGACCAGGAAATAGCGTTGCGAACGAAGACAGGAGACCTTCGACCTTCAACCTTCAATCCTTCCTTCCTTCCTCCACCTTTCATTCCTTCACCGTCGCCGTCGACGATGGCGGAAGGTCTTTATGGCTACCGGTGCCTTGGCCCACTGGCCCGACGATCTTATAAAATTTGTTAAAATATATATGTATTTATTATATGATATTTTATTTGGCTAAAATTTGGCCCCCAACTAATTTTTTATCTTCTCGTAAGGATAATGTTTGTTTCATTACTCATTAGGTCATGAGAGGAAAGTAAAATTCTTATTTGAGATACCGAAAAGATCAGTATCATCTTATATATTGTTTTAATTTATAGTTATCATTATTATTTGTTTGTATTTTCCAAATGATTTAATACTATTTAGTAAATACTCCCTCCGGTCCTTATTTAAGGAACCAACTAACAATTTTCACAAGTCAATAAAAACAGTTAAAGTAATTAAATTTATCCTAAAATTTAAGTAATTTTCAATATTATCCCTATTAATTATACTAAACTCTAATATCATATTAATTATTACTCTCACTCACTACCTTTTTAATTATGGGTATACATAGAAAAAAAAATATTTAATGTTATTTGAAAACAAGCAAGTGTTTTATAAAAAGAACCAAATATACTTGTTAGTTGGTACCTTATAATAAGAATTAAAGAGAGTAGTTCAATATATTTATTTTTTGGCCCGGGTTAAAAAAATTTCCCCGGTTCAAATGTAATGGGCGCTTGACCTTAGCTTCCTCCACCGTCGCCGGTGACATCTCCACTTCCATTACCGCTGGTGAAGCTTCTGAAAACAGGGGGAACCTGAGGCTGAGATCCGACCAAGCAGGATCAACGATCTCCAACGACTGTACGATCCGACAAGTTTGCACGGTGATCCTACACGATCTTGCTTCAGTCCGATCCTACCGTCGATCCAGATCGTTTTCCTCCCAAAAAATTGTGAAATTGGCGATCCTACAAGTTAGATCGGCGATTTTGACAACCATGGTTAAGACTTTATCGTTCCAATTTCAATCCGTGTTACAGAATAAGCGTGTCTGTCTAAAAGTAAAAACCCAATAAATTGTTAGTTTTTTCCTTTTCAGACACACACACATATATACAATGTAATTATTAGAATAAATCTCAACCATTAAAATTTAATATAATGATGTAGATATTAATAAGAAAGGAAATGGAGAGACTGGTTAGTGGGGAAAAAACACCGATACAAAGAACTTTTACCAAAAAATGTGTCTAATTGAAGCACTTTGAAAAAGAATTACCAAAATAATGTAGTCAAACACGCCAGGATGATTGATGCCATTGGTGACGCCATTAGTGGCGTCAACAATTATATATTGACGTAGTGGCGTCAATTAAATAATAATAATTTTATAATTATATTTAAAATTATAAATAATAATTTTAATTAATTATAAATAATAAAAAGAGTAAATAATAATTGTAATTAATAATTAATGGAACTAAAATATTTAAAATTTATTATAAACCTTAGGATACAAGAATAATGAATAAATTAATTAATTAGTGAATTTATTATAAACCTTAAGATAGATAATTAATTATTTAATATTTTGTATATTAATAATTTGATATATAAATTGTAAAATATTATTAGCTAAATTTAATTAAAGAAATCTATGAGAATAATAATTAGTGAATTAATAAAAATATTTTGAGAAATATGTTGTATATTATTATTTATAGAATACCCTAAAATAGATAAGATAAGCTTAAATAGATAATAAATTTTTATTAAGTCATTAATTAATTATTCTCTAACTAATTAATTAGTGAATTTCAACCTGATAAGATGAAATTTAGCAGCCTGCTACAAATCCTATAGAAAAGGGAAAAAAATGGAAAATTACACGTAGGTCCCAAGGACCGAAAATAATTACAAAAAGTCCTATGAAATCACCAAATTACACAAAAAAGTCCCTAAAGACTTTTTTTGATATTATTTGTATAGAAATAAAATCCAGGTTTTAAAATTTTGTTTTAAATATGACATTTTTCTGTTGTAAATATGGCTTTTTCTCGTTGTAAATGGCCAGGATTTTAAATTTTCTTGTATCTGACTTTCTATTGTAAATCTAGCCTTTTCCTAAATAATGACCAGATTTTTAAATTTTGTTGCAAATACATCACTTCCTATTGTAAATCTAGCCTTTTCTTTGTAAATGACCTCGCCACGTTCAAAATCCAGGTGTTTAAATGTTGTTGTAAATATGGCACTTTCTGTTGTAAATATGACTTTTTTTAATTGTAAATGGATAGATTTTAAATTTTGTTGTAAATATAGCACTTCTTGTTGTAAATCTAGCTTTTTTCTATTGTAAATGACCTCTCTACTTCAAAATCCAGGTGTTTAAATGTTATTGTAAATATGACACTTTCTGTTATAAATATGGTTTTTTTCTATTGTAAATGGTTAGGTGTTTAAATGTTGTCGTAAATATGTCACTTTCTATTGTAAATATGACATTTCCTAGTTTTAATACAAATTGTAACATCCCAATTTTTCTAAAGCATTTTCGAAATACTTTAATCAGAGTAGAGCATCGGAATAATTTCAAAAGAGAGAGTATCTGATAAACATTCACTGTTGGTGTATCTGGTTGCTTATACAGTGGTACATTTATTTGAATATTCAAAAATACGCTAATACATATCCAAAAAGAAATTCTCCAGCTGGGTCTTCACTGGTGCTACTTGCCCTTGTCCTCGGTCCTGATCCCTCCGGATCCTGAGGCTATAGCAGGAGCTGAGGTTCAATGCCCATTGAACCTCAGGTAACGGTTAACCTCATGCTTAAATATGACAGTATATGTATGACAGATATTCATGGTGTTTCAGGAACAATCATTATATAGGCACACGCAGATGTATCCCAACAAGTACATAAGCACACAAAGCAAATGTATCCCAACAAGACATAAGCACACGGCAAATGTATCCCAACAAGTACATAAGCACACAACAAATGTATCTCAACAAGTATAGAAGCACACAACGAGATGTATCCCATAAGCACACAGCAGATGTAAAGTTATCTATCACATATAAGCATACAATAAGCATCAGAGTTAGTGTTACGTACACGAACGTACCTTTGTCCGTTCTGATTTCGGTACGTCTATCGGTTCGGTATGTTCCCAGATTCTCTCGGATATCCTATCACAATATTTTCACATTATTCTTTTACAAATAATATTCTAAGGGATATCTTAGCCACTAATGACCATTTCACTCCTGGTGAGTTCATTTTTCAATTTATTCCCTTAAAATTTCGTGAAAAACGCTACTTTCAACATTTCAGGCAGAATTTCCGCTAACTTTGAAAATTCATAATTAATTCTAGAAAAATCGAAATGAGGATCCGTAAAATTCTACGGAATTCTTAAGATGTCTATTTTGGATTAAAAATATTAGCTTCTACCCAGAACTTAAGAACAATTCCCAGTTTTCATGTGTTCATCCCTTGCCCAGGAAAAATTCCAGAATTTCGTAGCCCATTTTGCAGAATATTTATCTCACTGTACAGAGCTCAAATTAATATGTTCTTGAAATATTTGAAAAGCCCTATATGTCTAATTTAACCATGCATTTTCCCAGAATTTTGTGACTATATTTTCAATATGAAATTTTGGCATGTTCATCACTGATTCCAGAATTTTCAAAACCGATGAAATTTCACCGAACTTCGTTACTTTGATGTTTCTCTTCGAAAATTTTGCTATATAACTTTTCTCATCATTTTTTCGAAACAAAGCTAATTTTCACCATAAAAACATGTAAATAAAATTATTCTAGCATATTTAGGATCTAAGCTATTTCTATCTAAGAATTTAAGAACTAAAACTTAAAGAACTTAAAGCTAGAGCTAGAGAATTTACCAAGAACCTTGTTACTCCTTCAAGAAGCTCTTTGTCACATCCCAATTTTCGGAAGCGTTTTCAGAAATATTTGATCAGAGTAGAGCATCGGAAGTAAATAGTATTTAGAAAAGTAAGCGATAAACATCCACCGTAGTGTAAGAGTTGGTCATCAACGGTAAAATTTTTTTCAAATGTTATCATTGTTCAGTACAAATCAAAAAGGCTTCCTCCGGCCGTCTCCTACATCGGCTGCTTACCTCTGTCCTCAGTCCTGTTCACTCCGGAACACGAAGCTAAGGTGAGAGCCGAGGTTCAATACCCATTGAACCTCGTGTAACGGTTAACCTCATATTCATGTACGGTTATGTATGACGTTATCTCATGACATCACAGCTATATTCACATATAAAAAGCAATAACAACTCGCCACCGCATATGAATGTTATTACGGTCACTATTCACCGGTGCCACGATGTACGGTCGTGTCCTCAGCGCTAGGAAAACTCAACGGCGTTATCAACACCATAACCCGTGTACAGCTGTATATATATGATCAATACTTTTAAAAAACAGAATTTCAGTCTAGGAGTACAACTATCACACATATAGGTATACGATAAACATCAGAGTTAGTGTTACAGTACGCGTCCATACCTTAGTCGTTGATGTCGGTACGTTGGCGTCTGTACTGTGATCACGTTTGTCCTATAATGGTAATACCGCATTTATTAACTCAACAATAATATTCTAGAGGGTATCCTAGTCACTAGAGACCCTTTTTCCCTTGGTAGGTTGATTTTTCACTTATCCCCTTCAATTTTCTAAAAACGCAGGCCCAGCAATTCTGATCAGATTTTAATCGATCTTTGAAAATTCATAAATAATTCTAGGAACATCGAAATGAGGATCCGTAAAATTCTATGGAATCCTTAGGATGTCTATTTTCAAGTAATAATAATCAATTTTGCCCAGATTCCACGGTTCACTCCCAGTTTTAAAGTTTTGAGCCTCTGTCCAGAATTTTTCCAGAAATTCGTAGCCTTACTTTGAAGATTTTTATCTCTCTGTACAGAAATCATTTTGACATGTTCTTGACATATTTAAAAATCTCTATATGTCTATTTTAACCATGAATTTTATCAGAATTTTTGACCATAGTTTCAATATGAAATTCTGGCGTCTTCCTCACTGCCTCCAGAGATTCTGAAACCGATGAAATTTCGCGAAACTTCGTTATTTTGATGATTTTCTTCCAGAAATTTTGCTATATGACCTCCCTCATCATTTTTTCGAAATAAAGCTAATTTTGACTATAAAAACATGTAAATAAAATTATCCTAGCATTTTTAAGATCTAAGCTACTTCTATCTAAGAATTTAAGAACTAGAACTTAAAGAACTTAAAGCTAGAGCTAGAGAACTTACCAAGAACTTTGCTACCCCTTCAAGAAGCTCCTCACTCTTACTCTCAACTCTCTATTTCAGATTTCTTTGCTTGCTTTGGTGTGGAGAATATGAAGACTCAAGCCCCCTTATTTATAGCAAAAGGCTATGGCAATCTTGTAATTCTCTAACTTACACATCTCTCATTTTTGGCCATGGCTTTAAGTCTGAATTCTCCCTCCAGCTGAGCCAAAAACGTGGCCTACCTCTCCCCCATTCTTCCTCCTTTGATTTTTCACCAAAGCCTCTTGCCTTGGTGTCAAAATTGTCCCCATGTGTAAAGCTTTTGGCCCCAAGAGTGCTTTGGTGGCTCTTTCTCCTTCATGACTCTCCAAGCTTGCGTTGGTGGCCTCTCCACCTTCATGCATTTCCCAACTTGGTGTTCTAATTTCCTAGTTACTCTAATTATATTTGTAACTAGATGACTTTGGTGATTGGTTAGCAATTAAGCAAAATGCTCTTTGGGTTTAGTCTTTAATTAGCTTAATCTTTGGTCATTAATCCTAAAATGGTGTTTTAGGTGTTATTAAATTTATTTGATTGGTTACTAATTTAATCATGATCATTAGTAATCATCTTTATGCTAATCCTAACCCCTTATTGGTCCTTGACCTTTAATTATTCTAATACATCTTTAATTGGTGACTATTAACATTAATTGTAAAGAATTACCTAAATATTCCATTAGTGTAATTTTAATTGCTCTTTAATTGTTGGTAATTGCCCCTTAATTGTTTCAAGTGTTTTGATAATTCTTCATGGTCTTTTATGATTTAAATATGAGTTAAGTATTAAATTTAGGGTATTAGAAAATTTAGTCTCTTAATAAATTATAATAATTGGTGTTTAAGGTCCCTTGATTAATTATGAAGCCTTGTGAAATTTATTTACTTTCATGAAGACTTAGTTGATTTAATTATCATTGATTTCACTAAATTTATTTAGGTATTTTTTAATACTTTCTTGCTCTTTTAAATTCCACATGAACCATAGCTCAATATGATATTTATTTGTATTTTATGGTATTTTATGATGCTTATTAAATCATTGGGTATTCTAATCCTAAGGAAAAATTACCTAGAAAATAGAATAAACACATCTCAAAATTTGAGACCACAAATTCACCTATTTTAAATAGGGTTTAACTATCAAAATATTGTATTCAAGATAAATGAGAATTTTGGGTATTACACTCTTCACACTCTTCATTACTCTCTCAAATATGGTTAATACCTTTGTGAATTGGTGAAGAATAATGAAGACATTACCTCCCTATATATAGCAATTTTGAGGGTTAACTAGCTAACAACTTTTATTCATTTTTAACCTTTGGATTTTAACTTAACTAGGAAGTTTTAATCTCATCCTTTCAATCCAAATATTCAACCCCCCCCCCTTATCAATTTTACTTTAATGAAATCTATTTTTGGTTATTTGATCAATCACTACTACTTTTAAATTAAAGTATGCTTTTGATTAGTAGTTGGATATCCAGTTTATGGTCTAATTAGATTCCTGGTTGTACTAAGCTTATTCTTCAACGTTTGTAAAAATAGTCTTTACTAGGCTTACTTTTCGAGGTTAAATTACGTGGGTTGAAGATAAGTCCTTATATTTTCTCCAGGTTCCTACTTCTTCACAACTATTTAAATTTGTATAAATTCTCACTTTATTTGTTGTTTTGAGTTTTTCTGTGTACATAAGATATTTACTTGGATTTCAAACCATTATCCAATTTACTCTAGGATTTCAAACTTTATCAAATTTGCTTTAATTTTCTTTTTCGCTCTCTCATATACTAGACACACACACACTCACAACTCTTTTTTCTTATTGGTGGATTTAATTTCACATGGATTATGCTTTATTAAATTAATTGTAAAACACTTAGATTAGCTTTATGAGGTTTAATCTTTTAGATTAGCTTTATGAGGTTTAATCTTGACCTTTAATTTATGCTAATATCTTATTGGTCCAATTAGTTTCATGAGGATTAAGAATATTTTCTTGATTTATCATTGGCCAATTCAATTTCACAAGGATTAATATTAATTATTGGTTTAATCACAACCATTGGATTTCATTGTGTTTGTTTAGATTAAATCTTCTCCCTTGATTAATTGATTTAACTAATCATGAAAATTAATGCTTAATTAGGAAAGTATTATTTCACCCTCATTTTATACTTTTATTTTGCCTCTTGATTATTTTGCAACTAATCCCAATTAGTGCAAGCTAACTTGTTCATTTACTGTTGCTAATTCTCATTAATTAGCTTAAGTGTTTTCATAATATTTTCTTACTCATTTGTTCATATGAGAACTATAGTTTAATATGGTATTTATATCATATTTTATGATCCTAAATATAATTTCAAAATTGGCCCTTGATTCTTTATTAAGTTAAAATATCCCTAATTGATGACTTTTAATTGCCACTAAATTTATTATGGACATTTATAAAATTATTTTAATTAACGTAAATTTAATTGTCATTTATTTATTAGTAATTTCCTTTAATTGATTTACGTATTTTCATAACATTCTATGACTTTCTATAATTAAATAAAACTATATTGTAATATAATAATCATAGGGTATTTTATGATATCTAAACCAAATTAGAAAATTTAGGTCTTTGGTTTATTTACTTCTAGAACAAAATTCTCTAAATTAAGCTACTAAATTTTGAGACCACATATTCACCTTTTTTTAATAGGTATTTTCTATCAAAATATAGTGGCTATGCTAAATAGGATTTTTAGGGTATTACACAAATAATATAAAAAAAGTCCCCTACTTCTGTGTAATTTGATGATTTCAAAGGACTTTTTTATAATTATTTATGGTCCTTAGGTCCTGCTTGTAATTTTCCCCAAAAAAAAAAATGATGGGAGTCAGCTCAAGTCTTCTCTTCTCTTCGGTCTTCACTCTTTGCTTTACCATTTAAGGCGTTCAAATTTCAAACCTTGACGACCCACTGTTTTGTTCTGCGGAATGACGCGGAACCATGGGACCCTATCTTAGTGCTATATTTCTTGGTTGGGTTTTTACTTTATAGACACGCACGCTTTTAAATTCGATTTTACGTTTTACAACTATATCGTTATATAACAATTTATTTAAAACATATTCTTTTGCTGTATGATAAATAAATTAGTTCATAATGATTTAAATAATTTCACTATTTTATCATCAAATATAATACTCCTACTTTAATAATCAGTTTTAGTTATAAATAAAAGGGAAAATTATACACTGATCCCAAGAAAGAGAATTTATCACAATAAAACCCATTGCAATCATGAAATTATACAAAAGTCCCAAGAAACCTGGTTGTAATTATTTGTGAATGTACAATTACCAATTCTGCGTCGATTTCCCTATCATGTCTTCCAATTCCTCTCTCTTTCTCTCTCTCTCTCTCTCTCTCTCTCTCTCTCTGTTCTCCTTCTTCCTTCTCCTCTCTCTCCCCTCTCTCCTCTCTCATTTCTCCACTACTATTCAACAACTTTTGTAGAAAAAGTTATATTTTCCACTTGAAGTATTCATATTGAGTATTTGACAACTCCAAAAACCGTGGCTCTTTTCTCGTAATCATGTTTATATCTCCAAAAATGAAAAACAGGAACAAAACGATATCCTCAAACCCAAGAATTTCCACTCGACCACAAAAACAAACCGAATAATTTCCATATTTTCTTTGGCCGAGAAACTAATTTCCATGATTAAAAGAGTTAGATACTTCCCTAGTATTTCTCAGCCTTGATTTGATAGTCGAACTTAACATCCCAGTTCGGGATCTAACTTTTCTGGCGGATCCGAAGGCTTCTCCATGGAATGCTCTTATATCACCCTATGAATCTTCAACGAGTCACCACCTTCGCGTGACTCATGGCTATAAACCTGGATTTTTTTTCTTCTCACGTCCAGAGGCTATTTACAACAACAAATGCTATATTTACAACAACAAAAACATATATTTACAACAAACTTTCAAAACCAGGATTTTTTTCATTTCTCAATGCCATATATTAAGTTCAATGAATAGGTGCAAATAGCCACTTACTCATACAACTTAATATTTTGAAATGATATTCACTTCTCAAGCTAGCCTTATATAGGCACAAAATTCTCGAGAAGATGTTGTGAATATATGCTTTTTCTGTTGTAAATATAGCATTTGTTGTTGTAAATAGCCTCTAGACGTGAGAAATGAAAAAAAATCCAGGTTTTCGAAGGTTGTTGTGAATATATGTTTTTTCTATTATAAATATAGCATTTGTTGTTGTAAATAGCCTCTGGACGTGAGAAATGAAAAAAATCCAGGTTTTCCAAGGTTGTTGTAAATATATGCTTTTTACGTTGTAAATATAGCATTTTCTGTTATAAATATAACATTTTTTTGTTGTAAATAGCCTCTAGACGTGAGAAATGAAAAAAATCCACAGTTAAGCTCAAACGTGCCAGCCATAGTTACATTGTTTATCTGACTGTCTGTATATGTTCAAACTGGGATGTTAAGTTCAAACTCAGAAGTTACACTCGAACGTCCCAGCCATATTTGAAAACCTGGATTTGTTTTATTTCTCACGGCCAGAGGCTATTTACAACAACAAATGCTATATTTACAACAGAAAAAGCATACATTAACAATAACATTTGAAAACTTGGACTTTTTTCATTTCTCACGTCTAAAGACTATTTACAACAATAAATACTATATTTACAATAGAAAAAGCGTACATTTACAACAACCTTTGAAAGCTTGGATTTTTTTTTTCATTTCTCACGTCCAGAGGATATTTATAACAACAAATGCTATATTTACAACAGAAAAAACATATATTAACAACAACCTTTGAAAACATGGATTTTTTTCTTTTATCACATCCAGATGCTGTTTACAACAACAAATGCTATATTTACAACGGAAAAAACATATATTTACAACATCTTCTGAGAATTTTGACATCTATATAAGGCTAGCTTAAGAAGTGAATATCATGATGTGGCTAGATTCCTCTATTTACATTGCATAACATTTTATTATCTAAGGCAGCAAAGAGATCAGCGCATCTGATAGCTTTTATAAACCATGAGAGATCTTTGTATTCCCCTATTCATCAACCATTGGATTTGCCTAATCAGGGTGCTAGAGTAAGGAAAGCACGGAGTCATCCTATTTAGAATCATGACCAGACTATGAGAATGAAGTTTGTACTATTCGAAACCCAAGGTTCCAAGCAAGTTCAAAACTAGACAAATCACCCCAAGCGGAAGCTAACGAAAACCATTGTTTGCAGCAAACCCCCAAACTCCATCTAGATATATCTATCGCAAGTCATTGAGGCATGGCAAAATCATAGATCGACCACTCTCGGCCCCGTTGGCGTGGGTTGAATCATTTACGAAAGAGAGAAGAAAAAAAAGAGAGGAGAGAGGAGAAGGAAGAAGGAGAACGGAGAGAGAGTGGAATTGGAAGACATGAGAGGGAAGGCCAGATTGGTAATTGTACATTCACAAATAATTACAACCAGTTCCCTTGGGACTTCTATGTAATTTCATGATTTTAAGGGACTTTATTGTAATAAATTCCCTTCCTTGGGACTTGCACGTAATTTTCCCTAAATAAAATATAAAATAAATTAAGGATTAGAGATAACTTAATTAATCTGACTAGTATATATGAATCTTTGCACAAAACCAAACCAAGTAAAACTTTTAGATAGAACATAAATCTCATTCACAGGTTCAAGAAATTCATGAAAACTTCAATTATAGATCTAAATAGAATTGGCAAGGAAGAAAGTAGATCCCAGCTAAGTTGATTGAATCAATGGGCCTGTTTGGGTTAACGGTGAGAGCGGTGGCTTAAAAGCTATCGACTTACCCCTTATCCTTGGGTTCAACTGGCAAAGAGGTCAGACTTTCTCACCAAAAGGAAGCGGATTCGATCTTGGAGTTGGTCAAGGCGCTGGGGGAGGCATCCTTGGAGTCTACGAAGCAGTGGAAACGCTAGGAAGAGGTAGAGGCAAATGTACTCTCTAACCCAGTATACCCTACGGACTGGGCTCCAAACGCCCTACCTTTAGATTGTGGGTGAGCCCAATTCTTTTCCTAAAATTTTAGTATATAAAAAAAAAAAAAAAAGCTATATGACTTTTGTAAAAGCTTGGTAGGAAAAAAGTTAGGTTATAAATGTAATTTGTGTTTGGATTGATGATGATAGAAATGGCGTGACCCACGTCAAAAAACTGAGAGCTTTTTCTAAAAAGCTCCCCCATGGAGCTTCTACTTAAAGTAGCTTTTCTTGAAAAAAAGCCAAGCCTTTTTTCTATGGGACTTTTTTTCTAGTTTTTTTTTTCTTTTTGTAACTTTAAGTCAGCTTTAAGTTGATTCCAAACAGGCCCAATAACTAATTAATATAGAAACCATAGGTATATGTCTATTTATATTCCTTATTGTGCGTCTTTATAGCTTAGAGCAAAGGTTATATATATCCAAAGAAAGCATAATCACCAACAAGTTCTTGGTTGAAATAGTAAGCAACCTCACCTCATAAGAGAGAAAAAAATAAAGACAAATTCTAATCTTAAAAAAGGCACATATTGGAAGAGGTGACAACAAATTGCACTCTAAATCTCGAAAACGAAATCCTTCATATTATTAAAAAAAACAAAAAAAGCATAATCACAAAATTAATGCTTGATCGAATTGCTAAATCCATTTGGCTAAATAAAATAAAATAATAGAAATCAAACTAAATAGAAAATGGTATGGTGTTTTTTTTTTTTTTTTTAATACTTTCAATTGGTACACAACACCTTTTTTGGAATCGAACAACTGATTAATCTAATTTCGAGGTTTCCCCTTCCCCTCTTCAAACAAGTATCTTTTGTAAGATACGGACTCGAGACGCATGAGGCCTTACAATGTTAGACAAATTCTATGTTATTATACAGTGTTACGACAAGTATGAAAGCAAAATTTTATAGAGATAATATAATTAGAAAGGAAGAAAATAGGAACATGATGGATAAAATAAGAGTTAAAGATTTTCTTGATCTGCATTATCAGAAGATGAAGCCGAGTTACGCACAAATTTGTGGTCTTGAGTTAAAGCGTTTGGAATTAGAGCTTTTGAGTTAAAATAAATAAGAGTTAAAGCTTTTGGAGCCAACTCAAGTCTACTTTTTAAGCGTTCAATAATATTTTTGATATTTTTTCTACCGTGGATTTTTTTATTTGAAAATTATATTTTACTTGCCAGTTGTCACATTGTGTTTAGTAAAACTAAGATAACCTTTTTCGCGTGTACTGCGTGAGAAAAACGCCAAAAGATGCTTGAATAAAATATCTTATTTTTGAAAATGCGTGGAATTAATAACATTTCTTGTGATTTTATTATTATAGTTTAATATTCAGGTTTTTAAAATTTCGGCGACTGATGGCACTCATGAGTCATGACTAAGGCTCTGAAATCTCTCTTAGTACGCATCCGGAAACGGCGAAACGCGATGCTTTAAATGAATCATTATTTAAATTAGATGTTATTTTTTATTGGTCTATAAATATTTTTCATTTAAAAAATTTAAGTTTGCTTAAATCAGCATTGGACGATCACCACTTAACTTTGTTTTGTTAGCATTTGCTGTTAACACGGTTAATGGTATTATGTTTTAAGGACTAAAAATATAATTTATAAACTTAAAGAGCTAAAAATAAAACCCTATACAAACTTAAAGAACCATAAATATACTTTAACCAACTAGGAATATCAAACAGTAATGTATTAATTAGATGACTTCAACATCTAAAAAGCCCCCAAGTCCATAGCATGGCCCAAGCGGAGCCAGGAGGCGTAATCCGCTAATCATAGCAGGAGATCCGGAAATCCCGGCTAGGCAGAATCCACCCCTATCATATCGGCCTGCCGAGATACACGCCCCATTAATGACACGTCCCATTAATGGCACATCCCGGATATCCGCCCCATTAATGACACGTCCCATTAATGGCACATCCCGGATATCCGCCCCATTAATGACACGTCCCATTAAAGGCGTATCATCCGATATCCGCCCCATTAATGGCCCACCATTAATGACGTGCCCGGATATCGCACCGAGACACCTCTATAAATACGGAGGGCGGGTAACAAGGTGCACACATTCTAACCTAGACTATTTACATACGGTCTCACTTGTGCACACACCACCCCTTTGTCGTGTACGGTGATCCTACGCTCTCCTGGTTATCTCCTCCATAGATATCCGGGCCGGCCTATCCATCCAAGATCAACCTACCGGCCCTCGGTGGACATCATGTTCTATACCAGAACATTGGCGCCGTCCGTGGGGACCTTAAATTTCTATCCCCGTGACCACTAATGGCTAACACCAGAAGCCACAGGCAAAGCCAGCGATTGGACCGACCGAACAAGGAAAGCATTGTACCTCCAAATCAACCTCGGGCGGACCGAGTCGGCCGCGGGCTCATGATCAACCCCCAGGAAAGACTCCAGAGGGACACGTTACCGACACGGAGAGCACCTCTCCTTCCCTCGACGAATCTTTGCACGAGGGGCCGCCAAGAGTCCAGGCCCAGACGGTCCCGGCTCCGGACGCTCAGGTACTAGACACCGACGTCCGCATCCTAAGGAGAACCCAAGAGTCGATGATTCAGAGGTTCGAAAACAAGGAAAAGCTAGACCACCTCCAAAGGCAAGAGGATTTTCATGCTCTGGAATTGATGATAGAGGAAAAACTTGAAAACCTCTTTCAACGGAACCCGGAGAAGCCCTCGTAAGGGGAAGGAGGTTGTACGCTGGATAGCAATAGTCCGCGTACCGGCCCGGAATCGAATCGACGCCCCGTGACGGGAATGAGGGGACGCCGAAAGGAGCGAGAACGCCAACCGACCCCCGGGAGGAACAAGGAGGGACCTTTGCGGATCCGGGATGGGGAAGACCGAGGCGAGAAGACTGCCATGATGGCAATAAAGACCAGGAAAACCGAGACCGTGATCAGGACTCAGACGAGCTACGCGAGGCGGTCACTACGCCTCGGACACGAGGATCCCCGCGGCAGTATAGGATGAAATACTTGGCCGGCGCAGGTGGGACCCCATTCTCTCGAGCAACGGCCACGGCCCCCTACCCGAAGAATTTCGACCTAGCCGATCTCCCCAAGTATGATGGGACCCAGGATCCACGTCATCACCTGGAGATATTTGAAAAGTTGATGTGGGTAAGGTCAATAGAGGGTCTGGTCATCTTAAGACTCTTCTCGGCCACGTTAACCGGGCCGGCCCACAAATGGTTGAGTTCATTACCCAATAATTCCATTCGGAACTTTGAAGACCTCGGGCGTAAGTTTGAATTGCACTTTGCCACCAGCAAGAAACAACCAAAATCTCAATTCACGTTGAGTAAAGTAAAGCAAAAGAAGGGCGAAACGTTGCAAAAGTATCTGGATCGGTTCAGAGATACGGCAATACAGGTACGATCATTATCCGAAGAGGTCCATGTACATTGCCTCGTCAACGGACTGGACCCAACGACACGCCTGGCCAGACATCTGTGCAAGAATCGAGTATATTCATTGACGAAATTCTATACCGAAGCAAAGAAGTACCTAGACGTCGAGCAAATGGAAATTGCCAATGCGAGATGAGCTTGAGAAGGCGAGGAATTCATCGCTGAAAGAAGGGATCGACGGACAAGCACAAGGCGGAACCCGCGAGACGCGCGAGAGAGAGCCGACCCGACCCGGAGAGAACGGACAATAAGGGGAAATACGGCAACTACACCCCCTTGAATGTCCCGCGTTCGCAGCTGTGGAAGGAGGTAGCCCAGACCGAGATGAAAAGGGTGACCAAGCCGAGGCCTCTCAGAAACCGGTCCAATACAGACCGGGGAAAGTTCTGCACTTTCCACGACTGCTCCGGTCATACCACTGACGAATGTTATGAACTCAGGGATGCTATTGAAAAGTTTGTAAGAGAAGGGAAACTGCGCCAATACGTCATCAAAACTCAAGGGAAAACTAGCAGGCGGAATAGTAGCCGCCGAAGCAGGAGTCCGGCCACGAACGCTCCGGAACCTGAGAAGAAACGGAGAACCGGCCCTCCCGAGGGTTACCCAGATGCTGATCTCCAATGCAATGGGATCAGTGGCGGTTTCGGAGGAGGTGGAGATACTATAAGTCAGCGCAAGAAATACCTGCGGGAGGTGTTGACGGTAAAAGATGTACCAAAGTTTAAGGGCACGTCATCGAAACCGAAACCACCCCGTTGGTCTTCACGGACGAGGAGCTCAAGGAGGTTATTCCCGGCCACCAAGACGGATTGGTCATCACCGGGATCGTCGTGAACTGCCGTGTCAAACGGATATTCGTCGACGCGGGAAGTTCGGCCGACATCATAAGCTGGGATGCATACCAGAGGATGCACCTCGATGTTGAAGACTTAAAGCCATGCAAATCTACCCTAATCGGGTTTAATGGAGAGCGTTCCTTCCCAAAAGGATATATCGACCTCGAGTTAACCTTGGGAACCAAGGAAGCCTTCAAGTCGAACGGGTAAGGTTCGTAGTGGCCGACTTCCGCTCTCCTTACAACATTATATTGGGCCGACCCACTATACACAATTGGGACATGCTGGCGTCCACTAAGCACCAGAAATTGAAAATGATCAATGATAAGAATCAGGTGGTTGAAGTGTCCGGAGACTAGAAAGCGTCATGGCAATGTTACTTTGAGACTCTCCGTCTTGAGGAGGAAGGACAGTCATCCCCGCCGCGGCTCCGAACCAACAAGGTGATGACCGATGTCCGAAATGAGGGGCAACCCCGGCAATCGGTTAACATGGTAGAGCTGGACCTCCGTGAACCAAAAAACCCACGCCCGGAGCCGGAAGGGGAGTTGGAGGAATTAATCCTCGGGACGGATCCCTCCAAGACAACTAAAGTCGGCGGGGACATGGACGCCTTGATATAAAAGCGAGACGATCAAATTCTTAAGACAAAACCGGGACGTCTTCGCACGGACGTCGGCCGAAATACCGGGGATCGACCCACACTTGTTGTCACAAGCTAGCCATATGGCGGGGTCGAAACCGGTGGCCCGAAAGAGGAGGAATATCTCGGACGACGGGCGAAAGCCCCTTGAGAGTCACATTGAAGAGCTCCTTGCCGCCGGATTCATCGAGAGAAGTACAATACACGACTTGGCTCTCGAACGTGGTCATGGTCTTAAAACCAACCGGTAAATGGAGGGTGTGCGCGACTACACCAATCTGAATAAAGCATGTCCAAAAGACTCCTATCCTATGCCCAGCATTGATCAGCTAGTGGATAACTCGGCCGGGTACCGGTTGCTTTCCTTTATGGATGCCTACTCCGGCTACAATCAGATTGCCATGCACCCCGAGGATCAAGAAAAAACCGCCTTCATGACGGACAAGGCAAACTATTGCTACAACGTCATGCCATTCGGATTGAAGAATGCTGGAGCTACATACCAACGAATGATGAATCGTGTCTTTGAGGATCAAATCGGACGTAATGTGGAGGTCTATATAGACGACATGATCGTGAAGTCAAAACAACCAGAGGAGCATATCCGGGACCTAGAGCGGACGTTTGACAAATTAAGACGATACCGAATCGGGTTGAACCCGCCAAATGTGCATTCGGAGTGCCTGTTTGGGAAATTCTTGGGTTTTATGCTTGACCAACCGAGGGATTGAGGCCAACCGGACAAATGCAAGGCCGTGCTAGATATGCAAGTCCCCAACTCCAAGAAGGAAGTGCAGCAATTAACAGGTCGTCGCTTGGCGGCCACGACAAGATTCTTACCGAGGTCCGCCGAGAAAGCTTTACCTTTCTTTAAATTATTGAAGAAAGAAACCCAGGGAGGATGGAATACGGATTGTGAGACGGCCTTTGAAGAAATTAAGAGATGCTTGGCAACCCCTCCGGTACTAACGAAGCTGGAGCAAGGGGAGACCTTGTTCTTGTACCTCTCGGTGGGAGATGAAGCGGTAAGCGCCGCCTTGGTAAGAGAAACCGAGGCCGGACGGACACCCATCTACTTCGTGAGCAAGGCGTTACAAAACGCGAGCTCGAGATATCAGAAGCTGGAAAAAATGGCGTTCGCATTACTAACAACGGCAAGGCGGCTTCGCCCATACTTCCAGGGACATCGGATTGTAGTCCGGACCAGTCAGCCAATCCGGCAGATTTTGCACAAACCAGATTTGGCAGGGCGAATGACAAGGCTGGGCGATTGAACTGTCCGAATCGACATCACTTTTGAGGCCGACGGGCGATCAAATCACGGGCATTGGCGGACTTCATCAGGGAATTGACTCCGGTTATGGCTAACGAGGAATTTTGGAGGGTATTTGTTGACGGATCTTCCAATCCAAAAGGCAGTGGAGCAGGAGTCATTGTTGAAAGCCCCGAGGGAGTCGCTACTGAGCATTCCCTCCAGTTGGAGTTCCCGACCTCCAACAATCAAGCCGAGTACGAGGCCCTCTTAGCCGGATTGTCTCAAGCAAAAGAAAGCGGAGCAAGGCGGGTTAAGGTGTTCACCGACTCACAACTCGTCGCCGCACAGATCGATGGCAGCTATCAAGCAAAAGGCCCCTTGTTGGCCAAGTACTTAAACAGAGCAAAAGAGGTAATGACGGAATTCGAAGAGGTAATTGTCTCTCATATCCCGAGAGAAGAGAATGCCAGGGCCGACATTCTCTCCAAACTCGCAAGTACCAAAGGTCCGGGGAGTCATAGAATGGTCATCCAACAAAATTTGGCCGAGCCCACATGCATCATGACTATCTCGTCCGCCTCGGACCGGAGAAAACCAATTGAAGATTACACGGAAAGGGGGATCATCCCAACAGATTCCACGGAAGCAAAGAAGGCGATGAGAGAAGCCGCCATCTACACTATGGTCGATGATCAGCTATACAGGAAAGGAGTACACTGCCCGATGATGCGATGCCTCGGTGAGTCTGAAGCAAGGTATGTACTGACCAAAATACATGAGGGATGAACGGCCAACACATGGGGGGCAAGGCTCTGGCAAGGAAGGCATTACGCGCCGGCTATTATTGGCCCACCATGAAGCATGACGCCATGGAAGCCGCCAAGCGGTGTGACAGTTGCCAGAAACACGCCGGGATCTTATGGCCGCCGCCTACGGAGTTAAAAGGGATGCCGGCCCCCTGGCCCTTCTATAAATGGGGAATGGATATTCTTGGACCATTCAAACCGGCACCTGGACAGCTCAAATGGCTCATTGTCGCCGTAGACTACTTCACCAAATGGATTGAAGCGGAGGCATTAACTACGATCACGTCGTCCAGGATTATGAGATTCGTTCGTCATAATATCTTTGCTCGATTCGGGATACTGCTGCGAAGTCGTCACGACAATGGAACCCGGTTCACGGACCATAGATTCCAGGCCTTAATGTCCAACTTGGACATCCAACAACACTTCTCCTCCGTCGAACATCCGCGAGTCTAATGGCCGGGCCGAGTCGGCCAATAAGATCATTCTTGACGGGTTGAAGAAACGCATGTTAAAGGCCGACTCTAGCTTGGACCGAACAACTCCACGGTGTTCTATGGGGCTACGGGACGAGTGTGCGGTCCTGACCCCGAAACCCCATTCCGGCTGACATATGGATGTGAAGCAATGATCCCGGTGGAAATCGGGCAGCCATCATGGAGGAAGATCAGAGCCGGACAGGAAGGACCGGCGTCAAATGACGACGCCTTAAAGACAGACCTGGACCTAATAGACGAGATCCGAGTCACAGCTCATTGCCGGGAACTTGCCGCCAAGCAGTTACTCGCGGCAAAATATAATCGTAAGGTTCGACCACGATCCTTCAACCGGGGTAACTTGGTACTTCGGCGGGCCGACATAGGTAACAAGAATTCCCGAGACGGAAAACTGGCAGCAAATTGGGAAGGACCATATCGTGTTAAAGAAAAGCTCGATGTTGGGGCATATGTTCTCGAAACCTTGGCAAGGAAGCCGGTTAGAAGGACATGGAATGCCGATAAGCTAAAGATCTATTACAGCTAGGCCAAGGCTCGGCCCCATGAGATACCAAGGCTCGCTCGGTCATTTCTTACTTTCTCTTTATGTTTTTTCCAATTGCTTTCCAACTTGTTCTTTGCTTTGCATTTGAATAATTTATGACCATTTGTACGCTCTTTAGAGCTGCTTTATTTAATGAAGGAATCCCTCGAGGAAAGGCGTCAATGTGCACAATTATTTGCTTAAGCATGAAGCCGAGGCCACTAAGCCCGGCAAAAACCCGACTCCGAGGTACTTATACCCGGTCAAAAACATAAAAACATCTAGATGTATGACACCGGCCGTTGTACTCCGACGTGCATTGGTAAGAGCTCGGCGAAAATGCCATACGTGGCCTTCGCGAAATTGACGCGTCAACGCTCGCCCGATTTAAGAAAGCGGGCTGTCATTCCGACCTTGATCAAGTCAAAATGTCAGATTTGAGGTAATAGACACCTCGGTCGACATGTGACGGCCTCGCCCTTAATTCGGTTCCTATCACATATTCCGGCTAGTCAAGCGGAATGAGGCGATGCGGTTAAGTTAACACCCCCGAGGGTTAAGACGTACACCTTGTCCCACACTCCCACACCTCGGTGTTGGTCGAGTAAACGACTCGTATCTAATACGATCAATAAATTTCAACTATGGAATTTATAAAATGGCGAAGGGTGAAGCAATAATTCATCCATAAGTCATAAAAAATATTCACGGTTACACAACGGCGAGAATGCCGGAAACCTTCAAAAGAAAGGGGCACGACGCCCACTAAAAACCGAAGCCAAACTTAACTAGACGGGCCGGCCTCATGAGAGCCTTTGGATGCCTCGCTCTCCGCACCCGAATCTCCTCCCTCTTCTTCGGATCGGGACGGATTGGCGGAAGGAGGTTGATACGGAACTAAGACTCCATCCTCAACAAAGGCGCGAAAGTCATAGCCGTCCAGGTTGAGCTTCGTCGTCGGATTCAAGAACTGGATCTGCTCCAGGGCATTGTCAAAGCAATCGGCGGCTGTCTGCTTTAAGAGTTCGTCGGACTCCAAGCGCGCCTGCTGCGCTACGGCGAGGGCCTCCTCGGCTGTTGTAACCTTAGAAGACAGCGTATCACGCTGTTTCTGAAGGGTTCTCACCGCTTCCATACTCTCGCCCGCCCTTCGGGCCGGACACACTCAGAGGCTGACTTCTCCGCCCCTTCTCGCGCCTGTTGCAGATCTTTTTCCATCTTCACAAACGCGGCCTTGGAAGCATCCCGTTCAAGCCGGGCGGCGTCCCGCTCCTCCTCCATAAGGTGCAGCTTGGCCTCAGCATCGGCCAAAGCCTTTTTTGTGGACGCCGCCTCCTCCAGAGCCTTTCGCTGGGCCTCAACCTCTCCCCGAGACGCTTTCAGTCGTCTATTCTTCTCTCATCGCCAAAGTGTACTTCTCCCTCACAATCACGTAGGCTTGCAGCAAACCAATAGATTTACACAAGTACCGTTCCGCTGCAAGCACCTCCTCAGCGCTAGGCGGGGACAAGGCCCGGCTCTCCATAAATTCCCGGGGGGGAGGAACGCGACGTCCAGCTCATCGGTCACCCCCTTGTCCCATATGAAACTGCGAGGAAGCAAGGAAGAAGGACGTAAGGGCCCGGTTGAAGGAGGAGGAGGAGGCGGAGTTGGCAAAGGCACCGGAAGAACCGATGCCGAAGGAGCGGTCGCGACCTCCGTAGATACAGTTTCACCGGCCGAGACAGCAACCTGTTTCCCTTTAGAAGTATCAGAAACAACTGCCTGAGGTGATCCGGAGGGTACGGATGGAGCCGACTTGTCGACGTCGAAACCTTAGCCTTCTTCGTCACAACGAGAGGCATTAGCCTCGGGCACGCGATCTTGACGGGGACGGCCCGTTTAGAGACCGACCACTCGGAGATGCCGCGGCCGGATTCACTTTCTTCAAGTAACCGGGAAGGGCCTTCATGTCTTGAGCTGAAAAAGGACAGTAAAGGGAAATCGGGAATAAACACAAAGTACGCCAACAATATACAAAACATGACCAAAAGAATAAGGAACATGGCAAATAAGGGACTCCTACAAGTAGAGGGGATTGGCCTAGATCCCTCCCCGGATATGAAAAAGGCTGCACTCTGGATGCCATACTTCTCCACGTAGGCGTCCAACCTTGGGACGTGAGGGGCCATCTCGGGTAGGAGATCATCTTGCGAAATCTGGAAGGATGAGGGGGTGGCTTTGTGGTGACTCTCCATCCAATATAAAGGGAAACGCCACTCTACGTCGGCAGCCTCGGCCCCCTTCAAAAACCAAGTCGGCTTACCAGGCACGGCGACAACCTTGAAAAACGCGTTCTTAAACCGCTTAAATGAATCGGAGAAGGGCTTCATGAGTTTTCGGTCGGGATTAACGCGGAGAGACACCAGCCCTTTTAACTTGTCACCTTCCTTAGGAGAGCTAAAGGGGCCGAAGTAGTAGAAGAAAAGATTGGTCGAGCAGGGAATTGGAACCGGGTAGGAGCGACACAGTTGCTCGAACGCTACAAGATAAGCCCACCCGTTCGGATGAAGTTGAGACGGGGCAAGTCTCAGGTGCATCAGGGCAAGCATTTGGAAATGGGTGAAAGGGAAGCAGACACCGACCCGAGTAAGATAATCCGGTAAAAATAAAAGAAATTGGGACTACCTACTTCCCGTTCGGCACAAACAGGCTCGTCGGCCTCGGGCGGCGTAGGGCACCCCCTCCATGGCGGGTAGATCCAACCGGCAATGTCCGTATCCGACATAATGGACCGGGTCTTCAAGACCTCGTGGGACACCCGGGGATACCTACGACACGGGGCCTCGGGTGGACTAGAAGAGTCCGATGCCTCGGCCTCGGCCTTTTTCTTTGAAGGCGAGAGATTTCGGAGCCATTAACCTATATGCAACATAAAATGAAATTAGCGAGTTGGAAATACCTGGTAAAACAATGTTAGAAGGCAAAACAGATGGCGGACTCGGACGAAAGGGCACGCCGGAAAGAGGGGCCCGAAGGACGCCGATGCCGGCAAGAACCAAGAACCGAGGAAGCTCGGAGTCTTCGCCGCGCGCAATGTGGAATGAACCCTCGGCCAAGCGGTCCCGCGGGGGGCCGAGATAATCATCAGGATAAGGGTCCAAGCTCGCAGAGGGTGGACCCTCACAAAAGTTGAGCGGTTGGGCCAACAAGGCAGGAGACCGAGAGCCGGCAAAGGAACCAACCCCGGCCCGTAAAGGTGATAAGGTAGGAACGTTGTATGCTGGAACTCGGACCGAAGAAGGCGACGAGAACTCTAGCGGGTATGGGTTGGGGCCCGATTCGTCGGAAGAACCATTCCCACCTCGAAGTAAAGGCGGCTGACCTCTACGCTTCCGGAAGCTCGGTTCCAAGAACCCAATAAGAAGCTCTCGGGTAACGAGTACGAAGAAACTCCTCTTCCTCGGGGGTGAGCGTTGATGCGGGTCTAGGGAAATGCCTATTTCTATCCATCGAAAAAAGGAACTAGAACCTAAGAACTACGGGCTTTACGTCGAAAGAGAGGAGCGTATAGGGTCAAAGGCAACAAAACCCGAAAACCGATCTTAAAGGGATACTCGAAAAACCGAGAGGAATGGGAAAAGTAGATAAGAGACCGAGAGGATATCTAAACGGTACGAAATATGCCGTAAAAGAGTAAAGAGAAGGACGGAAAATACCTGCGTGAGTAAGAAGAAGGAGACTTGAACAAACAAAATGGAGAACAATGGAGTTTTGACAGAAGAAACTCGGAGCAAGTTCACAACAAAGTTGTAGGCGGGAAATAATGAAATACGCAAACACGAAGAAAATACTTCATGTAAGAAGAAGGAGAGGGAATGCCGGGGGCAGTTCGGTCTTTGAACACTGACACGATGGGAAATGCACGAGAATGACGTAGGAGCATTAAATGTGCACGCAAATCGGCACTCGGAGGGCGCGACGGCAGACGAGACCCTTTCCAATCGGGACAAGCCGGGTGTAAAGCGCAATGATGGCGCCTACGGAAAGAAGACCAAACGACTTACCCACGAGCGGGGGCTAACCACGTAAATCCGAGGCCGCCCGACGCCCCGGTCGGGCATGACCCGGGGCACCACACGAGACTATCATAATAGGGATAAGCCGCGGCACCGAAGCGGGTTGGTGAAGCACGGGCCCGGTCACAAACCGGGGGGGAATCATACACCTCGGCCGCCCGGAAGCTGAACAGTGAGGCGAGGGGGGCAAGCAAGCTGTACGGACCGGCCCAAAAGCCCCCAAGTCCATAGCATGGCCCAAGCGGAGCCGGGAGGCGTAATCCGCTAATCATAGCGGGAGATCCGGAAATCCGGCTAGGCGGAATCCACCCCTATCATATCGGCTGCCCGAGATACACGCCCCATTAATGACACGTCCCATTAATGGCACATCCCGGATATCCGCCCCATTAATGACACGTCCCATTAAAGGCGTATCATCGGATATCCGCCCCATTAATGACACGTCCCATTAAAGGCGTATCATCTGATATCCGCCCCATTAATGGCCCACCATTAATGACGTGCCCCGGATATCGCACCAGACACCTCTATAAATACAGAGGGCAGGTAACAAGGTGCACACATTCTAACCTAGACTATTTACATACGGTCTCACTTTGTGCACACACACCACCCCTTTGTCGTGTACGGTGATCCTACGCTCTCCTGGTTATCTCCTCCATAGATATCCGAGGCCGGCCTATCCATCCAAGATCAACCTCGAACTCGAAACCCCTCTTCTTGTTGTGAAACCACTCTTCCCCGTTGCATTCCCTCTCTTCCTCCCCCACGTACCATTAGCCTCTGTTATGCTCTCATTTGCTCGGAGTATTCCTCTCTTCTGTCTCGAAAATGAACGGTGAAAACGATTCCATTCGTGTGCCGATTCTTGGTGTGAGTCGAACGAACCCTCTTCATCGACAATATGCCTCGTAACCGCCCGGCACGCGCGTGGTAGAAGAGGTACAAGAATGATGGATGTAACCCTAAGTCGGACTTCTGGGTCAAAGTTGGAGATTCAATTTGATGAAAAGTTGCTACCTTTTGGTCCTAATAAAAGCAAATATACTAGTTTTGTCGGCTGTCTTGCACGCAGCAAGGTTAGCATCTTGATTGATGAGTGGAAAAATGCGGACTTCAGCAAAGTAAAGCAACCTATTTGGGACACTATCAAACTTACATATAATGTCACGACTACGAGAAGTTGAAAGACAAAACATTGTCTTATTGTGCTGATCGGTGGAGAAAGTTTAAGACCCCTCTCGCTAACAAGTATATTTTTGCCGAGGTTCACGACCAAAATCCTTGGGACAAGTACACATTTATTGATGAACAAACTTGGCAACAATTTGTTCAGGCCACTCCTCTGAAGCTCGGTGAGTTTATATTTAGTTTTTTTTTTGCCCTTTTGTTTGCTTATTAACCTGTGCTGATATGTGAATGTTATTGTGTTCATCTAATCCTGTTAGTTAAATTGTTTGGTGCGTGAATAGAAGTATACATTTCCTGCCTTTGTCTATGCAAGTCGATATGTAAACCCTTAAAAGGTAAAATACTAAGAAGGTAATTAGGGAAATAATAATGGCATAAGAGTCAAGCCATTATTATAGTCTTAGTTGTTATAGTAGGTAGTGGTTAGATATTATTGCTTGTTAGTTCACGTTACTATTTAATGAGGACTGCTGATCCCACTTTGGATGCCTTAAAAAGGATCAAGTTTGTATTATTCTGTAAGCATAATTCTCTTTTGTTTCTTAACCTATCTATCTAGCGAGTACAAGACATAGCTCCAATTTCTTCTACAATTCTACATCTTCCTTACGAAAAATGTTGAAACTTGATGAATTGAATTTGACTAGTGTTTGAGGTTCATATCAAGCGAAGTTCTCTAATTTCTTTAGTGAGATGGGCTGGAATTCATAATTAATAGTTGTTTTCAATGCTTGATTCACGAGAAAAGAAGGGAACGAGCACGGAGATAGGGAGAAAGAATGATTGCCCGCATAGGGCTTCTCACGAAGCGGATATGAAAAGGTCAAGAAGAATTGATGGCGGCCAAGTGGAAGAGATTGGATGATGAAGCGGGAATCCAATCCTTCAACGGTACATGATCCACCATCTCCAATACGTCGCGAGGAGTTGTGGTTACACATTCGGAAAAAGCCAAGCGGCGCCTACACGAGTGAACAAACTCGTGTAGTTCTTTGAAAGAATTGTAAGTATCGTTATTGTTATTTTTTAGTTACTAAACATGTTTCATTACTAAGCTTCTCGTTATCTGTATCTTACAGGAAGATCTCAAAAAGAAAGAAGCAGAGGGATCTTTTGTGTCGGATGGGAGGAGTGATGTTCTGACCGTTGCGACCAGAAAACCGGATCATGGTGGGTGTGTAAGGGGGATTGGAGGATGGGTAGGCCTGAAGGAATACTTTAGTAAATCCAAAGGCCATAGACAAAGTATGGTTACCCGGGAGGAGATGGAACAGACGGTGGCCAAATTAAGTGAGGATGCAGTGGCTCAAGAAGCAAGGCATCAATCCGAGATGAGCCAGATGAGGGAGGAATTGAATCAGATGAGCCAGATGAGGGAGGAATTGAATCAGATGAGCTAGATAAGGGAGGAATTGAATCAGATGAAGCTGCTTTTGAGCAATCATCCAGAGACCAGTGTTCCCTTCACACATTCACCTGCACCTGTGCAGAATAGCACTAGAGGAGCTGCATTGTTGGACAGTCAAAGCAACCTTGTGACCTATATGTGGAGGATCGTGATAGTCCTGCATGATTAGTTGCAAAAGGGATTGTCCACAACTTATTGGGATCAACTGTACACCACCAACAATTCGCTGATGATGAAGTCAGAGTGTCAGTTGAAAAGGTGATCATTGATGCACCTCTCCTCTCCCAACCGATCGGTGAAGCTTGTGAGTCATGTTAAGGGAACCTTCATCTCTTGGCCAGTGAAGCTTGTACATGTATCTACTCCTCCTGAAGCTTCATCCCCTCTTGCTCAAGTTCCACCTCCTCCTTCTCAAGTTCCACCTCCACCCCCTCCTCCTCAAGTTCCACCCCCTCCTCCTCAAGCTCTATCCCTACTTTGCTAAGTTGATCGGCACGAAAAAATATCCAATCTGGTGAAGATTGGATATTTTAAAGATAAATCGTGGCTTTGTCAATGAAGTATTAGGCGTCTCTCATCCTCGGCCTGTTCAAGTTGACACCGTTGATGTTGAGTCCCTGCTGCTTCCTTGACAGGAGCTTATTGATGCAATTGTTCAAATTTTTATGAAGTAAGTATCTTCTGTCTATGAGTACATAATTTAAATGCATCATTTAGACACACATACATATATACTAATTCCCTTATCGATGTCATTATTGTAGGTTATTGCATCAATAATTGGTTCAAAAGGGCAGGAGCAACGATTTTGGATTCTTGTGCCTTGTCTATTCAAGTCAAACATCCATGCAAGAGAGACAGTGTACATATCAAAGAGGGTGTGTGAAGTGAGAAGAAAGGTGTACTTGTTGCCATTCTTCCACAGTACATATCACAAATCTTGTCTCAATTCACTTAATTCTGCTACATATATCCCCGAGTATACTTTACTCTTGTGAATTTTCAGCCGCCATGGCAATTGGTCCTCATGTGCATGGAAGATCATAAAGTTATCTTCTTATGCTCCACTCCTGAAGAGCCATTGCCTTCGTTGACGCAGACCATCAACGAGTAAGCATGTCACTTTGATTCTCTTGTCGAAATCTCTGTGTGAATTTTCAGGTGAACATTATTGATAAATTTGTGATTTTGATAATAGTGCCATGAAGACCTTCCAAACCGAGGTAAAGATGAGGCGTCGGGCCAAAGACCCCATCTCGGACACACCGAGGTTGGTACAATCTTTGTACACTGGCACACTGCCTTGTGAAGTTGGTCATTAAGCTATATATGCTCTTATATATATTTCTTGTTCTTTTTAGACCCGTCGGCAACCACTGGGGTCCAACTTATGTGGCCAGTATGTTATGAAACACATGTATGATATTATCACGAGAGGAAGGACTAAATTAAGCGTAAAGGTAAATGTATTTGATGTTAATTCGTGTGTGGCTTAATGTTACATATGAAATATGCACGCAAGTTAATTCGGTTTACTGTCTTTGATGTTACGAGATGTTTGATTTGCCCGATCCCTTTTCGATGATGAACTGGAGCACATACACAATTTGTTTTGTGAATATCGTATGACCTGATCTTAAAGTCGGGACAATAATTAATGCCCTAAATTCATTTGTAAATATACCCTGTACAACAATAATATTCTGTAAATTTGTTTATTTTTGCGAACAATATTCATTTGTAAATATACATAGGCAATGTAAAATTCAATAAATAAAATTTGTTTAATTTTTCGAACTATTTTCTTGTGTCCATTTTGGGTTTCTGAATGTATTGGATGGTGGATAAAGCTATTTAGTGCTTGAAATTTGAGAAAGATCTCAAGTTTAGGACCGTATATTAATTAAAAGTCCGAGTCTTAAAAGTCCGCATAATAAACATCCGGTCCTAAAAGTGTTCGTTTTAAAAAATATGACATTTTTAGGACCGTATATTAATTAAAAGTGCGATCTTAAAAGTCCACATAATAAACATCCGGTCCTAAAAGTGTTCGTTTAAAAAAATACGAGACTTTTAAGACCGTATATTTTTAACATCCGGTCCTAAAAGTATTATGAGGCCGTATATTATTTTACTTGTCTGCTCCTAAAAGTCCTCTTATTTTAAGTTTAGAAGTTGGTTAACCTTTAGGACCATGTAATTGTTAAATGTCCAGTTTTAATAGTCTTCATTTAAATAGAAATGTTCACTCGCTTTTCTGAGACAAATCATTATGGTTCGAGACAACCGAGGTTACGGCGTTCGCTCAAGCTAGGTCCTTCATTGTAGTCGATGTTACCTCTCTTGATCTTGAGCGCATTATCGGTTTCCCTTTTCTTTGTCTCTTTTCTTTTTGTCGGAAAAAGAAGGAAGGTATTGAAAAGGTACTTTGTTTCAAATCGGGGAGGTAAAACCGACGACAACGACGGTCCAACCTTGAGAAGAATTGTCACGGTGTTTGTTTTTATTCAAATAAGGTAAAAGATGTTTTTTGTTTTTTGTATGTTCTTAACTGTATTCGTGAATTTCTATTGTTGATTTACACAAGGACAATTTTTTTTTCTTTCCTTTTTGTCGGAAAAAGAAAGACGATAATGAAAAGGACAAGGTGATCGAATATGGAAACCAAAGCTGACAAAAAAAGGTAGTGTTTTTAGGACCCCCGATTTACTAAGTGTGCGGTCCTAAAAGTCTTCGTTCTGAATTATTCATATTAGTTTTTGAGTCGCCATTATCCATCTTTCCTAGTTGCCTTGTTTATTGCTTTCCAGTTCGATAATGGACAAACTAACGAATTAAAGTACTAAACTCGCACGAGAACAAAAAGAGTGCATAATATTTTATATATTAATTTTTATCACTTGCCCCATATAAAAAAAACCAAAAAAAAAAAACAACTAAAAAAAAACAACTAATCCTCTTCGTAGATGGAGAGGGAGGGGGAGCCGAAGTCGTCGAAGTCGGAGTCGGAGTCGTCTTCAGCCTTATCGTACTCCACGTCATTGGCGTGAAGTACCATGTTCAGCTTGTTTTTCACGGTATGAACAAGCTAAACCAATTGGCCCAAGCGTCATCCATGTGATCGACGCGGGCCACTGTGTGCACCAAGCGCTTCACGGTCGGAATTGGAGGAGGGAATGGCGGAGGGGGCCGAGGTTGAAGAGGAGGAGGAGGAAATGAAGGACCAGGGAGCAGCCATTACGGTGGAGGCTAGGCGGTGGAGGAGCCGTGTAGAATTGATGGAGAAGAATGTGAAGAAAGTACAGTAACAACGGGTTTAAATAGAGAACCCATCCCGAACAATGTGAAAAGCCGAAAACTTTAATGAGGAGACGCATAGTTCATCAGAATACAAGGAGACGCCTAGTTGGAAGTTTATCTCGGAAGGCGAAGAGACTACGAATCATTCATTTGAACGAGTGTAAGGATACGACTACGCCATCTGAATTTGAAAAGAATGAATTCTAGTCTTTGGGTAAATGATGAAAGGTCGGTCTTAAAAGTAATAGAATTGAATATTTTAAAAATAAATATACTTTTAGGACCGGACATATTATAAAGGTCGGTCTTAAAAGTAATAGAATTGATTTTAAAAATAAATAGACTTTTAGGACCGGACATATTATAAAAGGTCAGTCTTAAAATAAAAATTAAATGATAGAATTTTATATCGTGTACCTATAAATCCCGCTCTTAAAAGTTTCTCTGCCTTTATTAACTCCTTATACCTCTCTATCCTTAACTCCTTATTAATTCCTCATCACTGCCTCGTAACTCCAAACTACGTACGTGGCTATCTGAGAACAGCTCTCGCCATTATTAATTAACTCCTCATACCTCTCGCCCCAACTACTCAAACCATGGTTAGATACAAGGTTACCGCTCGTAGGGGTGCTCTTACTCGTGATGCTCGTGCCTTCCGTCGATCGTTATACGGTGCGCCTCCTCCATCGAGAGTCCATCCTATTCTTTGCTGCGAGAAGAGTCTTGGGTCATTGGACCCATTGTTATTTCTTTGGATGATGAAGAGGTTCCCGCTCCCCCTCCCCAACCTCTTGGCCCCACTGCGACTACTACTGACCCGTCTCCTCTTTCCTCTAATGAAGCATCGTGTCTGATGAGACTAAGACAGAAACTTGCTGATCTCCGGCGGGAAATTAATGTTGTCCACGCCGAAATCACCAAGGCTTTGGAGGATAATAAGCTTTAGGATGTTTAGTCAGATTTGTTTTTGATAATTTTATGCTTGTTTTTCTCTCTTAATTTTCTTGTGTACGTGCATATTCTCCGAGTTATGTATGGAAGCAAGAAAACTAAGCTTGTGTCTTTCTAATATTCATATTCACCAGTTTTCCTTTAATTTATTTTATTAACTCGGTTCTGGCTTGAGCTCGCCAAATGCAAACCTCTTCTTTTTTGTTTGGTTAATTAATAAACAAAATACTTTTAGGACCGTAGTTCTTATAACCGTCTTAAAATTAAATGAATACTTGAAAGTTAGGACCGGAGTATTCTTAACCACTGGTGTTAAAAATTAGTTAATAAATGTTTGACTTTTAGGACCGGACTCTTTATAAATCTCGGCCTTAAAATTAACTCAATACTAAAATTTAGGACCATGATTGTTAACCTCCGGTCTTAAAAATTTATTTTATATCTTTAGGACCGTATATCTTGTATAATTAACCGGTCTTATTAAAATATAAAATATAAAGACATGTCTATGTCACGGGGAAAATTAAATTTCCCTCTCGAAACTTCTCTTGTCGCGCGAAAGTGATTACATAGGTTCTGTCTCCGATGTGTGTTGTGTCGTCGTCTTCGCGTTCCTCTCTCGAGATTAACTCTGGTTCCTTAGCTAAACGTCTATAGACCAAGATGTACGAGGTGTTTCGGTTATATAACTTTATGATTTTCCTTCTAATGGTTCTGGGGTTTTTATGGGTTGAACGAAATCGATGAAATGTTATTGTGGGTTTATCTACTGTTAATGAATATTGTATTTTGAAGATTATATTTGCACTTTAGACCTACCCAACTGACCAAGAAATGTTTTTAGGTTACTCTTTAGCTTTATCGCAACATCAACGTTCGTGGCGGGAGAAGAACGACTCGACAAACACATTTGAATTTATATGGTACGGGTGAGTCCACAAGACCTTCATGCGATGCATTTAATTTCCTCGTCATGTATTTATTTTGCTTCTTGGATTCACTGTGATACATTTATGACCAAAAGTGATTCTTCGTTATGCATTTAATGGGCAATTTCTCCGTAAAACCAAAAAAAAAAGACATGCATAATCGACATTGAGCATAAATATGCATTTGGAGTTGGCTTATTTTATATGCAAGTCTCTGCCTTTTTTCGGATTATGTATATGTTAAATCTTTCCGTCTATAGGAATACTACTATGGACCACAGTTGGATAAATGCTTTACGGAGAGTGTTGAATATCGAGAATGGGGTGAGGGACTTTATTGAATTTGCTAAACAAAATGCTCATGATGATAGTGGGAAGTTTTATTGCCCTTGTGTAAAATGTCGAATGAGAGGCGACTAAGTGTTGAAGTTATACACACACATTTAATTTGTGAAGGATTTTGTAAGACTTATACGGTATGGGTATGGCATGGTGAAAAAATACCAAGTGGGTCTCAACATGGGGAAGTGGCCTTTGATGATAATGACACGGATATGGATGATCGCATAGAGGACATTATCCGTGATGTAGGAGAAGAGGCTTTTCATCAATCACATGCATATGGTAATATGTGCAATGATGCGAGAGACCCTCTATACCGTGGGTGTAAAAAATACCAATTGTTGAATGTTGTATTGAAATTGGTAAGCTTGAAGGCACGTCATGCATGGAGCGACAAGAGTTTTTCAGAAATGCTTGAGGCTCTTAAGGACATGCTTCCGGATGATAATGTGTTGCCCCATCGATACTATGATGCTAAGAAAATACTTTGTCCACTGGGGATTGAGTACAAAAAGATCCATGCATGCCCGAATGATTGCGTATTGTATAGAAAAGAGTTTGAAGAGAAGCGAGAATTGTCCGAAATGTGAAACCCCAAGGTACAAGTCAAATAAGGGGCCTGCAAAAGTGTTGTGGTATCTTCCAATCATACCAAGGTTCAAGCGGTTGTTTGCGAATGAAAATGATGCAAAAAATTTGAGGTGGCATGCAGATGAGAGGATTTCTGATGGAAAGCTTCGACATCCGGCCGATTCTTCTCAATGGAAGAAAATCGATCAATTATTTCCGAACTTCGGCGAAGAACCTAGGAACCTTAGGCTTGCCCTTAGCACGGATGGCATGAATCCATATGGAAGCCTTAGCAAAGATACATAGTTCATGGCCTGTACTACGATTATTTACAACTTATCTCCAATGTTATGCATGAAACGAAAGTACATCATCTTTGTCTATGTTGATTTCGGGACCGAAACAACCCTAAATGACATTGATGTTTACCTTCACCCTTGATCGAAGACTTGAAGGAGTTGTGGGCGAGAAGGTGTCGATGTTTTTGACTCTTTCAAGAAGGAGGTGTTTAAAATGCGAGCCATGATATTTTGTACTATAAACGACTTCCCGGATATGGGAACTTGTCGAGGGTATAGTGTAAAAGGCCATAAAGCATGTCCGGTTTGTGAAGAAGGCACACGCTACCATCAACTTCAACATGTAAGAAAGACGGTTTATCTTGGACATAGGAGATTTCTTAGACGGGGCCACCCATATCGTCGATTAAAGAAAGCCTTTTTTGGTGGCCAAGAGTATGAAGATGCTCCGGTGGCATTGATCGGGAGCAAGTTTATGAAAAGGTGAAAAATATCAATGTCGTCTTCGGTAAGACTTCAAAGAGTAGAAAAGAAACAAATATATGGAAAAAGAGATCTGTATTCTTCGATCTTCCATATTGGCGCAATCTTGATGTGAGACACAGTATTGATGTCATGCATGTGGAGAAAAACGTATATGATAGTATTGTCGGACGCTTCTCAACATACAAGGTAGTTCCAAGGATGGTGTGAAGGCAAGATTGGATCGATAGCAATGGGAATACGCGAAGAGTTACATCCAAGGCCGAGATGGGAAGAGAACTTATTATCCCTCGGCTTCTCATACTTTGTCTAAGGATGAGAAACAAAGTTTTTGTGAGTGTTTACATGGCACAAAAGTTCCCACGGGGTATTCTTCAAATTTGAAGAGGCTTGTATCGATGAAGGACTTGAAATTAGTAGGCCAAAAGTCTCATGATTGTCATGTCTTGATGTAACAACTACTGCCAATAGCTATTCGAGGCATCGCCGAATATGATATTCGGGTCGTTTTGACTAGACTTTGTGTCTTCTTCAATACGCTTTGTAGTAAAGTTTTCGAGATTGAAAAATTGGATGAATTGGAGAATGAATGATATCTTATCTTGTGCCACCTTGAGAAGCTTTTTGTTCCTACATTTTTTGACGTCATGGTTCATCTAATTGTTCATCTAGTGAGGAGATAAAGATGTGCGGCCCTATCCATTTACAAAGTGGATGTACCCAATTGAAATATCTATGAAATTCCTAAAAGGGCGTGAAGAACGCATACCGGCGGAAGCATCGATTGTTCGAAATATGTTTCTCGAAGAAGCCATGGAATTTTGTCAAAATCATTTGGCCAAAGTAAGACATATTGGGCTTCCAAAACATCAAAGATCTTTGAAGGGGGTAGACGAGGGGCTTAAAGTAAAGAGTGTGGATCCTGATGAAATGTCACAAGTCCACTTATACATCTTGAATAATGTTGATGAAGTTCAAGCCAGCATAGCTGAACATAAAGAAGCTGTAAGGAAAGAAAATCATCGAATGATTGAACAAAGGTTGATTAGGGATCATAACAGAACTTTTGCAAACTGGTTCAAACAAAAGGTTGAGGGAGAGGAATGTGTTTCTGATACAATCAAATGGTTAGCACGTGGTCCTGAGGTCGATGTCATAAGTTGGAATTCCTATGTGATCAATGGTTATACATTTTACACGAAGTCCCTAGATGATAGGAGCACAATGTCGAGAACAATGGTGTTATGTTAGAGGCTGAATCTATGCACTTCTCCAGTTCGAAAGACAAGAGCCCTTTATTGGCAATCATGCCATATTATGGGGTTATTAAAGAGATTTGGGAGGTGGACTATGTGAAAATTAGATTTCCCATTTTCAAATGCAAGGTCAATAATGGTGTTCGGATCGATCGGCTAGGATTGACATTAGTCGATGTCCATGTCAGAAGTTTTGGAGATGAACCTTTTATTATGGTAGACCAGACAAAACAAGTGTTCTATATCACCGATCAAGAAAATAAAATGTGGTCTGTAGCTCTCCAAGGAAATAGGGTCATTGATATTGATGAGGAAATGAATTCGAATTATGGTATTCCCGAGAGTACTCCTTTTTCAAGGGGTCTACCCATTATAAACGAAGAAGATGAAGCGGATAATGAACCCGACATAAGAAGTGATCATCAAGAAGGGATATGGGAAGATATCACTTTATAAAAGAGTCAATTCATAAGGTAATATTCATATGCAGATTTCTTTGAAAACTTTAAGGTTTTAACTATATTATATTCCTTATATGTTCATAAACAATGTCACTGACTATGAAGTTTGTTCTTGTTTTATTTTTTTAGCGGGATCCGATCCAAAGGGGCATGTTATAAAAGAGGATGTTACTTTGTCGGTGGGAATCGGATGAAGGCATGGTGAATATTATTTTGGGCATGTGTGTTGTATTTGTAACTTATTGTATTTGTAAGTAAGTTATCTTATTGTATGAATTAATTTGGGTGTTGTAGTCATAGTATAATCATTAATTAAGAGGCCAAATAACTCATGATGAATAATATTTGTATTCTTTTTCCAATTCCATTTATTCAAATAATTGTTCATAGCTTACAGCTTAAAGTATCGACTTTTATGTCTTTGGCTTGGGTGGTGGATTTGTGTGTATAATACAATCAGGAAGAACAGAACAGGGAAAAATTCAGGAAAATTTACACCGTAAATAAATGCCAAACTCTAGAGTTTACTTTAAGAACCTCAGGTTTGTCCTTTGAAAACTAAAACTAAGTTTCGGTCAAACTTGAACCTGTCTACTAATAGACTCGAGTTTGTAATTTGCACAAAGTTTTTCAAAGACTCAATATTGCGACTTCCTCTCCGGATGGAGGAAACTCGAGTTCACTAATTCCAAACTCGAGTTTAAAACAACCCGAGAGCAAAGAAGTTTTAATGTCTTGAAAACCTCGGGTTCTATTTTGAAAACCTCCAGTTTAGAAGTTTTGAACTTGAAACGCTTTTTCACGTTGAAGCTTAAAACTCGAGTCTACATGAACTGAACTCGAGTTCGTGACGCTGATCCAGAAATTCAAATCTGACGAATTTGGAAAACACTCTTGTTTGATCTTAATACTCTGCAATGTTATTCTCTAATATTCCTAACTATGTTTAATGACTTTATTAGTGAATTTCAGATGGTTTAGAGCATGTTTTGAAGGGTTAAAGGAAAAAGGAAAAAGTAGTTCAGTTTATTAAATGCTATGTCCAGAAAGTTGCATACTTTTGGGTAATCCATCTGCACACGATTGCAAAGCATTAATGAATGATTTCTACAATAAGCAACCGCTTCTCCAACAGATTAATTCGAGGAAGTCAACTCGAACACTTGGGACAAATTTGGATTAAGTAGAGATTAGAGAGAGAAGAAGACCAAAGCTACTCCTAACCACCGCATCATCTCCAACGGTCTAATTAACAATGCAATGGTCATTTAATGGTATCGACTATAAATAGAGTTGCATTCAAGTCTTCTCAACAACTACAACAAAGAGAAAATGAAAATTCATTCAAGTCTTGCATTTGTTCCTTCAGTTTTCTACTTGTACTATCTCTTGATACATAAGCTTCGGTGTTTAACACTATCTACTCGTGTGAGAGTTTTCTTCTTGTAAATCATTTATTGTAAAGAACCACAGTCGGGAGACTTGGTGGTTGGGTTCATTGATTACAACTTGTAAGGGGAGTGAGTTCTAGTGAAGAGAACTACTCTTGAGTGCGAGTGTGTAATCAAGTGTTATAGTGAAAATCCCAGTGAGTCGGGGACTAGATGTAGGTCAAGTTGTTAGGACCGAACCAAAGATAAATCTCCGTGTCCAAATTGCTCTTCTCTTTGCTCGTTCGTTTTTATCTCTTGAAAAACAATCATCTTAAAAAAATTTTAGAATACCCAATTCACCCCCCTCTTGGGTATTTAGCTCCACTTACAATAAAAGCGTTTTCAGAAGGTTACTCGAGCAAGGTATCAAGCTTGCTCGAGCAACATCGTGTGCAAGGTTAATTAGATGTGATCTGAGAAAGCCTTGCTCGAGCAGACCATATGGTCTTGCTTGAGCAACATCGAGCAAAGCAGAACAAAGCAACAGCAAGGCTAAACATACTCGAGCATAAGATAAAAGCATGCTCGAGCACTTTGCTCGAGAAGGCCTAAAAGGTTGCTCGAGCAATATCGAACAACCAGTGCTTTTCCTTTCTGTATAATCCTTGCTTGAGCAAGGAATAAAACGTTGCTCGAGCAGTATGCTCGAACAAGCAAAAATGTTGCTCGAGCAAAGTCGAGCAAGGTGCACTTTCATAGTTTAAATAAAACTTGCCCAAGCATGATTTAATTCATGCTCGAGCACCATGCTCGAGCAAGCGAGAAAGTATGCTCGAGCATCGGCCGAACTAAGGCACTTCTTCCTGACTCAAATGAAGCTTGCCCGAGCATGATATAGATCATGGTCGAGTAACATGCTCGAGCAACCAGAAAAGTATGCTCGAGCATCAGCGTTCCAAAGATGCTTTCACCTGATTCAAAAAGGCTTGGCCGAGCAAGCTTTGGCAACATGCTCGAGCATCGCGATTCGATGCACATTCACACGATTCAAGGAAGCTTGCACGAGCATGATTAAAATCATGCTCGAGCAACATGCTCGAGCAAAGGAATTTTCCTGCTTGAGCATCAGCGACCAAAGAGCACTTTCCTCAGCATTTCAAAGGAGCTTGCTCGAGCAAGCATGGATCATTGCTCGAGCAATATCATCCTGTTTTTCAAATCACCGTCTACGAGATTCATGGAACATTGAATGGATTAATATCTCTTCTGATTATTACTGATTATGTTTACCAAATGCTATTAACCAATTTATTCATGAGTTTCAGATCATTCAAACATAGATTATCGGCGTATTTGAATAAAGCAATCTCGCTTGTCAGAGACATTAAATGTTGCTACCTAAACCGTGATATTCTCGGAGACTGATGTTTTGAACAAAGTAAAGCCAACTCTGATATTCTTCGATCTCGCATTAAATGCCATTTCACAACAGAAAAACAAAAGGAATGAAAGAGAATGTCGGCCCTGAAAATTCCAGCTGTACCATTCAAACGAGTGAAACTCTTGACGAACGCTTCATCTGTCTAACGGACACATTCGAGAGTCTAAATGGCTATTTCATGAACTTCACCAACGGTCATTAGTGACATCAACTATAAATAGCCGGAGCATTCAATTCGCCACCTACCGAAACGCTAGGCAATCAATTTGAGTTTAATTTCATCTGCTGTTTCATCTGTTTTATCAACTGAACTTCAATGTTCATTTATTTATCAACTCGTGAGGAGTACTTAAACACTTATTTCATTGTTAAGTTTGTATCTTAAGGTTGAGGAACCTTAAGAGAGGGTGTATCAATTACAACTTGTAAGGGGGAGTGGAGTCTGAGAGTAAGAGGACCATCCTTCGTTTACAGAGTCTGTAATTGCTTCCGAAACTTAGTGGAATCCCGAGTGTTTCGGGACTGGACATAGGTCGGTGTATTGGACAGACCAAGTATAAATTGTCTTGTGTTCTTTTATCTTATTGGTCTCTATTTCATTTATACACAAGAAAAGAGTTTAAAATTTCAAAGATCACCTATTCACCCCCTCTAGGTGATATTCCACCTTCATTTGGTATCAAAGCGTTGGTTTCTCATTTGAGATTAACACCCCGAGATAGATCGTGGAAGGAATATTACCTGACGGGGCATCAATTAACCAACCTCTTGGGTTCAATGGCGAACACTACGCCTTCTGGAAAGCAAAGTTCAAGGTGTTTGTGATGGCTTCTGAGTACGATCTTTGGCGAGTAATAGAGACCGGAGATTATGTTCCAACAAGAACGGTAGAAGGAGGATTTCCCTTCCCAAAATTAGAAGATGAGTACGATGAGAATGACAAGAAAAATGTTACTCTTAACAGCAAAGCGATTCTGATGTTACAAAGTGCCCTCAGTCAAAAGGAGTACTTTAGAATATGCAACCTATCAACCATGAAGGAAATGTGGAAGGCCTTGGAGATTGCATATGAAGGAACTTCAGCATCAAGGAGAATCATATCAATACTCGACCACTGAGTATGACTTACTACGAATGAAGTTAGGAGAGACCATTGGCGTATTCCAACTCAGATACACTCATCTGACAAATCAATTGGCTGCTTTGGGAAAGACCAATGAACAAGGTCCACAAGTCAGAAAGATTCTCAATGTTCTGACTAAGGAATAGGAAGCCAAAGTCACAGCTATTGAGGAGGCTCGTGGAGAATCAATGTCTTCAGTTGCTACTCTATTCGGAAGCTTGTCTGAATATGAGAGTAAATTAAAATTCAAAAAGGACTTGGATGATGTCAACAGTAGTCGGAACAAAGGCATAGCTCTTAAAGTTATGAAAGAAAAAGAGGAAAACAACGAGGATGATGAAGATGACGACGAGATGGCCATGTTTGTTCAGAGATTCAAAAAGTTCTATAGAAAGGATCGTGGCTTCAGAAATAGATTTCAAAGAGGGAATCCAAGTAACAAACGTGATTTCAGAGACAAAGATCAAATTGCTTGTTACGAATATGAGAAGCTAGGCCATTACAAGTCAGAGTGACCTCAATTGAAAGACAGTGAGAAAGAAAAGAAGAAGAAGTCTTATCAGTTTAAGAAGAAGGCATATGTGTCGGGAATGCGGGAGATGACTCTTCGGAGAAGAGAGCGAAGAAGAGAAAGAAATTGCCAATGTCTGTCTGGTGGCAGAAGAAGAAGAGCAAACTGAAAATGGCAATGAGGTAACCTATGATGAATTATTCTATGAATATAATGAGATACAATCTGAATTTGAAAAACTTATGGACGAGTGCATATCCTTGAAAAGGGAAAATATGACTCTTAAATTACGTGTTGAAAATCTTACCTGTGAAAACCTTATCTATGACGATTGTTTGGATTTGGAGAAAAGAAATTCATACCTTACAAAATCACTTGAGAAATTCACTAAAGGGAGTGAAATGCTCAACGTAATGTTGAAAGCACAAAGATTTACGAACAATCGTTCAGGTATTGGATATAATTCAATTTTTGATAAATGGAAAGGCAAGAAGAAAACAGGTGGAAAATCTTATTTGAATTACTTTCGAAAAACGGTTCACTCTTCAAACCCATTTGCTCACTTGTAATTATCAGAATCAGTAAAGGACACAAGCATTTCATCGTGTTTTCATAAAAAGGACGAAAGGATAAACCGGTAGGCAATTATTAGTGGATGCCCAAGGGAACTTATGTTCTTCAAGTCAAAACTAACCCCAAAGGACCCAAGAAAAGATGGGTACCTAAAACTTGATCTCTTCTGGTCTTGTAGGTGTGTTTGAGAGCATTAAGAATCAACAAGTGGTATATTGATAGTGGATGCTCCAGACACATGACGGGAGATGTGGACAAATTTGTTGTAATGAGATCAAAGGATGGCGGTAAAGTCACATTTGGAGGAAATCAGTTCGGGAAGATCACCGGTATTGGTGAAATTGGTGCAAAAGACGGGCCTCAGATTAAGGATGTCTATCTTGTAGACGGTCTCTGTCACAATCTTCGAGTGTGAGCTAAAGCACCAATAAGAACAATTGGATTATCTTTGATTCGGAAGAATGTCTCATTGTCAACAAAGACGATCTCCCAATCGATAAAGGTAAACTAAAGGTATTGTTCAAAGCTCCATGTGAGGGAAATTGTTATACCCTGGATTTACCAAAAATAAATTATGAAAAATGTTTTGTTAGCAACTTAGATGAACGTTGGCTGTGGCATAAGCGTCTGACTCATGTCAACATGCATCAACTAGACAAGTTGCTCGAAAAGATTTAGTGATTGGTTTACCCAAACTTTGTTTTAAAAATGATATAATTTGTGATTCGTGTCAACGAGGAAAACAAACTAAATCATCTTTTAAAAACAAACCCGAAATCTCGACAAACCGCCCTCTTCAATTACTTCATATGGATTTAATGGGACTGCAAGAGTTAGAAGTCTTGGTGGAAATCTATATACTCGGTGATTGTCGATGATTTCTCGCGTTTACTTGGACTATTTTCTTATCCTCTAAGGATAAAACTTTTGATCTGTTTGTTGTGTTTGCCAATAAGGTGCAAAACGAAAGGTATTTGTATTCTGAGAATTCAAACGGACCATGGAGGTGAATTTGAAAACCAAGCATTCGGAGAATTCTGTGATGCTCACGGGATCGATCATAATTTCTTGGCTCCAAGGACACCACAGCAGAATGGTGTGGTCGAAAGGAAGAACCGTGTACTAACTGAGATGGCTCGTGCAATGTTGAATGAGAATCAGACATCACAAGTCTTCTGGGCAGATGCTATGAGCATGGCCAGCTACATATCAAATCGAGCCTATCTCCGGAAGAAGCTTAACAAGACCCCATATGAGCTCTATAAAGGGAGGAAACCGAACTTGGCTCACCTTCACATCTTTGGCTGTAAGTGCTTCGTTCACAACAATGGTAAGGACAATTTGGGGAAATTTGATCCCAAATCCGATGAAGGTATATTTCTTGGTTATTCTAATAGGAGTAAGGCATATAGAGTTCTTAACAAGCGAACTCGTGTAGTTGAAGAATCAATACATGTTGTGTTCTGTGAGTCTAAATTAGATGAATCTCTGGATGATGATGAAGAAAATTCTTTCAAAAAGCAATTCTTTTCGAAATCTACTCCTGCCTCTATTGAAAACTCTGAAGATGTTTTTGAAACTGATCCTCAAAATAATTTAGAAAATCTTGATCAATCTCAACCTAAAGCTTGGAAATTCATAAGGAATCATCCCTTGGACCAAGTAATAGTTGATGTTAATCAAGGAGTAAGGACCAGAAGAAGCACTTTGAATGAAGTAACGTTTTCAGCTTTTATTTCTCACATTGAACCCTTAAAGATTGACGAAGCCTTATCAGACAATGATTGGGTGCTAGCAATGCAAGAGGAATTACACCAATTTGATAGAAATCAAGTTTGGGATTTGGTACCTAGGCCTAAAGACCATCCGGTCATTGGCACCAAATGGGTATTAAAAAACAAACGAGATGAATCCGCAATTATAGTCCGTAACAAGGCTAGACTGATCGCCATACGTGTACTCTTAGCCTTTGCGTGTATCAAAGGATTCAAACTTTATCAAATGGATGTAAAGAGTGCCTTCTTAAATGGTTTTATTCAGAAGGAATTATATGTGGAACAACCTCCTGGTTTTGAAAATGAACATCATCCAGACTATGTCTATCGCCTTAAGAAAACCTTGTATGGTCTCAAACAAGCTCCTAGAGCTTGGTATGAACGTTTAAGTAAGTTTCTGTTAGATCAGGGCTTGTTAGAGGAAAAGCAGACACAACACTTTTCGTCAAAACTAATAAGCTTAATGAACTCTTGATTTTGCAAATATATGTAGACGATATAATTTTTGGTGCTACTAATGATTCTCTTTGTGAGGAATTTTCCAAAAAGATGCAGTGAGAGTTTGAGATGTCTATGATGGGAGAGTTAAACTACTTCCTCAGTTTACAAATAAAGTAACGGAAGGATGGGATATTCATTTCCTAGACAAAGTATCTCCGAGATTTGCTCAAGAAGTTTGGTTTGGAGCACTGTAATGGGGCAGACACTCCAATGAGCTCAACAGCCTCGCTGGATGTGGATGAAGAAAAAGGCAAAGACTTCAATATAACTAAATATACAGGAATGATCGGGTCTTTGCTCTACTTGACACTGCGAGTCAACCAGACATTCAATTTAGTGTGGGAATGTGAGCGAGATTCCAATCGGCTCCTAAAGAATCACATGCCAAGCACGTCAAGAGAATCTTTTGATATCTCTCGGACACAAAGGAATTGGGTCTCTGGTTTCCAAAAGAGCAACAAGAGTTCTTGGTTGCATACTCGGACGTTGACCACACTGGATACAAGACTGACGTAAAGAGCACCAAAGGGACAATGAGTTCTTCGGAGGTTCACTTGTATCAAGTTGCTATGCACAAGTCTTGTGGTTAAAACAACAATTGTCCGATCCGGGAGTCCACTTGAAAGAGATTCCGTTACGTGTGATAACACAAGCACGATTAGCTTGGCAAAAAATCCAGTTCAACATACAAGGACCAAGCATATCGATGTAAGGCATCACTTCATTCGTGATCACGTGCAAAAGAAAGACATCAAAGTGATGTTCATTCCCACACATCTTCAACTGGCTGATATCTTCACCAAACCGCTAGCTAAAGAACAATTTTTATTCATCCGGAGAGAATTGGGAATGGCTAATCCCAATGAGTTGTGAGTGTTCATTTTTTTTAATTAACTCATTTTTAATATAAGCTTACTGACTTTGGCATTGGAGCATCTTGTTAGTGTTTTTGCAGGACGCTCTATACACAAGAATTAAAACAGAGTCTAACAGAGAAAGAGTTGCTCGAGCATCTCAGTAGTCTTTGCTCGAGCAAGCAAAAGAAAGCCGTATTGAAGAAGGGTAAGATGAGAGCGTTGCTTGAGCACACTCTTGATATCTGCTTGAGCAATAACGAGAAGCTGTGAAAAATCAAGGAAGAAAATGTTTGCCCGAGCACACTATCAACTGGGTCGAGCAATGTTGGATCTTGACTTAGAGCAATATTGGCCGTTGCTTGAGCAAACCCAAGCTTGCCCATGTAAAACCCTAAAATTCATATTCATTATAAACATTATATGTTGGTAAGTAATACCTATTAGAAATAGGTGAATATGTGGTCTCAAAATTGAGTAACATATTTATGTTAATTTAGGGAATTTTCTCTAAGAATTAAGGTAATCAAAAACCAAATTCTCCAATTTTATTTTAGGGATCATAAATTGCCCTATAATTATTGAATTAATACATGGTGCATAAATGGCCATGAAAAGCTAAAAAGTTGTAAGGAAATAATTAAACCAATTAGAGAAAATTGCCAACAATTAGTAGATAATTCAATCTATGTTAATTGAACTATTTTCATAAACATTCACAATTAATTTAGTGGCATATATTAAAGGCATAATTAAGGATGTATTACCTTAATTAAGAAACAAGGGCTAGTGAAGGGCTAGATTAGCATGGAAGTGGTTTCTAATTAATCTTAGAACCAATCATATTTTGACAATTACACTTAACTACTTTATTAGGATGCTAATTAAGATTAGATATCGAGGGCTAAGATTAAATTTAATGAAGCCAAATCCAAAGGCCTTAATTAAGCCTCATAAAGCTTAATCCATGAGAAAAGGTTTTGACCAATGAGAGAGAGAGAGAGAGAAAAAAGAATTAAAGCAAATTGGATAATGGTTTGAAATCCAAGAAATATCCGATGTACACAAGAAAAAACTCAAAACAACAAATAAATTGAGAATTTATACAAATTCAAATAGTTGTGAAGAAGTAGGAACCTTGGAGAAAATATAAGGACTTATCTTGAACCCACATAATTTAACCTCGAAAGTAAGTCTAGTAAAGGCTATTTTTGCAAACGTTGAAGAATAAGCTTAGTACAACCAGGGAAATCTAATTAGACCATAAATCTTGATATCCAACTACTAATCAACATACATACACAGAATTCAAAAGTATTGGTAATTGATCAAGCAACCAAAAAAAGATTTCATTAAAGTAAATTAATCAACAATGACACCTAAGTGTTAGTTCTCAATATGTTTTGATGATTAACAACAAACGTAAAACATGGTTTGAAGTTTGCAAAGTTGTTTAAAAACATTCGATAGTTGCAAACCGCAGCTTGCATTTGCAAACTCAAGTATTGGATGACCCAATACTCGCAGCTTGCTTGGTGAAACTCGAGTAAAGGCCATCCAAAAGCAACCAAGTTTCCAGCCAAAGTCGATCATCGCAGTTGCATTTGCAAACTCGAGTATTGACGCCTAATCACACAACAGTTTGCTTGGCGAAACTCGAGTAAAGGCCATCCGAGAAGCAACCAAGTTTCCAAAAAGTCGATATCGCAGTTTGCATAGGCAAACTCGAGTATTGAATAGTCAATACCGCAGTTGCATGGGAAAACTCGAGTATCGAACTTCTTGTGAACAAAAGGATTTTTTCAAACTTAGTCAATACCGCAGCTTTGCATAGTCAAACTCGAGTATTGAACTTCCGAGAGAGCTAAAGTTTTTCAAGTTAAATCAATACCAGCTTTGCATAGCCAAACTCGAGTATTGATTTGTCAATACCGCAGCTTTGCATAGCCAAACTCGAGTATTGAACTTCCGAGAGCAAAGATTTTTCAAGTTAAGTCAATACCGCAGTTTGCATAGCCAAACTCGAGTATTGATTTGTCAATACTGCAGTTTGCATAGCCAAACTCGAGTATTGAACTTCCAGAGAGCTAAAGACTTTTCAAGATTAAATCAATACCGCAGTTTGCATAGCCAAACTCGAGTATTGAATAGTCAATACTGCAGTTTGCATCGCCAAACTCGAGTATTGGACTTACAGAAAGCAAATGGATTTTTCAAGTTAAAGCAATACTGCAGTTTGCGTTGCCAAACTCGAGTATTGTCTTTGTCTTTCAAAAACAAGACACGATGGTTTGCCTCTGAAAAGTGCAAACTCGAGTATCCAATTGGATACTGCAGTTTGGACACTTGTGAACAGTGCCATACTCGAGTTTACATGAACATACTCGCGGTTTCAGCTTTACAACGCTGAAAAACTGATTTTGAATTATACGAATTCACAAACCATTGTTGTTTGATCTCATTGCTTCCATAATTCATTCAATCACATTCCTAGCTATGTTTAACAAGTTTGTTGAGTGAATTTCAGTTAGCACGATGAAGATTATTGAAGGTCAAAGCAATAAAGCAAAAAGTGTTCGGTGCATTTAATGCACTTCGCAAATCAACCTTCTTTTGGATAATCCATCCAACACGCATTCTCAACGGTCAAGAATGCTTTCTTCATCAAGTAAACTCTTCTCCAACGGGCAAATCCTCGAGTTCCACATCGATCATATTAGCACCTGGATTAGTTGGAGTTTAGAGAGAGAAGATGACCGAGACTTAATGCTAATCACCTACAACGGTTGGATTCATCATTCAACGGTCATTTAATGTTCTCTACCTATAAATAGAGTTCATTAACTTCTTCTCAAGCCGATACACCTACCGAGAGCGAAAATTTACTAAGTGTCATTTATTGTGTTCAAACTTTCACTTGTATTGTATCAATCTGGATACTTGTACTTCAGTGTTCATTTTATCTCGCTTCCGTGAGAGAGTTCTATCTCGTAAATCATTTATTGATTGAGATAACCACAAGTCGGGGACTTGGTGGTTGGGTGTATTGATTACAACTTGTAAGGGGAGTGAGTTCTAGAGAGAACTACTCTTGAGTACGAGTTTGTAATCGTTTGTGAGTATAGTGGATTGAAAATCCCAAGTGTGGCTTGGGACCTGGATGTAGGTCAAGGATAAGACCGAACCAGGATAATTTCTCTTGTGCAAGCTTTCCTTCCTTTTCTCCTCTCGCTATCATCTATTTTTACTTGGTCAAAACAGCACTTTCAGAAAATTTTTTAAAATACCCAATTCACCCCCCCCTCTTGGGTATATAGCTCCATTTACACTAAGCTTTGATGATGTCATCAAGATGACATCACAAGAGCACATGCTTTATAATGAAGGGTGAGGATTAAAACTTCTTGATTAAGTTTAGATCTAATGGTTGAGATTAAGGAAGAGGCAAATGGTGGGCCCACATTAGGCTTAAGATTACCATTTTAACCTTGAGTTTTTCCCTATAAATAGAAGCCTTGCCTCTCCTCATTCTTCACACCAAAGCAACCACCAAGTGGTGATTTCTAAGAAGGAGGAAGGAGTTCAAGAGCTTCAAGAGGTAAGCTTGTCTTTAGTTTTTAGTTTCTAGTCTTTAGTTTTTAGAATTCTTAGATAGAAGTAGTGTAGATCTTAAATATTCTAGAATAAATTTTATTTACATGTTTTTATGGTCAAAATTGGCTTAGTTTCGAAAAAATGATGAGAGAGGTTATATAGCAAAATTTTTGGAAGGAAATCATCAAAGTAACGAAGTTACGACGAAATTTCATCGGTTTTGAAAATTCTGAAATCAGTGATGAATATGCCAAAATTTCATATTGAAAATATGGTCATAAAATTCTGGAAAAATTCATGGTTAAATTAGACTCATAGGCTTTTTAAATATGCCAAGAACATGTTAAAATGATTTCGTAGGGAGATAAAAATTCTCAAAGTTGGGCTACGAATTTCGGAAAAATTTTGGGTGGAGGCTCAAAACTTTAAACCTGGGAGTAGTCCGGTGTAATCTGGGAAAAATTTATTATTTTTACTTACGGATCCTCGTTTCGATTTTTCTAGAATTAATTATGATTTTTCAAAGTTAGATAAAAATCATCCCGCACTGACCGCTTTTTGAAGAATTAAATGTGATAAGTTGAGAGATAATCCTACCAAGGGTAAAAAGGTCATTAGTGACTAGGATATCTGCTAGGAAGTTATTGGGAATTAATAGATATGACATTATCGTTATAGGTAGAACACGATCACAAATCCAAACGTCAACGTCACCGACATCATGACTAAGGTACGTCCGCGTCTCGTAACTTTAACTCGATGTGTCTTGTATGCATATATGTGATAGAATGATTTATGAAGTGATGGACAAGACTAGGTCTTGGGCCGAGCAATCGTGACTAAGTTTATGGGGCTTAGATCACCTATTTATATATTCAGCTTTATACGGGTTATAGTCTTGATAATGCCGTTGAGTTTTCCTAGCGGCGAGGACACGAGGGGCCATCGTGGCAAGGCTAGTGCAAACGAGGATGACTTTACATGTCTTTGTGTGCTATGTACCGTTGATATGTTAATCTTGCATCTGCTGTGTGCTTATGTATTGATTATCACCGTAATGTCATGAATATCTCGTCATCCATATACTTTATTACCCGAGCATGGGGTTAATCATTACCCGAGGTTCAATAGGCATTGAACCTCGCTCTTTAACATAGCGTCAGGGTCAGGAGGACCGAGAATCGAGGAGAAAGGCAAGCGGTACGCATAGGGACTCAGCTGAAGACTTTCTTCTTTTGTTATTCACTTTTGAAAACACTCGGTATAACGTATTGCTACCGTAATCAGCCAGACTTACGGCATTTTGAATATAAATATCAGTTACTCAATCGCTCCGATGCTCTACTCTGATGAAAAAAAAAATTATTCCGCTTTTGAAAATGGGATGTTACAGCCCAAGCAACAACGAGTATTGAGGAAGCTGCTTGGGAAATGAGGAAGTATGCTCAAGTAAACTCCCTAAGTTTGCTCGAGTACGCCACGCAGATGAAAGGTTGTGGAAATTGGGCAGATGATATGACTCAAATCTCAATATCCCAAATATTGTTATAATTCAAATGTTCACAAGACACATTTGAAGGGAGGTTAGATCTATTTTTTTTTTTTTTTATGTTTATTCAATAATTTTTTTTTCTTTTGCGTTCGATCATGCCCGAGCAAGACAAGAAGTCTGCTCGAGCAAGAGCTATGCTCGAGCATGAAAATTTGTCTCGCTTTCGAGCAAAGACAGAAGTCAGGCTTTTTAAAAGGAAGCGTCGTTTCATTTTCACGGAAAGCATATCTCTTCCCCGCTTCGTACCGTCCAAACCCTAACCCTTTGTTTCTCTCAAATTTCCTCATCGGTTACGACCGTTTGAGAATCGTTACTCCAAATCTTTCCGTTACGCCGTTACGTTCGATTCTTCAATATTAACCGTTTTCAACTGATCGTTTTCTTTAAATCTCTCCATTTCTCTCCAATTCTCTCATTTTCTCAATCGGACCTCTTGTCTTCGAAACGCTCAAATCTTCTCTTCTTCATTCGTTCGATGGCTAGTTTAAGAGACAAATCTCCTTCTACTCAATCCCCCTCGAAGAAATCACGATACTTCAAGCCCAAAGTCACAGAATCAGAGAAAACTTCAAAACCCACAAAATCCCAATCCTCATCGAAACTGTCAAAATCATCCACCAAGTCCAAGACAGTCGAGAAGCAAAAGACGAGCGTACAACCATCATCTCTAACAACTCGATTGAAGATTGGGTCTCTTCCTACTGGAAAATCCAAACAAGCACGGTCGCCATCTCCACCTTCTTCGAAAACCGTCGGCACTGAGAAGTCGTTTGATGAGATTCATGGTAAAACAAAAGAGGACCATCCCCTACCACTCAAGCCTTCCCTCAGTCATAGATCTCAAGGGTCTGGAAGCAAGAAGCTCAAAGTCTCATTTTCACTCAAATCCCAAGAGTCTGAGAATAAAGACGAACACACTTTGATGAGTCGCCCTCAGGATGGTAAGCTACCGGAACCTTCATCAAATATGATTACTGGTGATATTACTGTTGGAATCCGTACAACGCAGCGGATTAAAAAAATTTACGAATCCCGTCCCGAGGATCACTCAGGTGCGTTTAAACCTAGGCTACGGAATCCGAAATTACCTTTGGAGAATTCGTTCGCGGCTCATTCTTCCTTGAACAGGTGGACTACCTCCTCGATCGCGAAAGACGACTCGTAGGATCGTCTTCCTCCACCGTATCCACACGAACAACTCCCGAACAAGGCTACGAAGCGCGTGCTAGCGCCTCTTGTACGTCTCTCTTAATTTTCCACTCTAGGGTTTTTCTCGCGGCTTTCTGAATGCGCTTGACAAAATGTCCCGTGAGTTTTCTAAACCCGTTCGCATTATATAAAATTAATCCTCATTAATTTTGAAATTCAAATTTCAAATATGGATTAAAATACATTAATTACATCAATCAAATCGATGTAAAGTATTTAATCCGTATTAAAAGTTGATTTGAAATTCGAATTTGGAATCTGAATTAAAATAAATGTATTAATTAAATCCATATAATAGATCTAATCAAATCCATTTATTTAATCCAAATTAAAAGCCTTCTCGATTTAATTTATCTCTATAAATTAAATCGAGAAATAATATCTATCTATTTAATTTAAATTTGAGATACCATATCTCAATTTAATATTAAACAGATATACGATATCTTTATTCGAAAATTAAATGAGATACAATATTTCAATTTGTTTTAGATATTTAATTTATCAAATAAATTAAATACAAAACAAATATATTAATATTATAATCTCTATTAATAATATTAACATATATTAATTTTGAATTTAATATATATATATATATATATATATATCCTAGATTAAATTCAGTATTCATTAAATCTTAGACGTATCTAAGATTCAATGAATATGGACACATTCGCTCATGTTGAGTTATTCTTGTGCGACCCTGCATGCCCATATGAGATTGGCAGTGGGCCAACACTTTGTCAGCCCACAAGTCACAAGCGGCCTCTAGCAAGACATTGCGACTACCCAATTCACATGGGGATCGATGACACGATACAACCTATCGTACAACCATGTCACGTCCCTTTTGTCACGCGATAATTTGGTCAAGGATGAGGCATGGATAATGTCAACTTCCTTTTCTTGACCACTACTTTCTCGATTCTCGAGTAGTCTAATAAGTGAAAATGGAAACTCCTTTCCATCACAAGACGGCCGTACATTTCTTAGACTCACTTATCGAGGCCCAAAGATTATCTCTCTACAAATGTGAGGGACAAATTCCATCTTGACCATTCACATTCCTCCGCATGAAAACCACTGATCCCGATCCCAAATTTTATCATCACCCGACAAAGGTGACTTTTGACTAGGTCAAAGGTCGGCGACTCATCATGTAGGAATCCATGATGGTCTCGGTCATAGGGTGTTGTGACGCGATTATACATGAGATAAGCTTATGACTAAATCCATGCAAATTTCTCATAGTGGGTCGGTCCAAAGACCTTGTACTCTTACAAGTGCCCATGACTTTGATTCGTATCTCCATACGTCATCAAAGTCATATCGTCTTACCTCATCTTCGCTCCCGCGTAGATGACCGATCGAGACATTTAGGATATCATCTATAAGATATATCCAGGGATCAGTTATCACTGTAAACATGCGAATGAAGTGATAACTTAATGGAGAACAATGACTTGCCCTAGGGCATAATTTCCAACAATTGCCGTTGATGATCATCGCATGTTTGCAAGATATTTCGAATCACTGTAAACAATTGCATGCGCATGTTTTGCAATTGTGTATGTGAATTTGGAACACTTCAAGGAAAAGTTCAACTTCGATTTGACTGACTGGCTACTTCAGTATATGCCTCTTCTCGGTATAAACATGTCGTATTCCCCGGAAGTTGTATGAGTATTCTATCACAACATGCATATGCAGGAAAAGGAAAACAAATCTGACGAGGATGCATTGATTACAAAGGTGCGAGACCAGGAAATCAAGCTCACGGGTCATGATCTCAACGTCCTTCTGGGTATCGTGGATGTCCCTGAAGATCCTCCTAAACTCTCTCATGTTGAGTGTCATCAGATTCTGTTTCCGGATGTTTAAATCAAAGGCAAAAAGATCAACGTAACTCCGGCTATGATGAAAGATGAATACAGAGTACTCTAGTACGTGTACAGTCGCGGCCTTGTTCAGAAAGGCCAGAGCTTCACTCATTTTGTGAGAATGGATTTTGAACGCTTTGCCTCCCTTATTGCCATGGAGCCACGAGATTTGGGCAAGTGGATTATGGAGGAGATGATGATATTTATCTCGGAGGCTAAAGTTCGGCTCCATGCGACCATACCATATCCATCGTTAGTCTCTCGAATATTAGAAGTCAACAATGTTTGGTACCTCTCAGACGACCAAGAAGTGTATCCTCCATTATTTGGGAAGGAACACATGAAAAGTATGAGGATATCCTTCACTAAGGCGTCATCAAAGAAAGGGAAGGGCAAGGAACCTATTTCCTCCTTTCAGCTGGCTGTGTCTAAGCCATTTGCCTCCCAACCTCCAGATGAAGCGAGTCTTCTAAGGTTGGTCCATCTACTCCCCCGCTCCAGCGCCATCATTTTCACAGGCTGCCACTCAAGCTATTATTGAGGCGGCTATTCAAAAAGCCATGGCTCCAGTTGTAAGATCTTTGGAAGTCTATCAAGAGTTGACAAGGAAGATGATTTTGTCCTTCACCGAAGATATGAAGGGGTTCAAGTCTAATCTCGGCATGTTCATTGACACTACCTTCGAAGATTTCAAATCAGAATTGGACCAGCGGTTCTCCGTTCTATATGACCAACAACAAATACTCATGACTGAGGTTCAGACTCTTGTCCAGTAACATAAAAACTTTGATGCAACTTTGGATGCTTTAGTGACAAGCCTTGGCTACTCTGGTTCCTCTGAGAAGCCTCCTAGTCCTGCTGCTCCTCCTCCTTCATCTTCTCCTGATGTGGATCCAGTTATTCCTCTGCCTGCCATAGACCCTTCCACTGTTCCTCTTCCATCCACCTCATCTTCTGACTTCCCTGATAGCACTCCTCCTTCTCCATCTGTTCAGGGTTCCCTTTTTGTCGATGACAAAGGGGGAGATAGTTAGCTAGTTTGTTTGTAGTGCATATAGTTAGTTTGCTCAAGTTTACTTGTAGCTCTCGACTTTTGTTTTGATTGTAATTGAACTTATCATTATGAATCAATTATCAATTCAGTTTTTCTACTCTCAGTTCACTTGGTTTAACTATCTAAAACTTATTTTGGCAAAGCATTTTTCAAACTAGCTCTCGAAATTGTCATCATCAAAAAGGGGGAGACTGTTGGCTTATGTGTTTTGATGATTACAATTTCCAAGCAATTTCCAAGCTTTTGGATTAAAATAAACAAGGAACATTTGATATAATCTGATAAAAGCGTTTTCAGAAGGTTACTCGAGCAAGGTATCAAGCTTGCTCAAGCAACATCATGTGCAGGTTAATCAGATGTAATCTGAGAAAGCCTTGCTCGAGCAGACCATATGGTCTTGCTCGAGCAACATCGAGCAAAGCAAAACAAAGCAACAGCAAAGCTAAACATACTCGAGCATAAGGTAAAAGCATGCTCGAGCACTTTGCTCGAGCAGGCCTAAAAGGTTGCTCGAGCAACCGTGCTTTTCCCTTCGTATAATCCTTGCTCGAGCAAGGAATAAACGCGTTGCTCGAGCAATATGCTCGAGCAAGCAAAAATGTTGCTCGAGCAAAGTCGAGCAAGGTGCAATTTCATAGTTTAAATAAAGCTTGCCCAAGCATGATTTAATTCATGCTCGAGCACCATGCTCGAGCAAGCAAGAAAGTATGCTTACGCATCGTCGAACTAAGGCGCTTCTTCCCGACTCAATTGAAGCTTGCCCGAGCATGATATATATCATGGTCGAGTAACATGCTCGAGCAACCGAGAAAAGTATGCTCGAGCATCGGCGTTCCAAAGATGCTTTCAATTGATTCAAAAAGGCTTCCCCAAGCAAGCTTTGGCAACATGCTCGAGCATCAGCGATTCTGATGCACTTTCACTTAATTCAAGGGAAGCTTGCCCAAGCATGATTAAAATCATGCTCGAGCAAAGGAATTTTCCTGCTCGAGCATCAGTGACCAAAGAGCACTTTCCTCAGCATTTCAAAGGAGCTTGCTCGAGCAAGCATGGATCATTGCTCGAGCAATATCATCCTGTTTTTCAAATCACCGTCTAAGAGATTCATGGATCATTGAATGGATTAATATCTCTTTTGATTATTACTGATTATGTTTACCAAATGCTATTAACCAATTTATTCATGAGTTTCAAATCATTCAGACATAGATTACCGGTGCATTTGAATAAAGCTATCTCGCTTGTCAAAGACATTAAATACTGCTACCTAAACCGTGATATTCTCGGAGACCGATGTTCTGAACAAAGTAAAGCCAACTCTGATATTCTTCGATCTAGCATTAAATGCCATTTCACAACAGAAAAACAAAAGGAATGAAAGAGAATGTCGACCTTGAAAATTCCAACTGTACCATTCAAACGAGCGAAACTCTTGACGAACGCTTCATCTGTCTAACGGACACATTCGAGAGTCTAAACGGCTATTTCATGAACTTCACCAACGATCATTAATGACATCAACTATAAATAGCCGGAGCATTCAATTCGTCACCTACCGAAATGCTGGGCAATCAATTCGAGTTTAATTTCATTTGCTGTTTCATCTGTTTTATCAACTGCACTTCAATGTTCATTTATTTATCAACTCGTGAGGAGTACTTAAACACTTATTTCATTGTTAAGTTTGTATCTTAAGGTTGAGGAACCTTAAGAGAGGGTGTATCAATTACAACTTGTAAGGGGAGTGGAGTCTCGAGAGTGAGAGGACCATCCTTCGTTTACGAGTCCGTAATTGCTTCAAACTTAGTGGAATCCCGAGTGTTTATGGGGACCGGACGTAGGTCGTGTATTGGACCAAACCAAGATAAATTGTCTTGTGTTCTTTTATCTTTTTGGTCTCTATTTCGTTTATATACAAGAAAAGAGTTTAAAATTTCAAAGATCACCTATTCACCCCCCTCTAGGTGATATTCCACCTTCATCCAAGAGATGGATGTACTTCAACAAGGTTTATACACCTTTAAGAATGAGATTTTGAAGATCAGAATTTCATCAAAATTTGGTGTCTTGATTAGATATCTTGAATAGCTTAAATCCATAAATTTAAGCCTTCCAAAAGCCCGAGAATGACAACATAAAAAGTTAAAAAAATAAAAAATAAAAAATATATATTAAATAAAAAGTGCTTGCAATTGTTAATAATTTTTTTACTAGAGATACCATAATTACTTGCGATCCCTAAACATTGTTGTTTTGATGGACTAGGTTTCATTTTAAGATCAATGAATTTCTCATGTGAAACATCACTTGCGATCATCTAAACAGAATTCGTTCCATTGTAGGACTTTTAATGCACTTGGAAAGCATTCGAGTCCATAAGGAAGATTCAAAAAATAATGAGGGTCACTTGAACAACTTTTTATGATAAGTAATTTAAGACTACTCATCTTTGAGAAGGCTTTAGGGTCCCAATATGACTCACACACTTGGTCTAATCTTAATACTATACCTCGGATTGCTTCTGACCCCTGTATATAAATCAACAAGTAAAGCTAATAACATATAAAAAATGAAAAGATTGCTAAGTAAAGGGTGCACACACAAAAATTATGAGTATTACCTTTTTTCCTTCTAACACCGAATTAGCATCTTTCAAGGACCATATCCTACTACGCTTGCCAACATCATTGGGCGATTCCTGGAAAACAATATTCTTATCCATTTCTTGAAGTATGTCATGTACCCACAAAATCCCTTTATCATCAATTACCAATGATTTATCAATAAGAACTCTTGTTCCAACTATAGGGTGAAGATCCAAATTTTGTAAAGTTTGTATGACATAATCTTTACGCTCCCCCTTAAAAAAGCAAGCAATATCTAAAAAATATTCTCATCATCATTATCATCCAATCCATCAAAACTCACTTGAAGTATCTTCAAGACATCATTTGGAAGAACTTTCCTGAACTTAGCTATTGCATCTTTCCATACTAATATATTTCTTCCACAAAGAAATGAACCTATCACTTTGAGCACCAGAGGAAGACCTTTAGCATAATGAATCATAGTTCTAGAAAGTTCCAAGTATTCTTTGTTTGGCTTTTTCCCTTTAAAAATATTTTGATGGAAAAGTTCAAGAGATTCATCATCACTCAAGAATTTCATGTCATATTGAGTAAATACATCATATAATGATAACACATGTTTATCTCTAGTTGTTACTAATATTATGCTCCCTTCACCAAACCATCCTTGTTTTCTAGCCAAGTTCTCAAGTTGGCTTATTTCACTCACATCATCGAGGACAAGTAGAACTTTTCTATTGCACAACATGTTTTTTATCAACTTCCTTCCTTCATAATAGTCACTCACATCCATGCTTCTTTTATGCGCAAGAAAGAAGTTTTCTTTGCAAGGAAATCAAACCATCTGCTTTCGATACTTCTCTAACATTATGAAGAAAGCAATGACCATCAAAGTTTTTGTGCATTCTCTCGTAAAAAGCTCTAGCAAATGTAGTTTGTCCTAAGCCTCCTGTGCCCCATATTCCTACAAATTGAACTTCACCAATTCCATTTGCTATGAATGAATCTAAATTTGCTAGTTTTGATCCAATTCCAACTAATATATCTGAGTCAAATGGAAGTTGATCATATAATTTTGACCACACTTCTTCTACTACTGTAACACCCCATTTTACGAAAAGCGGAATAATTTTTTTTCCATCAGAGTAGAGCATCGGAGCAACAGAGTAACTGATAACCATTAGCTGTAGCGTGTCTGTTCATTCATAAAGAACATTACATTTAATGAAGTATTACAACGGTATGAATCTATAAATGGAAAACATCGGTCGGGACTCGCGCGTGTTGCTTGCTCTTGTTTTCGGTCCTTGATTCTCTGGACCCTAAAGCTATAAGAGCTGAGGTCCAATGCCTATTAAATCTCAGGTAACGGTTAACCTCATGTTTATGTAAACAATATATGACAGATATTCATGGCATTACAGGATTAATCACTACAAAAGTGATATGTCACAATAACAGTACGTCGTTATCTTAGTCTGCACCCGACCCATGCCACGATGGCCTATCGTGTCCTTAGCGCTAGGAAAACTCACGGCATTAACAAGACTATAACCTGTGTAAGCTGAATGTATAATTAGTGATCTAAGTCCCATACCTTAGTCACAGTGCATGACCCAAGGCCTAGTCTTGTCCATACAAGCATACAATAAACATCAGAGTTAGTGTTACAGTACGTCGCGAACATACCTTCGTCCGTTTGGATAGTGGTACGCTTGCCTGTCGGTCTCCCGATTTTTCCCAGATATCCTATAATAGTATTATCGCATTATTACCTTGTAAATAATATCCTAGGAGATATTTTACCCACCACTGACCTTTTTACCCCTGGTAAATTTGTTATTCCAATTACATCCCTTTATTTTTCTCAAAAACATGGTTTTCAGCATTGCTGGCAGATTTTTGCCTAAGTTTGATAATTCATAATTAATTCTACAAAACTCAAACGAGGATCCATAAAATTATTTGGAATCCTTAACATGTATATTTTCGAATAAAAATACTTATTTTCACCCAGAATTAGTGAATCATTCCCAGTTTAATATTCTTTAACCTCTGCCCAGAATTTTCCAGAAAAACGTAGGCTAACTTTGGGAATTTTTATCTCTCTGCAAAAAATTCAAAATAATATGTTCTTTGCATATTTGGAAATCCCTATATGTCTAATTTAACCATGAATACTTTCAGAATTTTAGCATCTCATATTCAATTTAAAAGTATGACATTTTTGCTACTGATTTCAGAAATTCCTAACCAATGAATTTTCGCCAGAGCTTCGCTACTTTGCTTCTCAAATCCCAAAAATTTTGCTATACCTTATGGCTCATCTAATTTTCGAAATATTAAAATTTCTAACCATAAAAACATGATACTAACATTATTCTAACATATCTAAGATCAAAGCTACTTCTATCTAAGAAATTAAGAACTACAACTTAAAGAACTTACTTGCAAATGCTAGACTCCTTCAAGAAGCTCCTCACTCTCCCTCTTTTCTCTCTATATTCAGATGCTATGCTTGCTCTTGCTTGTGAAGGTTTGAGGAATAATGAAGCCTAAGCCCTCCTATTTATACTAAAAGGTCATGGCACTCTTGGCTCCAAGAGTGCATTGGTGGCCTTTCCACCTTCATGCATTCTCCAAGCTTGCATTGGTGGCCTCTCCACCTTCATGCATTTCCCAACTTGGTGCTTTAATTTCTTAGCTACTCTAAGTATATTTGTAACTAGATGACTTTGGTGGTTGGTTAGCAATTAGGCAAAATGCTCTTAGGGTTTAGTTTGGAGTCTAATCCAATTCCCTAAATAGTTTTGTGATTCTTGAACATTATGGCTTAATTAGAAGTATTTAATGACCCCTTCATCATTTTAGAATTTATTGTATTTGTTAGGTAACCTTTAAGATGATAATTCATCCTAAGCCAAATTTGTGTTCTTGTCTTGGATTATTCCTTATATTTAATCTAGGATTAAAATCCCTTAATTGTCGTTTTGATAATAGTTGATTGATTTAATTGATTTATGGATTTATGATGAGAATTAGAGTTTAATTAGGCAAATATCACCTATGGAACCCTTGATCCACAATGTGCCAACAAGGCCATTTGGATTTAGCTACTCCATTGGTTAACTTTACAATTATTGCATTTAAATAAATTCCTCACTTCTCCACTAGACACATCACTCACAACTTTATTTTCATGGTCCAAAATCATCCACTCACAAGCCTTTGTTGCCTCTTGAATTTTCACTTAGGTTTAGTTTTTAATTAGCTTAATCTTTGGTCATTAATCCTAAAAATGGTGTTTTAGGTGTTATTGAATTTATTTGATTGGCTACTATATTAATCATGATCATTAGTAATCATCTTTATGCTAATCTTGGCCCTTCATTAGCCATTGGTTTTTAATTAGGGTCACACATCCCAATTTAAAAGATGTTGTTAAATTAATTATAAAAGTTTATGAAATTAATCTAATTAATGTAGATTTAATTATCTACTAATTGTTGGCAATTTTATTTAATTGGATTAATTATTTTCTCACAACTTTTGAGTTTATTTTGGTCATTTATGCATCATGCATTAATTTAATAATCTTAGGGCAACTTAGGGTCCCTAATATAATATTGGATTTTTGCCTCTTTAATGTCCAAGGAAAATAATCAAATAAATTACTAAAATTAGAGACAACATACTTTCCTATTTTAAATAGGTATTAATTGCCAAAATATAAATTTTGGGTATCACATTAGAAGATTTAACCCTTGGCTTATTGAATTTCAAGGGAAAATTTCTTAAAATAATAATTAGTAAGCTTTCAAGGTTTGAGACCACATATTCACCCATTTTCAATAGGTATTGTTTACCAAAATATAATGTTTATAATTGGGGATTGATTTTGCTTAATTTTATTTCAGTTTATTTAATCCTGTGTTCATTGTTATTGCTTATTGACTGATCACCATTGAGCACGTTTTGGGGATTTAGGGTTGAACTTAGAAGAGGGAATCCTAAATTGACCTTGGGATTAAATAATGTGGAATTAGGTTTAAATTTAACGTGAAGTTAGGTTTTGATCTAATTTGCGTCTAGGATAGGAATATACCTAGAAGCTCCGCATAATCAAATTAGAGTGAGCCCGATTTAAAACGATCTTATTTAGTTGTGTGAGGCATCACATAATTAATTAAGGTAGGTATATAGGTGGACCGGAAGGCATTTATAGACATTAATACTCTAGATTAGCTGATCAAGTTAAGTCAAAGTTAATTTAGTGGGGATAAAATCTAGGAAACGAATAAGGGATTAGTGACTCTAGGTTGCTTTCGTTTGATTAGTGGTAGGTTGGTTATTTTAATTTTATTTTATTTTCTCTTAATTAAATTTAATTTGGTTTTCTCAACTTAAACGAAATTGTGAAATTAATGCTTAACTGAAGTTGTGGTATGAAGTCCTGGGAACGATATCTTACTTACTTGTTTATTACTTGATACGGCCCGTGCACTTGCGGAGTTTTTAGGCTATAAAGTTTTGCCCTATCAAGTTTTTGGCGCCGTTCTTAGGACTTGTGTGCGACAACTGTCTTAATTGGAATTGATTGAGCCTTAGTAGTTTAAGTTTGAGTTTGTAAATATTTTATTATATTTTTTTAGGAAAAAAATTTAAAAAAATGGATTTCAATTGGCAACCAACTGGTCTTAATATTGAGAAGAGATGAATTCTTCGTCTTCTATACAAGATAGATTGATTGCTATTTTAAATTCTTTGAATGAATCTAGGCAACATAAAAGGAGCATAAATGATGGTTGTATTCCATATGTTGGTTCTTCTCAATATGTTTGCATGTCTTGTGTTTATTGTGGAGGGAATCATATGTATGACTATTGTCCATATAATACAACTTGTCATTTTGTGAGAGATGATTTCACTAGGAACCAAGCTTGCTTTGATAATTCATTTTGTCCTAGTGAAGGTTTTGAGCAACAAAATTTTAGGGATCTACATGTCTATTGTTCTCATGAAAATACCTCTCCTTTTTACTCTTATCCACATATTGAAGAGCAGACAATTGAGTATAAGGAAAAATCTAATTTAGAAAGATAAATTGAGGATTGTGCGAAAGCATCAGAGAGATCTAGTAGAGAGCAAAAGGAGATTGTCACTAGCCTTCAAAATATTGAGTCAAATGTCCAAAATATTGAGTCCAATGCCCAAAATATTGAGTCAAGTATCCAAACTATGGGGGTATATGTGAGTCAAATGCTTTCAACCCTTGAGACTATGGTACAAGATAATTCCTTAAGCTTGATGACAGACTTCTTATGATGATAATGATTATGGTGAGGAAGTTGAAGGTATGAGATTGCATGAGACTATGGATAATGATAATGTAAAAAGTGATTGTGAGCTTGACATTGATTTAGATGAGAATATTGGATGTTTAGAAGAGGTTCCTGCTGTGGAGCCTAAGGATTGTGATGTTGGTGATCCAATTGATGTAGATGTCCCAATTGTTGTTGTTCATGACCCTCCTCTTGAAGTGTTGACTCTTCCGATGAGAGTCAAGTTGATTTTATTGGATGCTCTAAATTCCTGGAAGTGCCTATATTTATTTTCAAAGATATGCATGTTGTGCTTCATTTGAATTCAGTGAATACTTGTACTCCAAGATTGTCTATGATTGAGGAGGTACAAGTAATAAACTTGAACGATCAATTTTTATGTTTCAAACCTTGTCGTTTGAAAAGAAATGAAGACAAGGTAATTATGGTATTTGATACTCATAATTAGTGGTTTGTTTTGAAAAGTCCTGAAGACTTTAAATTTAGTGCTTCTTGGGAGGAAACCCAAGGGTTTTGCTTGCATATTTTATTATCATTTTTTCTTTCTTTCTTTCAGTTTTATTCAGGTTTGAAGAAGATCACTCCTATTGTTGTTGCAAGGTCTTGCTTTAAGTACTCCACATCAGAGTTAGAGACCTAAACCAGGGGAGTACTAGTTCCTTTCCCTCTTTATTTTTTGCAACATTGAGGACAATGTTTGATTTAAGTGTGGGGGAGGGATATAATTTCTTTGGTTATGCTTGTCCTTATGCAATTGAAAAGATTTTTTTGTTATTTGAGATTTTTGCATTGTTTAGGATTGACCTTAATTTTGAGCTTTCCCCATCTTAGAGAATATTATCAAGTCAAGCATCAAAATAGAAAAAAAAATGTTTTAACCAAGTCTCTAAGCCTTGAATTTTTTTTTGCAATCTCGAGATGGACTATGAGAATAGGGATTAGTTTGTAATATGATCAACAGATTATTAGTTCAAGAATATTTTGCTACATGATCTCTTTAGAAAATTAGATGATGACCTTTGCTAGCTAAGTAAAACTTTTGTGTAGGGAAATGACTCAGAAAAAAAAAATCAAAAAGAAAAAAACAACTCCAATGACTTCTCTAGACCTCACTTAGTAACCGGGGGCACTTCATCACCAATGTTGGCACTCGCGTCAAATGGTAAGGTCAAAGAGGGTTATGAGTTGGGCTAAAAGCCTCTTGAGGTGCCTGTTGGAGTAACTGAGTAACCGGTACTGCATCACCCATGTGCAGGGTCGCGTCAAAAGGGGACCTACAACGACTCAAGAAAAAAAAAAAAGAAAAGTAAAAAAAAAAGACAAAATAAGTTATTTCCTACCCGAGGATCCTTAGTAAATTAAATGAAAAGTTTGGTTTTGCGAGGCATTTGAATTTTTTTGGAGGAGTTAAGTAGTATGATATCCATCTTCTAATCTTATTGTTGCACCTATTGCTTGCCGATCTTTTGATCATGGGATGTTAAGAGATTGTTACAACTCTATTGGCTTAGTGAGACATTAACTTAAATAAGATTTGATGATATGATCCAAGCCGTGTGGTTTTTTGCTCCTCGTTTAGGAATTTCATAGGCAATGTTCTTTTCGTGATAATGAATTCTCTTTCTTTTGCTTGAGGACAAGCCAATGTTTAAGTGTGGGGGAGTTTGATAAGTGTATATTTTATGATTAAATAGGTGTATATTTTATGAGAATTAATTGGAATTATTGATATTATTACCTATTTAATTATCTTTTATTAACTTTTCCATCATTGAATCAAACTTAGGATCAAAGAATAAATAGACATAGAATCTACTCATATCCTATTTTTAATGTACAGGAGATATTAGCTGATTTGGAAAGAAGTAGAAAAAGAAATTAAAAGGGTATGCAATCAGCCAAATTCAACAGTCTCACGCAAGAAAAATAGAAACAAAATCAATTGCGTGATCTGGTGGAGTTGATTACAAGATATAAGATGTAATACCCAAAATTCTCATTTATCTTGAATACAATATTTTGATAGTTAAAACCTATTTAAAATAGGTGAATATATGGTTTCAAATTTTGAGATGTGTTTATTCTATTTTCTAGGTAATTTTTCCTTAGGATTAGAATAACCAAGGATTTAGTAAAATTTTGTTAGGCATCATAAAATACCATAAATACAATAAATACCATATTGAGCTATGGTTCATGTGGAATTTAAAAGAGCAAGAAATACCTAAATAAATTTAGTGAAATCAATGATAATTAATGATCAACTAAGTCTTCATGAAAGTAAATAAATTTCACAAGGCTTCATAATTAATCAAAGGACCTTAAACACCAATTTTCATAATTTATTAAGAGACTAAATTGTCTAATACCCTCTAAATAATACCTAACTTGTATTTAATTCATAAAAGGCCATAAAGAATTATCAAAACACTTGGAACAATTAAGGGGCAATTATTAATAATTAATGAGCAATTAAAATTACACTAATGGAATATTTAGGTAATTCTTTATAATTAATGTTAATAGTCACCAATTAAAGTGGTATTAGCATAATTAAAAACCAAAGATCAATAAGAGGGTAGGATTAGCACTAAATGAATTGTTAACAATCATAAATCACTCTATGAACCAATGATGCAACAATCAAGAGATAATTAAGCTTATGATTAAGATGTTAATCAAGTGTTAATCAAGCTTTGAAAAGTCAACAACTTCAACTATGATCTAAAGGCCAAGATTCAACCTCATAAAGCTAATCTAATGACCCTAATTAATTCTAATAAAGCCTAATCCATGTGAATAAAAGGACAACCAATGAAATAGCCCCCACATGCAATTTATTGGATCAACAAAATAGAAATAAAATTAAATAAAAAGGGGGGGGGCACGGTTTTGAGAAGGGAAAAAGAGAGAAGAGAGTTGTCCAATAAATTAAAATACCCACTTGCATATGAGTCATGAGCAAAACATTAATTCCATGAAGACTTTGAAGGCTTTGTCATAAATTATGGAAGAGGATAAAAAGGTGAAATGGAAGAGGATAAATTGGTGGGAGAAAAATCAAGAAAGAAAATCAAATTGATATCCAATGAGAAAATTACACATAAGATAATTAGATTAATCAATAGGATTAAATCAAGACTTAATCAAAGGGAAATCTATACAAAATAAATTGTATCTTGAGATCCATCGATCAAAAATCAAATGTAAGAAGTGATTATTAACAAGCAAAATTCAAGCTTGAGATTGACTATAATCAAAGTCATTTCCTCAACTTTTGAGGATTGTGTCCAATTGAGAAAATGAGAGATTATGGTCTCTAATTAAAGCTAAAAATCTCAAGAGTTCAAAACGAAAAAGAAAATTTGAATCAAACTTCATTAAGATCCCCAAATGAATTTTTATCCAAGTAAAAAACAAAGAATAGAAGATGGAGATAGTTGGCTTAGGAAAAAGCTAGAACACAAAGGATATTTTGCATCTTGGAAGAGGATGAGGTACTTTGGCTAGAATTCATCATGAAAATGGAAGAGGATGGAGGGGAGAGAGGGGGGGACGAATTTGAGGTGGAGGGCAAGGATGAAGGCTTGAAAACTATCCTAAATCCAAGGGTCAAGGATGAATGGAAGTTGTTAGGTAGTTAACCCCAAAATTTGCTATAAAGAGGGACCTTTGCTCTTCATAAATCCTCACCAATTCACAAATCCTCAACATCTGAAATCGAGAGAGAAAGTGAGAGTGAGAGCCCTGAAGAAAGGAGGAGCAAAGTTCTTATTAAGTTCTCTAGCTCTAGCTTCAAGTTCTTTAAGTTCTAGTTCTTAAATTCTTAGATAGAAGTAGCTTAGATCTTAAATATGCTAGGATAATTTTATTTACATGTTTTTATAGTAAAAATTAGCTTTATTTCGAAAAAAATGATGAGGGAGGTCATATAGCAAAAATTCGGAAGAAAATCATCAAAGTAACGAAGTTGGTGAAATTTCATCGGTTTCGAATTTCTAGAGTCGATGGTGAAAAACGCCAGAATTTCATATTGAAAATATAGTCCTAAAATTCTGGGAAAATTCATGGTTAAAATAGACATATAGAGATTTTTAAATATGTCAAGAACATGTCAAAATGATTTCTGTACAGAGAGATAAAAATCCTCAAAGTTAGGCTACGAACTTCTGGAAAATTCTGGGCGAGAGGTTCAAAACTTAAAACCTGGGAGTGATTCGTGTAATCTGCGCAAAGGTGATTATTTTTACTTGAAAATAGACATCCTAAGGATTTCAAGGAATTTTATGGATCCTCGTTTCGATTTTTTCTAGAAGTAATTATGATTTTTCAAAGTTAGACGAAACTCTGCCCAAATTTGTACCATCGTTGTTCTACGAATTTTGAGGGAATAAAGTGAAAAATGAATGTTCCAAGGGAAAAATAGTCATTAGTGGCCAAAATATCTCTTAGGATATTATTTTCGAATTAATAAATGTGAAATTACCATTATAGGATATGAGTGATCACAGTCCGACCGTCAACGTACCAACATCACCGCCGAAGGTACGCACGCGTACTGTAACACTAACTCTGATGTTTACTGTATAACTATATGTGATGGTTGTATTCATAGACTGAGATTCTATTTTTAAAAAAAGTTATTGAGCATACATATACAGCTTTACACGGGTTATGGTATTGATAACGCCGTTGAGTTTTCCTAGCGCTGAGGACATGACCGTACATCGTGGCACTAGTGAATAGTGTAGACTGTAATAACGTTCATATGCAGTTGCTGTGTTCGATTATTATCTTTCATATGTGAATATTGTTGTGATATCATGAATAAACTGTCATACATACTTGTTACATGAACATGAGGTTAACCGTTACCTGAGGTTCAATGGGTATTGAACCTCGGCTCTTACCATAGCCACAGGATCCGGAGTGAACAAGATCAAGGATAGGGGTAAGCAGTGGATATAGGGACCGGCTGGAGGAAGCCCTTTTTGAATTGTGCTTAGCAATGATGACATTTGAAAAATTTTGTAATGCTGTTAGCAGCTAGCACATACATTACAATGGATATTTTATCAGTTACTTCTCAATACTATTTACTTTCGATGCTCTACTCTGAGCATGATACCGTGAAAATGCTTTCGAAAATTGGGATGTTACATAAGATATCTTTTTAATAAGAAAAGGAGAAGTAGTGACTTGCGGTCTAAGTTATATTTAGGTTATATATATGAAGAAAGGAAGAAGCAAGAAAAGAGATCCGGAGACGCAGAACAAGAAGGAAGGGACGAAGAAGCAGAGGAGTAGAGGCTGAGCGTTTCAATTCTCTTCATCTTCTCCACAGAAGGACGGAAGGACTGTGGAGGCGACGGAGAATCTTTCTTTCCTCTCTCTCTCTCTATTCTTTGATCCTGAATTCTTATCTTTTTGTTATGGATTTAAATAAAGCCATGTGTGGCTAGTAGGTTTTGCAACATAGAGAATCTATGAACTTGTTTGGGTTTTAGAGGTTATTCCCACGGATTGATTTTGCTTAATTTTATTTCAGTTTATTTAATCCTGTGTTCATTGTTATTGCTTATTGACTGATCACCATTGAGCACGTTTTGGGGATTTAGGGTTGAATTTAGAAGAGGGAATCCTAAATTGACATTGGGATTAAATAATGTGGAATTAGGTTTAAATTTAACGTGAAGCTAGGTTTTGATCTAATTTGCGTCTAGGATAGGAATATACCTAGAAGCTTTGCATAATCAAATTAGAGTGAACCCGATTTAAAACGCATCTTATTTAGTTGTGTGAGGCATCACATAATTAATTAAGGTAGGTATATAGGTGGACCGGAAGGCATTTATAGACATTAATACTCTAGATTAGTTGATTAAGTTAAGTCAAAGTTAATTTAGTGGGGATAAAATCTAGGAAACGAATAAGGGATTAGTGGCTCTAGGTTGCTCGTTTGATTAGTGGTAGGTTGGTTATTTTTATTTTATTTTATTTTCTCTTAATTAAATTTAATTTGGTTTTCTCAACTTAAACGAAATTGTGAAATTAATGCTTAACTGAAGTTGTGGGTACGAAGTCCTCGTGGGAACCATATCTTCTTTACTCTTTATTACTTGATACGGCCCGTGCACTTGTGGAATTTTTAGGCTATAAAGTTTTGCCCTATCACACATACAACTGAGATATCATGTTTTTATAGATTTATAAATTAACAAATAATAATTCTAATATAAAAATTGTAAAAGAAGAAGGAAAATGTCAAAATAAAGAGATAAGAATATATTTTTTAACCTAAAATTACCTTCCCTCTCCTACCCTCCTGAACCAAACAAAAAACCAATAATGGTTATAATAAGGCAATTAGTAATCTCTAAAAAAATACTCGCAATGGAATTTTTTTTTTTTTTTTTTAATCCGCTCAAAATCTTCTCTCTTCTTCCCTAATTTGAAGTGGTGACAAATTCCACCTCCCATGCTTAACTAACAACAAACAACTTCCCTTCCTCACATCAAATAGGCGGATTAACAAAAAGAATAATGGTTAACGCCAAATTACCCTAGAAATAATAATACCTGTCACGTTTGGACGAGGTCTTAAGTTTGAATTTGATGTTGGCATATTTGCATGTGTAAGTGCTTAAATTGGTTGTATTGAAAAAAAAAAAAAAAAAAAAAAAAAAAAAAAAAAAACTATACTGTGAATAATGACCCATAATAATAAAGTGTAGAGAAAATATATAAATAACTGGAAATATCATTTAGCGCTTAATCGGATGTTTGGTTTTGTCCCCTCATGATTTGATTCACCTCGTTATTATGAATATGGCATAAGATTAGGGATATGATTCTCTCCTTATCTTTTTATTTTTATTTTCTTCTCATAATCTCATATCCACCGTCGATTAAATCAATTCATTGTTCAGATGCAATCTTTTATAAACAAAAATAAGTAAATTTAAAACTTTTAAAATCTTATTTATATCGTTCATAACTGCAACGCATGAAAAATAAATAAATATAGTCTATCAAATTTCATTCTATTTAAATCATTAGCTCCTATAATTTAATAAAAATCTTGGTGATTTTACCCTTAAGTAACCAGACCCATGGTTTGAAATTTGAAGGACTAAAACTAAAATGAGTCAAAACATGAGGGACCAAAAATTGTATTAACCCATTTATAAATCACACTTTAACAATGAGAGTTTGAGACTCCACTATGTAGGACACATAACAAACCAATGGCCTTCTTTGGTAAGGAAATGAAAGAAATTAAAAGAAAACGGCCATTTCCAATATTACCATTTCCATGGAATAGCCTCTCAATAAATGGACTTCATTTAGCAACCTCCATTAATCTGCTAAATATTGAAGAAGTTCATAATATTTTTTGAATAAAAGTCAAAAGGATACTCGTATTTTAAAACATAAATTACACAATCAACGGGGTTGAAGGAATGGGGAAAAGACCGAGGAACCTGCTAAAAATAGTAGTGTCAATTATATTACATGCAATACTATTATAAAAAAGTAATTCTCCTCTTATCCTTAACATCCTTAATATAAGACATACGAGTATTTACCTTACTTCATTAGATTAAATAAGTTAGTTAATATAACATGTATTTTCTAAAACACTTTAACCATCTCCTTTAATTCCCTTATTTTTTTCTATTTAATTAGTTGAGGGAGCATAAATAGAGATAAATTAGAAAATATTAACAAATATTAAAAAAAAAAAAATTCTTATATTTGGAAACAATATCAACTTTTCATGTCCTATATAAAGGACATACCGAAGGGAGTATCATAAGAAATGACATATTTGCAAGGAGCTTGTAGTGACAGAAGATTTATGATTTGACGATTAACGCAATTGATGATATATCCAAGAAGATATTAATTAGTAGGTCAGCCACAAACCGAACATTAAGATCAGGAGCTTGACTATATATATTGCATAGGCCGCCATAAAGGATGAGAGATTGGAATCAAGGAGCCAGAACCAACCTGTCGTCTAGAATTGCAAAAAACATTAATGAGCATTTTCTATAATTCCTTTCCAAATTCATGAAGAATAATAAAGCTTCTTGATTATATCTTCATTTGACCAACCAATATATTTTAGGGAAAATTGCACTTAGGTCCTTAGCAAGATAAAATATGACAATATGGTCACTTGAAATCTTAAAGTTGCGATGAAATCCTATAGGACTTTTTAACAATATTTTCCATATGTGAAAGACACAAATGCTCCCATGGAGGCTCATTGACTTGTCAACATAGGCACACAGACTTGTCAAAATATGCTCATGGACTGTCAACATATGCACAATTGTCAATACATATACATGGACTTATCAAAATAGTCCCATGGATTTGTCAAAATAAACACATGGACTTGTCAAAAATGGGCTCATGCTCATAGATTTGTCGACACATACACATGTGTCAACACATGTACATGGACATGTCAAAACAGTCCCATAGACTTGTCAAAACATGCATATAGACTTGGCAAAAACAAACTCATAGACTTGTCAACAAAAGCACATGGGGAGATTTTTGTCTTTTCACATATAAAAAAAAGTCCAAAAAAGTCCCATGAGACGTCACCACAATTTTAATATTTCAAGGGACCATTTTGTCTTATTTTTCCTTACTCGGGACCGGGTGCAATTTTCCCTATATTTTACTTTCGAAGTAGAAGCCAGTAGAGAAGACTCATCTAATGCAATTCTTTTGGCTACAATGGCTTGATTAAGAAGGGAATCAAGGCACCAACACCAACAAACAAATGAAACTAAGCTACAAGCCCCCAGTTAAATAAATGAAGTTATAGTTTTGAAAGCTTTTCCCCTCAAAAACCATGATGGAGTTTAGGCCTTATTAAATTGAATTCGATTGTTGCTCAACAAAAAAAGAAATAAGGGAAGATAATTATTGAGAGAAGTGGAAATTACTAATTTTTTTAGTGCCAATCAAATATGGCAGCAACTTTTTCTGAAGCATTTTGCGGCATCTTCTAATACTAAAGCCAGCAACGTAACAAGGAGGCGCTGTTTTGCTACGTAAGCTATTTTAACAACATTTCTTGTGATTTTATCATTATACTTTGGGAAAAACACTTCTCATGTTATAGGATAAGTGTTTTTTCATATCACACACACATAAAATAGTGGGACCCACATATATATATATAATTAACATTATATATATATGTGAGTCCTACTATTTCATGTGTGTATAAGAATCTTCTTCTTCTCATGCAACATGAGAAGTTTAAACCGCTTATACTTTATTCATATTCTAAAAATACAGCATAAGATAACATTCTAAAAATCGATGATCAATTCCATATTTTGATAACAAATTATTCTTATAATTTGGACGTGACATGTGGATGAGGCTATCTAAATGCTACTCCCTAGTGTCCTTAATATAGGACATATTTATTAATATTTTTCTAATGTATCCCTCGATGATACTTCCTCAACAATATTCAAAGAGGTGAGGGAAGGAAGGAATTAAAGAAGATGAATAAGAAGTTCTAGAAAATACACGTTGTTTTAACTAACTTCCTTAATCTAATCAAATTAGCTATTTATACTAGTACAAAAAAGCCTTTTAAGACCGGACAAAAGACACCTCGTAAGACCGGATCTCGAACCGGTCTCGTTCAGCGGTATTAAAAATATGGTAAACGACCGGTCTTAAAAAAATCATTTCTAGACCAAACTTTTGAAATATCCGGTCTTAAAAGTGTTTTGAGAATTTTTTTTTTTTTTTAAAAAAAAAAAACCCCCAAATGAAACAATCGGTCCCAAATCACCAGATTTGGCAACATTTTGAATGTTCTTACGTCATCGCGACGAAGAACCAAGAGAAGATTGGAAGCAACAACAACAAGAAAAACAAAAAGGATTATTATAAAGTCCGAAATAAGAAAAAATAACAAGAAACAAATCATTCACTATGGAAATCGAATTTAAATCAATATAAAATCAGAGGTGAAATTGAAGTCTAGATCTACAAAAAAATCACAAGCTTAAAGCAACTAAATCTGAGCAGGATCCTCTTGTCGATGCTAGCAAAACTTCAAGCAACCAAAATCGAAGTCCAGATCTGAGCAGGAGCAGTCAAGGTAGGAATAAACAAACTTACGCAAGAAGAGATCTAGGTTTGATTTTAAGCCGGGTCTGTGCGAAGAAGGCGTGGGAGGAGCCATAGATCGAAGAGGAAGGAGCCGCCGCCGCCCGTAATCCTCGAAATAGTACGCTTTCACCGTTGCCGAGGATTGGAGTTGACGCCATCGTAAAACCCTCGAAGCATCTCACCACCAACATTACTAAGGATTTGATTGTGTGGCTCTTGGAATGACTTACGAAGATTGCTAGTAGGTTGTTGGAAGAGGATGACATTCTTGCCGAGGATTTAACTCGTGAGGTTTTTGGGACACTCGTTGAATCTATAACTAAGTAAAAGTTATATCACCAAGAAGATAAAGCAGACTCTCGGACTTAACAGGTATAGCAAATTTAGCTTCTTCTTTTTTTAACACTTTTAAGACCGATTTTTTTGAAAAAAAAGGTCTTAAAAGTATACTTTTAAGACCTGTTTTTTGAAACAACCGGTCTTAAAAGTATTCTATATATTTACGAAATTGCCACCGGTCATATAACACTTTCAAGACCGATTTTTTTGAAACAACCGATCTTAAAAGTGTTGTATATATTTACGAAATTCTCATCGGTCATTTTTTTTTTTTTTTTTTAAGACCAATTGTTTGAAACAACTGGTCTTAAAAGTGTTGTATATATTTACGAAATTGCCATTTTCATATATATATATATATATATATATTTTTACACTTTTAAGACCAGGTTGTTTGAAACAACCAGCTTTAAAAGTGTTCTATATATTTATGAAATTGTCACCAGTCATACTTTTAAGACTGGATCCTTTATAATCTGGTATTAAAAGTGTTCTATATATTTACGAAATTGCCACCGGTCATACTTTTAACACCGGATCCTTTATAATCCGGTCCAAAAAGTTCCTTATATTTACGAAACTGTCACCGGTCATATTTTTTAGACTGAATCCTCTATAATTCGGTCTAAATGAGGCGGTCTTAAAGCTCTTTTTTACACTAGTAGGTTGTACTAAAATTCTAAAAATGACATTGCTCTGTATATAGTACCCGCAGAGTTCTAACGAAATAAGTATGAAGAATACATGGCTAACATGATCAAAATTTCACCACAACCATGTAGACAAAAAAAAAAAAAAAAAAAAAAAAAAAAAAAAAAAAAAAAAAAAAAAAAAAAAAAAAAAGATCATTAATTCATTATTAATTCCATAAAAAATCACATCAAAATACAATAAAATCAATTCCAAGAAAATTTTCTAAATCAGCCCTTGCTTTATTTGTATTTGGAACAGAGCATATAGAGTATCTTCCTAAAGTTCTGAACAAACAAGCTTGGTCATTCCAATTCGAGGGAAAATATGGATAATGGCCTAGACCTTAGAGAATGTTGTGTAATATACAATAATCCTCTATATTTATCTCATCAAGCCAAAATCATCTATCTCTTAAAATTAGAAGACAAATAAAAGGGAAAAATAACAGAGTGTAATCATGTGGCGAAAATCGCATACATAACAAACTAAACAAATAATCATACATTCTTACCGAAAAAAAATAAATCACCATGCAACACTGTTCGCAAGTGTTTGAAAGCATAATTATAATATAAATAAAGAAATGAACACTAAATTAAACAATATATTCGAAATCTTACATTGAATAACAGGCGTAATATCTTCTTATTTAATTCAAAAAGAGAGAGAGAGAGAGAGTTCAAATTCACAGATCTAAATTTTAAAAAGCAGCATGGGAGAAAATGGGAACCTTTTGTCGGAATGAAGGCAAATATTCTCGGTAGTCTTCGATATGAAAAGCTTCACGATTCTTTAATTAATAATTATGTGTATATTAGAGAGGGAGAAAGCAAAAGGACGCACACACGTGATCCAGCTGCGTTCAAAACAGTTTAACATGAACTATGCTTATATTCTAAATTTTTTACGTCAATTATTTAATTATATATATCAGATCCATGTTATATTTTAGATTGATAGGGGATAATAATATAACATAAAATAAAATGTTTAGATAAACATAAACCTCCGTTAAATTTCCACATTTGCCCTTGAAAAAATAATAAAGGATTGTTGTATCATTTATTTGTGTTTTTTTTTTTTACAATTTTTTTATGTTAAAATATTTTTATTTTTCAGTCATACTAAAATATAATTTGATTTAATAAAATGCTCTGTTTCCTCTCCTTTTTCTATAGCTATTCCCACTTCCATTCTCTTTAAAATCTATTTATTATGTAACACCTACACTAAACAGCTAAATCTAATTAATTTTACAAACCCTTGTGCAGATTTAAAGAGGATATCAAATCCTTGCTCATCCCAAAAGAAAAAAATCAAATCAAATCAGTGTCATACCAAGTTTGAGGTGTGAAGCAGAGTAGATCGGAATATACAAATCATGAATCATACCAAGTCCATAACTAGAGAAAACTCACTGAAAGATGCTCTAGTGGCGACAAAAGTCACTGCTGATACCCCTTTTTCAGCGGTGACCTTCTTTTATATTAGGACAGTCGTATCACTGTTGCTGTTGAAAACCCTTTAGCGACGACATTTAGACTTTCGTCGCCTCCAAAGGTATTTTTTTCTGTAGTGTTCATCTTCGGATCCATAAACTTCATCTTCGGATTCATCAACTTCATCTTCGGATTCTTGCCTTCTTTCAACAATTCTGCACAACACGCCCCACGCACACTTGCTTATATTAAACAATATACTGACTTAATGTATAAAGTGTAAAACGATATGTCATGTTGGTTCAATTACAACATAAAACAAGAGCAGTGAATATGCATAATAATACTCTACAGTTGATGACTTGCGATAATTTGACCGTTTATATATTAATACTTCCTCTGGTGCTGGATACAAGGTCATGACTATTTGAAGACTCTTTGTCCTGACTTGCATATTGCACGTGGAGAATAAGATGAAGATGCAAGATATCCAGAGACCAAAACATTGTTTATGAAATTATATTGAAATACTCCTCCTGGTCTTAATTATAAGAGCTAGTGACTTTTTAGAGAGATTAAGGAAGCTAATTAAATTAATTTAAAGTATTTTTATTTTTATTTTTTTCTTCAAACTTATTAGTTTGACTAATAAACTAATATATAATCTAAGAATATTTAACATATGAAATGATTAAAGTAACTTATTTAGCTTCCTTAATCTCTCCAAAGAAAGTCAACTAGCTCTTATAATTAGGACCGGAGGTAGTAACAAGCAATAAGTCATTGTTTATGGTTACAACTAAATCCAACAATATTTCCTTAAAAAATCTTAATAATAAATCCTTTTTCATAAAGTCCCTAAACAATCTGAAAATAACTTAATTTTTAGGTTTAAATAAACAAATCTTTAAAACGCATGCATTATTGTCTTTGTTGGTTTTTCCCACTCAGATTGTTCAATGGTTTGCAAAATTTTTAATATCTTAGCTTCATATTCTTGACATCCTGCACCAGAAAGTGAGGGGTAAAAGCAGCTAGATCAGCATGTACATACATACCTATCATCAATCACGGGGGTAAAAAAGGAAGAGAAAAGCTTAGGTTCAACCAAGTTTCTTAATACTCCTAATGAAAATGCAATAACCCCACTTTTATGTAAATTATTGTATGAAGCTAATAAATGCTAATTAATCTTTTATTATGGGATTTTCATTAAATTTAAAGCAAATAATATGTGTTTCCATCTAATTGGCTAATAAGAGATAATTATTGTAAGAATGCATAGGAAGATAAGAGATGGTTCAAGAATATGGACACATGGCAAAATTAAAATGAATAGTGGTGAAATATCTTTGACTTTAAAAATAATAAAAATAGCATCATTTATGATGCTATCATTCCAAAGACACATGGCATAACCTTGGGTACCAAGAGGCGGATATTAAAATCCCCATGCCTCTTGGAATACCATGCATGGGAGTGAGAGGAAAGGAGAAAATAAAGTTTATCACACGAGTCAAAGAAGAAATGTCTAGATAAGTCCACATGGCACCTTAATAATTATAAGGGACACCTATGCTTGGTGAATTAATTATGAGGGACACATATGCTTGATGAATTAAATATGGGGGACATCTAAGCTACCAAGTGTCCAAATAATATTTGAAGAAAAATAAACTAAGGACACATATATGCATCTTGAATTAATTACAAGGGACACTTGTGCATATCTAATTAATGGCAAAGGACACCTAATCTCCTTATTCATCAAGCAAAGTATCTCAACCACAAAATTAGGCGTGTGATGGAAGAAGATATTCTTGACCAAAGAGGGCCAAGTGGCGTGTTCATGGGAGAGGAAGAAGAAAAATCAGATTTTTTGCTAGAAAATAGAAGAGAGATCCAGAGAATTCAAAGGGCAACTAGCAAGGGCAAAAAAGTAAAATCACAAGAAGATATTCTAAGACCAAGGACCACTATAAATAGGACCATATTCTTCTTCATTTAGACACCAAAGAGGCACCACACATAAGGAAAAGGAAAGAGAGTAGTGAATTGAGAATGAAAGCCAAGCAAGAAGAAGAGTATAAAAGAAAGTTGAATGAAGGTAAGAAAGTTATAGAATTTATTCTACTACCTTCAAATTTGTTTAAGCTTCCAATTAATGATCTTGAATGATATTGTTGGAGTTCTAGCTATAACTACAAAGAGGTTAAAGTGAAGAAGCCAAGGAAGTTGAGACTTCAAGCAAGTAAGTTTCCTTCTCTAACTTCTTAGAATTTTGCAAAAAGTTTAAGGAAATTATGGTCAATAGCTAGAACTTGATGGTATAATTTTATTTTGATGATTTTGATGGTTTAGAAGTAATTAAAATGGAATTTTGTCTGAGGAAGGGTATGGAGGATAATTTTGAAAAATATAAATCATGAAATATGCAAATAAGGAGGTAGAAAAACCAACAAGGGTTTTTTTGGAAAATGGAAATTTTTCACATGTTTCTGGACTAAGCAAGTATTTTTAGACAGAAATAGACATGTCAAGGGTGATGTAGATTTTTAGAACACCCCAATCAGATTTTTCTACAATTAGTTATGAATTCTTGAAGTTGGGTCAAATTTTAAAAAATTTCTACATTATGTGCGAAAATATGAGAAAATTCACCAAGGAAGAAATACTCACTAATCAAGGAAATTAATGAGTTTCAAAAGTAAAAAAGACCCCTATTGCAAGTGTATAGTTATGTATCCTGAATAAAGGGGTTACACTGCCAATAACACCGTTATATTATTTTATTTTAGGTCCATCATTCTTATTTAATAGCTGGGTGTTTGCTATTTTACTGATTAGCTACTTACAGGTAAGTAACCTTAATTTCATGTATTTTGTGTGACTTTTGTATGTATGATTTACCGTGACTGGTTATGCATTCAATGTTATGTGTTCCAAGCGATTTGGATACCGAAACCGTTGTGTGCGACCCTGGCATGGTTATGTGCCTTATTTGAGCGGTACATGTTATATGTGACTGTTTGTTCCGGTTTAGGCTGTGTGCGACCTGTCAATGTTGTATGTTATATGGTTTTCATACATACTTTGTACATGCACTGTATATGAAATTAATGGTTACTAATGAATCCCAGATTATTATAATAATACAGGAAGTGAGTCTTGAACGGGGCAGGAGTGTGGAGGTAAGATAGGAGAGCTTGACTGAGGACTTAGGGGAGCATGGAGATAGCTTTTTGTTGTTACACTTTTTGTTTTCATATGACTGTATATTAATAGTTATGTTTGGATATTTTATTTGGGTGATCGTATTTTAACCCTTCGAGGGACTTATCTTTAGATATTTGCTTTATCAAGATTATATTGTCCAAGTTATCCTCTTTGCTCTTACATATTTATTTAAAAGTAAAAGTCACTCTACATGCCACCTGAAAAGGCGAGGCTGGTAGAAGTGTAACAGAAAAATCTTAGCTACTCACGGCAATATATATAAATAAGCCTAATAATCACAAATTTATTAGAAACATGTGCAAAATATAATAAGGGTCTACTAATGCAAAAACGTCTTCTTACAACTGTTAAAAAGGACTTTTTAAATCGGTTCAATTACAACATAAAACAAGAACGTGAAATTGCATGCATATTATATAGGTGATGACCTCAGGCAATTTGTCTAAAGTATTAGCTTCTTATCATAATTATCTTTTGTTGCAATATTTATATATCAACTAAATAACCTCCAATAATGAACTCAATCATTAAGGGTAATGTTGAAATTTTAAAAATATGAATAACTAATTTTAACTGAATTTTTAAATTTATATAAAATGATTAATGTTTTTATAATAAGGAAAGGAGATAGTCTTAAAACAAATTAACTTCAAATTATGCAAATACCAAATTGTTTTCTAATACTAAGCGAATGGGTATGCCCCACCATTCACTCGAAGGACCAAGCTTGGAATATAGTGATCATGTATAACTTTTCATCCGAATTCTCTTAAAAAACTAATTACAAAAGATAATTATATGATGTGCTGAGAAAATACAAATTGAGTAAAATCTGGTGCAACTTATGGCTGGACTTATCTTCAGCTACAAATAAATGGGATTTAAAAAAATTAAGGAAATACACCAAATCTATTTGATCTTGGTTTGATGGACTGTGTCATATAAATAAGAAATTTTTTTAAACTTATGAAAACAAACCTGGCCAATAGTATATAAAATCGAACGGTGCCTATGAAAATGAAATAATTAAGGAAATATAATATTTAATTGATTTGATTTTTTTATTTTAATTTTAAATAGATGTATAAAAGAAAAAATTAAATAGCCATCAAGCATGCCTTAATATAAAATTTAATCTAAAACAAGAAGGGCTAATCTACCGCTAAGTACCTTGATATTTCCATCACCGCCTCAGGGCCCAGGATTTGCAAACCCATTGCTCCATCAAGTGCTCTTTTAGCAAGTAAATTTGCAATACCATTGCTGTCTCTATGCACAACCATGACATCGACACACCAATTCCACTCTAACATCCCTTTGATTTCCATGATCACAGAAATATCTTTGTGCATCTCATGGACTTCAGATTTGATCAAATGAACAGCCTCAGCAGAGTCGCTTCTCAGGATAATATCTCTAAAACCCGCGTCCCAAGCTCTTTTGAAACCCATCAGGCAACCCCATAGTTTCGCTGTGAGGGTATCCCCGGCACTTAATTTCAGAAGAAAAGCTTCCATCATACAATTGTTGCCATTTCTAAAAAGGCCCCCACAAGCTGCTTTGTCATTTAAATGACAATAGGTGCCATCCACTTCTACAATAATTTTTTTCCCAGCGAATTGATCATGATGTATTGGATAATGAGTATAACCTTCATTTTTCTCAACTTCATTGATATTGCTACTACAACCTTTGTCCTTTGTTCTTCGAAAAGCTTCAAGATCTTCTTTACACACCGCTCGCCACCCACACTTCCGTATTTTAAGCGCTGGTGACTTATTTTTGATACTATTTCTAGAAAAAAATGTCATTTGAAGTCCGTCCACAACCAAACAGGAACAACGAATATATATAATAAAACTTTGATGACTATAATTTGAATGTAAATAAACAACTTGGGCTGTAAAATACTTATTTCGAAAACCTTGATTCGGAAATCTGAAAGTCCAATAAATTTTATCCCATCCTTCAAATGCAAAATCGTTTTCTATCACTAAGCATATGGCTATGCCCCACCATTCACTTGAATCACAATAATCGGGGGATATGCTTATTATAAATGACACATTTGGTTGGTCGAATTCTTCGTTATCAAAGTAGTTTTGATTATAGAACCATGATGGCACATCGCCACCTGCAATTATTAATGTGCGAGTACATTGCCAGAAGAAATCAAAAGGCTGGAACAAAAAAAAAAAAAAAAGATTGTTTGAGTTAGTATGTAAGAAACTGGAATATATACAAGTCAAATAATAAACTAGATATTTATCTAAAGAAATTAAGAAAAAAAAAATCAATTTATTCTAAAAACTCACAATTCGTGAACCCAATGTTGTAATTGCAGATATGATATTTAAATCAACAACTTCACCGAGATTGAGAACCTATAAGAAAATTTTTTCCACGTTAGAGAACTATAATGATTAAGGTGAAAGGGCAAGTAAAGAGAAATGAAATAAACCTGCTGAGGTTGAAATGATTCAATGAAATCCCACAAGTATTGTGAACTTCCGTAATGTCTAATTGATGGACAATAAGTAGCCCATATAACTTTCAGATTTGACGGAAGTTGTGGCAAAGACCGTAGCCATGGGCAACCAAAGACATTAACAACTTGAAGGTTGGAAAGATTGGAAATGAGGCCAGATGGTAAGTCAATGAAATTGTTTCCACCTAGGAACAAACGTTTTAATGATGACAACTCGCTGATGTCATCGGGGAGTGATCCATCATGGAGGTTGCAACTATATAAGAATAATTCGATCAAGAATGACAAAGACGGAAGCACCATACATTTTGTTGGGTTTGAAGGCCTTTGAAGAAGGGAGAAGCAACTCCATGATGATGAAGATTGTCCTTCACCATTGAACTCACAAAGTGATAGCCCTTTAATAGCAATGTAACTCAAATCAAGCACTTCCAAAGCCTCATTTTCAGTCAAATTCTCTGGCAGTCTTGAAAGCTCTGAGCAGCCAGAAATTCTAATAATTTTCAATGCTTTCAATTTACAAACATTATATGGAAGACAAACCAGCTTTTTACAGTTCTTCAAATTTAATTCAACGAGACCAATCAAATTGCCGAACGATTGAGGCAGTTTGGTTATAGCAGTCCCCTTTAAATCAAGCTTAGATAGATGTTCCATCTCTTTTCCAAACTCAGGAAGTTTTTTTACTTTTGAACAGCCAGATAGAACAAAAGTCTCCAAGCGATTCATCTCAAATTTTCTTGGAAGGGTTTCAAGTTTTATGCAATCTTGCAAATCAACAATGACAAGTTTCTGGTGGTGGGCAAGAGATTGGTGAATTTCAACCAAGTTAGAACACCCTTTAAGAATCAGTTCTTCAAGATGAGAAATTCCATCAAAATTTGGGGTTTTTATGAGGTCTTTTGAATGAGAAAGATCAATGAACTTAAGGTTTTGGAAAGACTAACAAGAGAAAAACAAATAGGGAGAGGAAACAATAAGCCCACAAAAACCAAAAATTAATAGTAATTTATTAAAACAAGAACAAGCAATTTAAATAAAAGGACTATAGTTACCTGTCTTCCTCTATAAAGTTCTTTTAACTTGCTATGTGGCATATATAGATAAACAAGTTCATGGAGTTGAGTTTGACTTGGCAAATAAAATAATGGAAACCCTACCCATTCTATAAATTTTAACTCTTTGGAAAGGGTCTTGAGTCCACGTGGAAGATTCAATTGGCAATATTGGGAAACAAATGAGTATCTTGAAACCATAAGTAACTTAAGGTTATTCATCTTTGAGAAGGCTTCAGGATCCCAAAATGCATTACATGACTTTTCTAACAGTAGAAGTATTCCCTGGATTGCTTTTGTCCCCTATAAAACAACAAGTCAAGATAAATATTTACAAGAGTTATGAAGTAAATTATTATAAAAAGAGTGAGTGCACAAACAAGAACTTTGAAATGTCACCTTATTTCTTTCAAGTACATGATTGGCCTCCTCCAAAGACAATATCCTAGAACGTTTGCTGGCATCATCAGGTGATTCTTGATAGACAATATATTTACCCATATCTCTGAGAATTTCATGCACCCACAAACACCCTTCATAATGAATCACTAGTGATTTATCAATAAGAACACTTATTCCAATTCTTGGGTGAAGATCCTTGTCCAAAGTTTCTAAAATTTGTATGACATGATCTTTGACCATACCATTGAGAAAGCAAGCAATATCCAAGAATATAGTCTTCTCCTCAACGTCTAATCCATCATAACTCACTTGAAGTATCTTCAATATGTCATTTGGAGGAGTCTTCTTGAACTTAGCCAGTGCATCCTTCCATTCCACTATTGTTCTTTTGCAAAGAAATGAACCTAACACTTTGAGTGCTAAAGGAAGGCCTCTAGCATATTCAATAACTGTTCTAGCAAGGTCCAAATACTGTTCGTTAGGTTGCTCTCCTCTGAAAGCTTTTTTAATGAAAAGTTCAAGGGACTCTTTATCACTCAAGAATTTGGCGTCATACTTAGCAGATACGCCATGTGATGATAGCAAGTGCTTATCCCTAGTTGTTATTATTATTATACTCCTTTGCTGAACCATCCTTGCTTTGGAGCCAAATCTTCAAGTTGACATATGTCACTCACATCATCAAGAACAAGTAGAACTTTTTTGCCGTCCAACAAGTTTTTTATCAGCTTCCTTCCTTCATAACAATTGCATACTTCCATGCTTCTTTTATCTAAAGAAAAAAGAAGTTTTCTTTGTAATGAAATCAAACCATCTCTTTCATATACCTCTCTAACATTATGAAGAAAGCAGTGAATCTCAAAGTTTTGCCACTTTCGCTCATAAAAAGCTCTAGCAAGAGTGGTTTTGCCTAAGCCTCCTATGCCCCATATTCCTATAAATCGAACTCCTTCCAATTCACTTTCTACGATTGACTCCAGTTCATCTAATTTTTGTTTGATTCCAACTAATATGCCAAGGTCAGATGGTGATTCATCCAGCAACTTTGACATCATTTCTTCAGAAATGCTTTCAATGAATTCTGATTCATGCCTGCATATGAAAACACAATTATAGCATATTATTTGGAAATGAAAATAGCATGATCAATTAAGTCAATTGAATTTTAAATTTTACGAATACACACCATAACATGAATCTTAATTTAACTTGGTAGTAATAGGTGATACTTACATTTACAGAAAGCTGTACATAGCTTCTAGTATTTACAGACAATCTCGAAGAGTTGGAACCTAGCAGGGTACAATTTATAGACTACTCTTGATACAAAGAAGCAAAATCCCTTTAGATTTTTCTAACGAGATCATCATTATCTATATATGTCGCCCTTGTGTGTGTACACTTTGATAACTTTTAGATATTGAAGTCATTTAATTATGGGTAAAGGTGCAAAAATATACATGTGTTTCACCCTGAGGAGCGCCCAACACCAAATGTTTTTTTAGGTGCAAAACTACATATGAACATTCAAAATTGGGGCAAAAATACCATCACCGTTAACTTTAAGTTAACGCCATCACTTTTTGTGGGGCCCACACTATTTTCATGAAAATACCAAAACACCCCTAATTAAAAATAAAAACAACATGAAACGCTCCTCTTCCTTACAAGCTCGATCTGATCTGAGATCTCTCTCTCCTCCCAACCTTGATCTGAGATGCCAACGAAGAAGGGAACCATATCAGATCAGAGTCGAAGAAGGAAACCATATCAGATCATCAGGGTCGAAGAATGAATTCATTGTAAACCATATCAGATCAGGGTCGAAGAAGGAAACCATATCAAATCAGGGTCGAAGAATTAACTCATAGTAAGCAATCATGAAACCATCGATTTAAAAAGAACTAAAAAGGCTTCCTTCGCACCATAAAAATGAAAATTCAACATCAAAAATTGTAGCCCAAACAGAATTGTAGTTGCGGTGAAACAGAAAATCAGATATTTATAAAAGGGTTAAATATCAAATTTGCCACGGAAGTTTTGCTAATGGAGCGTCCAGCACCCGGAAGTTTTCAGGGTACCAAATTTGCCCTGGAAGTATGAAAAAGGTAGCAAATTTGCCCCGAAAGTATGAAAAAGGTAGCAAATTTGCCCATCCGTTAATTTTGACCGTTAAGTTTAACGAGTGTACACGTGGCATGCCACCTCATCAACCCAATAAGAGTTAAGTATCATTTTTGCCCCTAAAGTTTTCACCGAGAGCAAGTTTGCCCCTAAGTTTTCACTAAGGAGCAATTTTACCCCGAAGTTTACAAAACATATCAATTTTGCCTTATTTCCGCATATTAAATTTGACTATTAAATCGGTCAAAAGCCACACATGTCATGCCTTGAAAAGGTCGAACTTGGAATCGAGAAAGGAGATCCTTGAGATGTTGAGCTCAAGGCAACCCGGAATTTATGAAGCCGAACCGGTCACAGAAGCATCACTTATGATCTAAGCAAATGATCAATCTATACAAACCGCAGTGGCGGCCCGATTAAGCCCGAGGCCCTGCAGGGCCAATTTCAAATTTTTGTCTTATTTTTCAAGCCCAAGCCCTGCAAGGCCAGGGCTTAAACGGGCCGGCCCGATTTCCCAGCTCTAGTCCCCGTGACCGGTTCGGCTTCACAAATTAAAAGTCGCCTTGAGCTCAACATATCAAAGATTTCCTTCTCGACTCCAAGTTCGACATTTTCAAGGCATGACATGTGTGGTCTTTGACTGATCTAATAGTCAAATTTAATATTGGGAGAAAGAAGGGCAAAATTGCTACTTTTGTAAACTTCGGGGCAAAATTGCTCATCAATGAAAACTTCCGGGAAAAGTTGCTCCTTATGAAAACTTCCAGGCAAAAATGATACTTTTGATTGATGAGGTGGCATGCCACGTGTGATGAGGTGGCACGTAACGGTCAAAATTAACGGATGGGCAAATTTGCTACCTTTTTCATACTTTCGGGGCAAATTTGGTACCCTAAAAACTTCTGGGTGCTGGACGCTCCATTAGCAAAACTTTCGTGGCAAAAATGCACCTTAACCCTTTATAAAATTAAATGAGATCAATTAAACCAGTATAGAACAATGTGGAGCCAAATATTTTAATATCAATTTCTGGAATCTTAAGCAAAATTTCATCGACAAATTCCGAATGAGCCAAGTAAAAATTAGATTCAGTAATTTGAGTACCATCACTTCTCGAGCGATGTAGACTCTACCAAATTTTCCCTTCCCAATAGGTTTTCCAAGATTCTGGTGGTGGTGAGGTTGATGGAGGAGAAAGAGAAGGAGGGCTCGGCGAAGGTGGAGTTAGGGCCGTTGAAGGAGGAGACGAAGGCATCGCCGACGATGGAGCAGAGGGTGGAGCTGGGGCTCTAACATTGCTCAAAAAAGAATCCTAGGGCTATGCATTCGTGTTTGATAGCACCTTCATTATCATGCCAACCTTCTCATTCATGATCCTCTTGGCTGGTGGATTTGATAGCATAACTCCCAGAAGAAGCCCCCAATTCCACTGCAACTCCAATCCAATCATAGCTGTGGTTGCTTCATTCTCACCAAAACTTCATTGCAATTCGAAAATCACCTTGCTCATCCCTTTCTTCTGCCCTCAAAGTGGGTTTGCTGTTCACCTTTAGCAAATCTGTCTCATCTGTGGAACTTCCATTGATGGAATCTTCACTCCAACTAGATGAACCCTCCAATGCCCTCTCACTACCCACGTGGGCTGTACACGTCTCCAACATCATTGAATGGTGAGATTACTAGGCATAGAAATAGGCCGGTCAAGCCGGTTTGGCTAAACAAGCCTGAGCCTGCAATGGGGGTAGATGGCCTGAATCTGGCCCTGAGCCTGAATTCAAGCCTTTTTTTTAGGCTCAGGCCTGAGCCTTCATAAGGCTTGGTTGAGTCTGAAGCCTTTTTAAAGGCCTACTTACAATATAGGCCTTGGAGGCCATAAATAGGCTTTCTCTACTTTGAGCCTATCAAAACTTATATAAATATGGGTTTAATGTTTCGTGTAATAACCCCACTTTTATGTAAATTATTGTATGAAGCTAATTAATATTATATTATTGAGATATATGGAATTTTTATGAAAAATAAGACAAATGATATTTGTTTTAATTTAATTGGCTAATAAGATTATTATTGTGAAAGGGACACATGGAAAGATGAATAATCATAGAAGGGACACCTAAGTAGACACATGGAAGGTAGACAATTATGCAAGGGACACCTAAGCACCCATGTGGCAAAATGATATTTAAAGGAGAAAAGTTGAGGACACATATGCATATTTAATCAATTAAGGGGACACCTAAGCTACTTAGGTGGCAACATACAATTTAAAGAGAAAAGCTTGAGGACACTTGGAAATATATGGACAATTTAAGCCATCTAACCATTTTACCCATTAAGCAAAGCATAATAGCCACAAAATAAGGCATATGACTATAAAACATTTTGGATAAGGAAAGGACCAAGTGGCATGGTGTGACATATGGAGGAAAAAGGGGAAAAAATCAGATTTTATCTCAAGGAAATAAGAAGAAGCTAGAGAATTTCAAGAAGCATTGGAAAGGAAAATTAGTAAAAATACAAGGGGATATTTTTGAGTGCCTTACCTCTATAAATAGGACCACACTGTTCTTCATTTTAGAGGTAAGAAGTGCCATACAAAGAGAAGAAAGAGAGATAGGAGAGTGTTGTAAGGATCACAAGCAAAAAGAATTTCAAGAAGAGAAGAGGTAAGGAAGTTATGAGAATTATTTTATTTCTTTCAAATTCATACAAGTATGTTTAAGCTTTCAATTAGTAATCTTGTATAATATTGTTGGAGTTCTAGCTATAACTACAAGAGATCAAGGTGAAAGAAGCCAAAGAAGTTAGAACTTCAAGCAAGTAAGTTCTCTTCCCTAACTTCTTGAAATTTTGCAAAATTTTAAGGAAATTTTGGTTAATAGCTAGAACTCAATGATATGATTATATTTTGGTGTTTTTGATGGTTTTAAAAGTGTTTAAAATGAAATTTTGTATGAGAAAGAGTATGGAGTACAATTTAGAAAGCACAAAGCATGAATATATATGCAAATAAGGAAGTAAAAAAATGAACAGGGGTATTTTTGGAAACCGGGAATTTTTCACGTGTCTCTGGACTAAGAAAGTATTTTTAGACAAAAATAGACATGTCAAAGGTTATGTAGATTTTTGAAACACCTCAATCGGATTTTTCTACAATTAGTTATGAATTTTTGAAGTTGGGTCAAATTTCAGAAATTTTCAGCACCATGTGCGAAAATGAGAGAAAATTTACCAAATAAATACTCAACAAACAAGGGAAATTAATGAGTTTCAAAAGTGAAAATCCTTTATGCAAGTATATAGTTATGTATCTTGAAGGAAGGGATTATACTGTCAGTGACACCGTTATATTATTTTATTTTAGGTCTATCATTCTTATATAATAGTTGGGTGTTTGCTATTTTAATGATCAACTACTTGCAGGTAAGTAACCTTAATTTCATGTACTTTGTGTGACTTTGTATGTATGATTTACCGTGATTGGTTATGCATTCGATGTTATATGTTCCAAGCGCTTTGGATACCGGAACCGCTGTGTGCAACCCCGGCATGGTTATGTGCCTTATTGAGCAGTATATGTTATATGTGACTGCTCGTTTCAGTTTAGGTTATATGCCTCGCTATGTGCGACTTGTTGAATGCTGTATATTTTATGGTTTTCTTGCATACCTTGTACATACATTGTATATGAAATTAATGGTTACTCTAGGATTCATTTATGATCCCAGACTATTATTAGAATATAGGAAATACATCTAGGATGAGGCAGGAGTCTGGAGGTAAGACAAGAGTGCTTGATTGAGGATTTGTGGAGCATGAAAGCGGCTTTTTGTCATTACATCTTAGTTTTGTATGACTCGTACATTGATAGTTATTTTTGGGACATTTATCTGGATGACTATATGTTAACCCTTAGAGGGACTTATTTTATTTAGATATTTACTCTATCAAAATTATATTGTCCAAATTAAAAGTGGATATATTTACTTGAAATTAAAAGTCACTCTACCCGCCACCTGAAAAGGCGAGGCCGGTAGGAGTGTAACATTTCAGATTTACTGAAAACTTTTTTTCTCGCAAAGACTCACAACAAAGTGTATGGGTCCCATTGTAAAGATATGGGAGAGAAAATATTAGTGGGACCCACCCACTTTGATGTGAGTGTTGCGTAAAAAAAAAGTTTCAGAAATTGAGAACCATTAAACCCTATAAATATATCTTGAGATTATAATATAAGAATGAAAAACAACAAATATTATCTTATTTATATGATATAAATATAATTATATTTATTTAATATTTAAATAGGCTTGGCCTATTTATATATTCGAGCCTTTAAATAGGCCTTGGTCTCGGCCTCGACTAGGCCTAACTAGGCTTGCCAACAGGGTCGCTGATAGGGTCTGACCTATTCCCACCCTTAGGATTACTTTCATATACTTAAATGGTTTTATTTATTTATTAGGGGTATTTTGGCATTTTCATGAAAATATTGTGGGACCCATCACAAAAAGTGATGGTGTTAAGTTAAAGTTAACGGTAATGGTATTTTTGCCTCAATTTTGAAAGTTCATATGTAGTTTTGCACCTAAAGAAAACATTGGGTGTTGGGCGCTCCTCGCAAAAACACATGTATTTTTGTATATTTACCCTTTAATTAATACATTACTGTTTGATATTCATTGTTAGTTAAAGTGTACTTTTGGTCCTTTCAGTTATACAATGTTTTATTTTAGTCCCTTAAGTTTATAAAGTACGTTTTTAGTCCTTAAAACATAATACCGTTAATCCTACTTACAACAAATGCTAAGAAAACGAAATTAAGTGGTGACCGTACAATGTTGATGATGCAAAATTAATTTTTTTTAAAATGAAAAATACTTATAGGATAACATCTAATTTACTTTTGATCTTAATTGTTACCCTAAATTTTTGTTGTAGAAAAAGGAAAAACAAACTGTCCCCTAACCCTTGTCAAATGCAACCCACTAGCCCCATTCCATCCTTTTCCCTGCCGTCACCATCCTCATTCCTCCCCCACACTACATCATCGGCTTCTTCTGCAATTATAAAAAATATGCCCCTTCGTAGTCTTTAAGTAGTAAAAAATATTTAACGGTATTATGTTGAGCACCCACAAGCCACAAGCCTCACTAGGTGGAGGGAAAATTTTCTTGAGCTTGATTTAAAAAAATTAGTGAAGTGGGATCAAAATATTTTAATAAAGAGAAGTAGTAAGATAAAAGAGTAAGAAAGATTAATTAAAACATTTTAACCTCACTTCTCTGATTTTTTTAAATTCAACTTGTAAAAATTTTCCTTCCCCCTTTACCTCTAAAGGGAAGAGGAGGGGGAAATTTTGTTATGAGTTGAATTTTTTTAAAAAAAAATTGACAAATGAGGTTACAAAAGTTTAATAAAAAGATGGTAAGATTAAAGAGTAAAAAAATAATAATAATTTAAAACATTTAACCCCACTTTTTTTAAAAAAAAAAAATCCAACTTCTAAAAGTTTTTCCATCGCTTACTTTCTCTCCCCTCCCATCATACCAGACAAGCCCTTGCCTTTGTCTAATACACAAACTCCCACCTTACCTTGGTGATTGAACTATATTTTTATATGATTTTTCATGAGTAATTTGGCATTTTTAATGCATTTCCTAAAACTTTATTACATGATTAAGCACTATTTTATTGTAATTAGAGGCAAAATTGTCATAATTTGTTAATTATTCATGCAAATAATTTCTCAGATTTTTAATGTTACCTTGTGCTTAATATTGCATTCTAGGTGCTTAAAAAGAAAATTGGAGATTTTCGAAAATGTTCGTTGGGCGGAATTAGTATTTCTAAGGATGGGGGAAGGTTACTAGAAAAGGGGTTCACCTTAGGTACTTCTCCTAAGGTGCTTCTTACATGCTTGCCCCTCTAATTAGAGGGACAAGCAAATTTTTTTAATTTTTTATATACTTTATTTTCTAGATTAAATTATTTATTGCTTTCTCGAAACTTTTTTTTTTGCACCCAATATCTCAAATTAATTAGTTTTCGGGATATTGGTATTACTTTGGACAAATATTTTTGAATGCGGACTGAAACTAATTAATTTAGGATATAGGGTCGAAAAAAATTCCGAAAAGTAGTATATAATTTAATCAAAATAAAAAAATTTTAAAAATTGTTTGTCCCTCTAATTAGAGGGACAAGCATGTAAGAAGCACATAAGAGAGAAACACTTTATGTGCTTCCCTAGAAAAGGGCTCATAGTTTTTGCAAATTTCAAATTTGTGAAGAAAAATGGCCAAAAAATTTACAAAAAAGGACCCATTTTTTTCAAAATTCCATTTCTGCCCAAATTTTTTTTAAAGGTTACACCACTTTCGTCGGAGACATAGTTCCGGTGATTTTCTGTAGTGGGACCCACACTCTTTTTGGACATGCATATATAACGGCATGAGGTCAAGTTTAACAGTGCTGACATTTTAGCTCACATTTTGAACGTTTATAAGTATTTTTGCACCTCCAAAATGTAGATGGTGCTGGATGTACTTTTGGTAAAGGTTAATAGGACTTTTTACTCCTTAACCCTTAAATAAATGAAGTTTACGGTACTTATTAGTGAAAGCTTTAGGTTGTTCCTCTCCATAGCTTTAAAAAATAAGAAAAAACCTTAATATGGTTTAGAGTTTATTTGAATATCCACGCCCTTATTTTTCCAAAAAAAAAAAAATGAAAAATCAAAGACATGATAATTGTTCCGAGAAGTGGGAATTACCGATTTTGTGAGTGCCAACCAGATATAGTAGCAATTTTTTCTAAAGCATCCCTCCATCCCTGCACCTTCATTTTGTCTTGTGTAAATCTTTCTTCATGCTTTTTGAATGCTTCTACAAAACTTCCCTTTTGTTTCTTAACATCAGATGGATCTACACCGTAAAAGATTGGAAATACTTGAAGACTCGACTCTTCCTTTAAATGGATGATCCTTTGAAGCTCATCCAAACACCAAGTTGAAGACGCATAACTTGGGGAGAGCACAACAATTGCAGAACGAGATTCTTCAATTGCTTCCAGTAAACTTGGTTTGATAGATTGTCCCCTTTCAAGCTCTTCCTCATCCCTGAAAGTTTTTAATCCTTTGCGTATTAAAGCAGCATACAAATGATCAGTAAAATTTGTCCGAGTATCTTCCCCTCGAAAACTCAAAAACACATGATACTTCCATCTCTTAGTTGAACCAGAAGAGCTTGAAGAACACCCAACTCCATCAGGATCATGTGCCATTGCAAGGATTTGGAATCTGAACCCCAAATGTAAAAATACAAAAACAGAAAGAATCAGTGAGGGGATACTGAAGACGGAAGAAAGTGAACCAACTTTTGTGAATGAGTTTCAAAGAAAAACCTTAAGATCGGTCTTTACATAAAGTAAAAATAAAAAATAAAAAATCGGGATCACGAAATGCTCGAAGATCTCTATATTTTTCCCGACAGTCCTATGTCCTGAAACAGCAAATATTCCATTTCACTGAAGAAAGGAAGATATAATAGAAATATCAACAGACAGGGTATATATTCTTTCTCATTCACAGAATTGTATGGTTCTCTTACTGCAAGATTCATTCGCTATTCACGCATAAATTAAATGGAAGCTGAATCTGTTTTGTTTTGCTGAATGACGCGGAACCATGAGACCCTATGTCATTGCTTTATTTTTTGGTTTTATGGAGACAAATATATATAATGTAATTGTTGTATATCACTATATACATTCAAGCAAAAAAAAAATATCACTATATACAGTGTTTGGTTTTGCTGAAGGGCAGAATCATGGGACCCTATCTTAGAGCTTTATTGGGTTTTGACTTTATATAATGTTTATATATATATATATATATATATAATGTAATTATTGCATGTTACTATAGATATATTTTTAGTATTTGAATTAGATTCGATTTTACTTTTTTGAACTATATCCTTATATTGCAATTATTTTTAAAAAAACTGGCATTAGTTTAATGTTCAAACCAAGAGTTTGGGAATTAAGGCCGGTCCTTGAAAGGCTAGGGCCTAACAGACGGCCTTATAAGGCTTGGGGTAAGGAAAACATTTTTTTTTTCAAAGACTCGCCAGAGCACCAGGGCCAAGGCCGGCCCTACAAGGTACGAAGTTATTATTCTAAATTTTAATTATTTTTCCTCCATTTTTTTCAAAGAAATATAATTAGTAAATTATAACAATTAAAGTTCTAATTTATCAAATAAATGTTATCAACATTAATATCCAAACAACACAAATTATCCAACAAATAAACACATTCACTAATTCGTAATCAAAATTAAACTATTGTCCACAAATAACTGATCACATAAAACCTACAAAGCATACCTAGGTTTTAAATTTAAACTATTATACAATATTTCTATGGCGGGATTGATCCTATGACTTGTGATAAGAAGGTTGCCAATATAAGATGCAAGCTGACTTTCATTTTCAGTGTGTTACGGACCTATATTAGGCCCAATAGCGATACGGCCCAGCAAGAGGTATGACATGTATCAGGATCTATCTACAACAAAGGATCCTAACTCACCCATAATAAAAAGAGTATCTAAAGATACGATATAACAAGATGCTTGGGCCAGAGATCACGCAAGGTCCAAGATATCTTACCTAAAGTACGCTCTATAAATGCAAGGATCAAATCTTAAGGTATACACGTTCTAACTTAGTCTATTTACATACGTCATCACTATGCACACACCCCACTCCTTGGGCACAAGCCTCGTTTGTGTACAGTGATCCCCAGTTCTCCTGGTCATCTGCACCATAGATATCCAGACAGAGCCACTTGATCCCATATCAATCTACTAGCCTATCGGACTAGACATCCGTGTTCTACACCAAACACAATAAATATTCAAATGTAAGGACATCTCTTCCAACTCCTTATTAAATTTAAAAAAAAAAATTAATAGGGCCTAACGGACCACCCAACAGACTCGGCCGATTTCCCAACTCTATTCAAACCATCATTTCCTTTTAACGTTGTAGGCCCATAGCCTCGCTCTATTCTTTCGCATCTTTTTTTTTTTGTTTTTATTGCTCAATCTGAAACATATTTGTCTTTGTCTTTTGTTTTTTGTTCCTCTACCAATAACCTCCAATAAAAATAAGACCACTGGTTAAATTATAAGTCATTCGACCTAAGTGCTTAGTGGTATATTTCTCTATTTTTATTTGTTGATTTTTAAATTAAAGAAAATCAATTTAAAAAAAATATTAATTGAGAGATTATTTTTAATTCAGATTTTCTACTCATTAAAATAATTTTTTGAAAAAATAAAATGTAAAAAAAAAAAAAAAAAAAAAACTAGGCCATCTATATCTTATCTAGACGTCTCACGAGCCGAGCTCCCCTTGCCTATCCTTTAAATAGGCAGGAAACCTATTCCGAGTCACATGTGTGTGGTTTGTTTGGTATGACATGAATTAAAATTAAATTAGTCCATAACCACTTGTATCATTTCACTTTGAATACATATTTTATCCTAAAATATAATACATAAATAATTGTTTTGTTATAATAAAAGGGTTAAGGTGCTAGAATATCATTCATCTTTAATCAAAAATATAAAAGTAACCATAAACAATTGTTTAAAGCAAAAGTAACTATAAACTTTTAAAATTGAGACAAAACCGTTAAATCCAACTGACTTCCATATATTACAATAGGGAGATTTAATATTTTAGCCCTTAGAGTTTTATTTACTTATAACTCGCTTCCTAAACTTTTGACTCGCTTGCAACTGAGTCCCTAATGCTTATGAGTCATCCTATGAGGCAAAAAAAAAAAAAAAAAAAAAAAAAAAAAGAAGAAGAAGAAGAAGTCAAAATACTATTGAAAAAGGGACTGCATATTTTAGTGTTAACTCAAAAATACCTTTGCCGTTAATATTATTTGTTTGATCGAGACAGATATATGAAGCAAATTTTCAAAATTGGATGATACTGTTACTACAAACAATAATTCTTAATTTGAATAATTAAGTGGTGTTTTTTAAAGAACGACATGTTATGCTCAATAATTATAACAAAATTCTCGAATAAAGTTTGAAAATATATAACACAATAGGGATTTGTTGCCTAGTGAGGTTTTTGAAAAACAGAGGCGGAAGGGGATGCAAGTTGGTGAAGCCGAGGACTTTGTTTTTTACTTTTTAATTTATGTAAAATCCACCTAAACAATTTTTAACAGTGTTTTAACATATTTTTACCTTATAAGATGACTCAGAAACATCAGAGACTAAGTTGCATGCGAGTCGACATTTCAAGGACTAAGTTATAATTGAGTCAAAATTTTAAAAGCCAAAAAATTAGTTTTTCCTATTGTAATATATTAAAGTTGGTTGGGTTTAACATTTTTACCTAATTTTAAAAGTTTAAAGTTACTTTTACACTTTTGATAAAAGTTGAATGTTATTTTACCAAATTTAACCCAAAACAAAATATAAAATAAACTTAAGGATGAGAGATAAGTGATAATTTTCTTACGATTTATGATGTATTGTAGGGTTGTGTATGGACTACACGGAACCAAGTTAGTTAATTTAGTGCCTAATCCATGTCGGATCCTGTAGATAAAAAATAGAGATAACATAATTAGAATTAGAAAGGAAGAAAATAGATTATCTGATCTAGCTCAATATGAATACATGGCAAAAGATCATACCAGAATTAGCCTCCAGAGTCAATAGTAAATAGACTGGTTTACCAAAAACCAAAACCTATAGATAATCTCATTCGCAAATTCAAAAGTAGATGAAAATTTGAAAGATAGTAAGAAATTGTAGAGATCTTAAAGGAAGAAAATAGATCCCAGCAGGTTGATTGAAAAGATACCAAATTAAAGTTAAACAGACGGTGGTAGTCATGATGGCGTTATTGGCAAGAATCACTCGTCAAGCACATGTTATAGCAAAATTTTACAGATAGAAAGGAAGAAAATAGGAACCTGATGGTGGAACAAATAAGAGTGAAACATTTCTTTGATCTGCGACCTTATCAGAAGATGAAAGATGAAAAACAGTTAGGCACTTATTTGTAGTTTTAAGAATTAATGAAGCTTTTGGAGTCAACTCAACTCTACTCTTTACGCCTTCAAACCGCATGGCTGTTTTCCACTTTGCAAGATTTGTTTATTTAATCATAACAGTAAAGACTGAAGCAATTTTACAGGCTGGCACCTTCTAATACACGATCGCCAACCTAACGAACGATAAAGAGGTGTCGTTTTCCTACGTAAGCATATTTAAATTGATGGGATTTAGTTTCGGTGCCTACCTTTAGATAGCCATCTTTTGCCTATCTTATCTAAATTGTCTAGATTTAAATTTTTTTTTTTATTTTCTATTATTTTAAAAAAATTATTTTAATAAGCAGAGAATTTAAAATAAAAATAATATATTAACTAATATTTTTTTTAAAATAAATTTTTTATTTAAAAATGACCAATTAAAAAAATCAAATCTATATCGTCTGAGATGAAACATGTAAATGGTGCCTATCCCAAAAGATAGGTACCAAAACCAGTTCCTTAATTGATGAGTAAGACCTTTTATTTATATATATATATATATATATATATATATATATATAGGTGCTACGTAAGCTATTTTAATTGATGAGCACGACGTTATATATATAAAATAGCTTACATAGCACCTTATATATATATATATATATTAAACATATATATAACGTCTTGTTCATCAATTAAAATAGTTTACTTAGCAAAACAACGCCTCCTTATCGTTATAAGGTGCTAGCTAGTGAAATTACCAAGTCTTTACTTTTATGATTAAATAAACAAATCTTGCAAAGTGGGAAATATAGTTTATATTATCGTATTAGAAGGTGCCAGCCGTTGAAATTGCCGAGTCTTTACTTTTATGATTAAATAAACAAATCTCATATATATATATATATATATATATATAACAACTTGAACATACATAACACAACCAACAAGTTGTTAGTTGAGATATTAAGCGGTCTTAACTCCATAAAAAGTATAACACAAATTTGAATATTTGAAAGCACACTTATTGATAGGGCTTTAGCCTTAACACTCCCACCCAAATGACCCAATAGAGATTAGGTCAAAGTTCAAAGTAACTTGGGAATATTTTGGGTTCATACAAAGAAAAAACACACACACACATAACGACAAGCGACAGGGAGGAGTTGTTTTGCTACGTTAGCTATTTTAATAACATTTCTTGTGATTTTATTATTATATTTTAATATTCAGATTTTTAAATTATGGGACAACATAACATGCCAAAAATTGATGATCAATTATTATGATAAATAATCATCAATCAATCAACTTTATATATGAAATCTTGTAATACCCACTTAAAAACTTGTTTAAAAAAATTGGTCAAGTAATCACATAATTAAATTAATCCATGCATAATTACATTAATACTTATTTAGTTAATGCCTGTTAAAGTGAAAAACCATTACAAATTATTCCCTTTTATAGACAATTTCCTTTTACTATAAGAAGTTTGACCTCTTTAACAACGGACTAAATTATGCATTCTGTTTTCAAGTCATTAGAATTTATTGAGATTTATTCCCATTTAATTCTTAGCTTTTATTGTTAGGGTTTGACGATAAGGTAATTGTAATACCCTTGGTATATCAGTATACATTAGAGTGATCACACACACTTCAATGGGCAAAACAGAAGCAGCACAAGATACTAATATGAAATTCTTGATTACATTCACTACAAAAAAATGACTTTCGACGGTGACAATAGTCACCACTGAAAGTATAAAAGTCGCCGCTGAAAACCCTTCAGTGGCGAGAAATTGTTGCCACCTATACCATTGTTGCTGATACTTTTGGCGGCGACATTTTTTTGTCGCCATTTCAAAAGTCGCCACTAAAACAAGTATCAGGTGACTTTTGTGTCGCCGCTGAAACATGTATCAGCGGCATCTTTTTATGTCGCCACCGAAACATGTATCAGCGGCGACATAATTTTTTTAAAAAAAAAATAAATGGCAAAAATTCCAATGAGTTTGTAATAATTTCTAGCAACTAGCTCAATGTAATTTAACAAGATGCATATACTTCAGTTCAAACATAGACAGCCTAAAAAAAATTCCAGCAAGTTCACAAGTGTATACGAGTGAAAACATGATAAAGAAAGAACTACATATCCCGAACTCCCAAGAACCATAAGTAGAGTTATCTTCCCTCCGGGAACAAGCTCAGGTAGTTTCATAGGTGGAGATGAACTTGATTTCAAAGTTGAGTACCTATCAGACCAGGACAATGCAGCTGGAATAATTCCAAACAGCACCAACACTACAAATTGAAATGAAACTTTGTGAAAAACTTGTAGCACCAGAATTAATTTCCAATAAATTTACTATGAATCATACAGAAAAAATAAATAAATACGCATAGTTCCATTTGTAAGTACTCGGTTTTCCAATAGAAACATAACTTGTGCAGAATTATTTTTAGAAATTAAAACATGTACTTATGACAGGAAAAAAAAAAGTTTTACTATATTTGTTTGCCTAAACTTAACAAGACTTTGACAGAAAAGTTGATAGAAAATTCAATTCGCAAATATTTCAAAAACAGCACCAAGGCATAGTCCTGTTTCTCAGGCTGAACAGTAACTTGATGATGAAAATAATCAACAAGCAACAACAGAAACATGCCCAGGAATTCATCATAGATATACCTCCATAGGTTCCAGCAAAGTCGAAGGCTTTAAAAAATATTCTGGATCCCACAATGAGAGTAGCAGCGGTGGGACTAAATATTATTTGACCAAGTTTGTAGCCTAAATGACCTTTTCATCATTTAAACCAGCAAAGCCAGCAAAGGACCTTATTGCATACGAAAAGTTGAGATCATATTTTAGCTGCAAAAATTCCAACCCTGAAGTCCTAAATATTATTTGACATCCGGGCTGCCCTTTCCATAGGAACAAAGAAATGGACTCAAGGCTATTAAAAAATGTAACACGTATGTATAGTGAAACATAAAGAGAGAAAGAATGACACTTACAGTCCACAAGAAAGTCCGTCAAACCCAAAACAAATCTGATGTAAGATGTTACCATTGCAATAAGCTAGAATGCTTCAACTATGAGCTGCAGAATCAAGGATGAGAGGAGGAACATAAATTCAACAATCAGATACCAAAACTTCAGGAGTCTTTATTGTAGTTCAGGCTCAATATGCATGAAATTCTGTACAAACTTACTCCAATTATTCCATTTGTGGATCTCAATTGTTTAATGGGTCCACTCCCGTATCAATATTATCAATAGCCCCAACGATAACAACATTCCATAACAGAAAGAGAGCAAGAGGTATACCAGTGCCTATGACAACTGCACTCCTGCAATGGTAAGAAAATTCAAATATAACCCCAGACAATCCTTAGGGTAGAGAACATCTAATAACCCAAAAAAAAAAAAGAAAAAAAAAAGACAACATCATAACTAATATGCTCCCTTGCACATAAGATCTTTTGGGCTGGAACTATGGGCAAAGCAGAGACCTCCCATACCCCCATACACTGTATTTTAAACTTAATTTCAGACCACAAAAAAAGACAAGAACGAGGAACAGAGACAATCATGAGCTTGTATATTAATAAGAAATATGAAGTAGATTATATGATTATATCATCATCTTCATGCTAGAAGGCATACATTACACGTTGGACAAGGAATTATTTAAAGATAGAAGGTCTCTGTTTATCTATGAAATTACAAGGGTTTAAAGCCTCATATTTGATTTTATAATTGTAAGTTCACCCTAATATGAATAAAATCTCCCAAAGTGAGCAAAATTTAAAGCATTAGAGCAATCACAAAAAACAAAGTGTGATGGTGAAATTTGTCACCTTACTTTTGACAAGTCTCCTTCAAGATTCGTGCAAAGAACAGGCACCACATTCTGGATAAGCATTACCAAAGCGTTAAGATTATCTCAAGTTGTTCAACAACTCTAGATTGGTGATGTTACCTGGCAAACAAAAGAAAGCGCAATAATAGGTAAACTCATGGGAGCTGCTTGGAATTTGGCCTTAAGAAGAGCATCCCCAGTGCAGTTCTCCACTTGCCACTGCAAAAGAATGACAATTCAATCTCCACCATAACATGAATGAATATTCATCCTCAATTATCATTTTCAGTCATATATTCTTGGAAATGCAAGTTTAAGTAGACATCCCAAGGATTAATTCCATAGGTAAAACATATTTTTATGATTTTTGTGCTAAGAGAAATTAATTTTTGAAGACTGACCCTAAAACCTGGAAATATTTTGGACCAGCAGAGATGTTTTGAGCCATGGTTGGATTTTCGACATGGTCTGGCCCAAATGAGTATTTTTAGTTAAAAATAGACATATTAAGGGTCATTTGGGATTTGAAATCAAAATTTTTAGTTAAAAATAGACATGTTAAGGGTCATTTGGGATTTGAAATCAACCCAAAAGGATATTTTTGAAGATCAGTCACTTTTTGCTTTGGAAATTTCAGAATTTGGGCGAAAAGTAAGGGAATACAAGCTCATATTAAATTCCTTAAAAAGAAAAGGGATTTAGTGAAGATCGACACATTAATTGGACTTACTTTAAATTATCAAAGGAATATTTGTTGAAAGGAATTTAATTATATTTACATTTTATTATTTTAGGGATAATTGTGATATTTTGCACTAGGAAGACTATTTTGAACTATAGTCGATCACGGTAGTAACTTTAATACTCATATATTATGTGTGACTTGTGTATGTATGTTTTACCATGTATGTTGCATACATTTAGTTATTATTTATTTCCAAGCTCTGTGGAACCGAAATATGTTGTGTGCATTAACGCTTTCTTTGTGTCCGTGCCCGGTGGTCTCGTGGCCGTGTGCTATTAGGACCACTGCGATCAGGCTTGTGTGCTATTTGGACTGCTAGTTACGGATTTGGCTGTGTGCCTTGACGCCGAATGTTATGTGGTATTTTTTTTATTTATGGTTATTTTTACATGCATTATTTATACATTTTATATGAGATTAACTGCTACTTCCGAGATTCAATTTTGAATCCCAACCCCTTTTAAGCCCTCGTGCAATTCATCTCGAGCGAGCGGAGACGAGGTAAGGCTCCTGAGCGGGGCTAGTGTGATGGTGGATGATGATGATTTTCTTTTGGAGGTTTCTTTTGATTTTCGGATGACCGTAGTATTCTATTTTGGCCTACTAGGCACCATTATCCGGATGATCAGTATATTTTGATCCCTCCGGAAAAAAATTATCTTTTGGTATTTTTTTTATCGATATTATTGTCCAAACTAATACGTACTCTGCTGCTTATGCCCCGATGCCTAACGTAAATTAACCTGGAAAAAATAATTTAGAATTGAATAAAAGTAAAGGATCACACTACCCGTCACCCAAAAAGGGCGAGGCCTGTAGGTGCGTAATACAAAAAAAGGGAAAATCCCAATAAAATCTTAAATAAGTGATTTTTCAACAAAACGAGTTGTCAATTGTTTTATTGTTTTTGTTAATCTCGTTATTGTTGTTGTCAATAAGATTTTGAACTTTAAGTGATATTTTTCTATCATTTTCCCCATAACACAAAATAAACAACTAATCATACATTCTGCCGAAAAGAATATATATATATATATTACCATGCAACACTGGTCGCAAGTGTTTGAAAGAATAATTATAATATAAATAAATAAATGAACACAAATTAAACAATATATGTGATGAAATCTTACATTAAGTATCATAGGCATAATCTCTTCTTATTTGTAGAAATTAACAGTGAACATTGAAAAAGCTTTAAAAAAGACTACAATAGCATGCTTCAATCACAATAATTATTTAATTACTTCGTGGAAATTTTTAAACATTTTTATCATGACAAATTGAACCCACAAGAGGAAAATTTTGAAAATCTGAGTGAATTTGAAAGAAAAATAAACAGAAGTCTTTTTTGAAAGTGCTATGAATCTTCTTTCCTGAGGGTTGAGTTAGAAATTATTTATGCATGAACTTGCTGCTTCTATTTTGTATTTTGTGTTAACTTTTTCACAACATGTTTGATGTACTTCCTCCAACTTGCTGACCAATAATGAATTTTGTTCTATTTTTGTGGTTGCTGAATTTGTCTTGTGAAATCAAATATTACATTCTTGAAATTATTCTGGGACAGTTTATAAAGATTTTTGGTCTCCATTACCTTCTTTACTTCATAAAATATCATCTCTAAAATTTCCGACATAAAAAATTTCCTCTAACTATTTTTTCTTCAAATTTTCACAAAAATAGGCCATTAATTCTCAGAAATTAACTCTAAAATTATCTCGGATATTTTTAGGGTGTAATCTCCATAATAACATTTCATAATGTTTCCTCACTTTTTCTAAGCCCTTAAATAGTTTTAATAATTATCTTAAGCATTATCTAGGCCATTAATTTTTAAAGTAGAATCGATGTGTTTATATACTTTTTTTTTTTTTTTTTTTTTGTCGAAATGTGTATATATAATTTCATAGATCAAAAAATAAAGGATGATAATTTCATAGAATAAATCTTAAAAAGGAGCAAGGTAGAATATGGGAATCTGAAGGGTGAAGCAATTTTTTTGGTAATGAAGCCAAATATTCTCTGTGTCTTCAACATGAAGAGCTTCACTACTCTTATATATATATGTGTATACTATGTGTGTGTATAGACACACATATATATATTGGACAAAGCAAAAGGAAACACACATCAGATCCACCTGAGTTCAAAACATTTTAATATGAATCATGTGTATATTCTAAATTTTTAACGCCAATTGTTTAATTATATATATCAGATCCATGTTGTATTTTAGATTGATATTCTACGGGAGAGATACTCACATACTCTTGGAGTATTAAGTCATCTAAACTTTGTCTAATGAAAACATGACAATTATTTAATTATGTTTTTTTTTTTAAATTTATTGTCCCCCCACCCCCAAAAAAAAAAAAAAAAAAAAAATCTAAGATAAAGTCCAGCAGCCTGCTACAAATTCTATAGAAAGACAAAAAGGGAAATGAGAAGTAAAATGGTGGGAATAATAAGCTCAAGCTTCTCTTCTCTTCGGTCTTCATTCTTCATTCTTTACGCATTCAAATTTCAATACTGATGTTTTTCTATTGGTAAGTTACACATTGGCAAATGTATGTATTTCTTTTGACAAGTTTATATGCTTCTAGTGGCAAGTTATTTTATTGGTAAGTGTATATATGTTCCTCTTTTGACAAGTTTATATGCGTATGCATGTACGACAAGTGATATATAAACAATTGTATGATGTGTCTCTTTTAACAAGTGTATGTGCCTATACTTGATAAATCCATTATATTAATAATGTCATTTTTTTTCAATTCAATATAAAATAGCTCTCGTCGATAAGCATATGTGCCTATATTGATAAGTTATAGAGTGTCCATTGATAAGCTCATCTATGTTAGCTAATGCCATTTTTCCAATACAATTTAAAGCATATCTTATAGACAAGTGTATGTGTTTATATTGACAAGTTTAAAAGTGGCTATTGATGAGCCATTTTGCTTCTCTTTTTCTTTTTTAATCAATGGGGAAATAAGGTAATTTCAAATTTGAAATTTATATCACCGTAGTTCTTAGGGAGTTTTTAGATAGAGTAATCTACATTATTACTTTTTTTTTTTTTTTTTATCTTTTTCCCTTAGGACCTTAGTGCAATTTTCCTAAAATATTTTATAAATCAAAGAACAAAAAATGAAATGTTGTATGAAATTAAAGGACTAAATGTAAATAAAAATGAAATATTTTGTGAAAAATTAGGCATCAGTTTTATTTGTATAATAAATTTATAATTTTTACTTGAATTCTTCATGTTAATTACACGTATTAAATGACCTTTCCATTAAAGAAATAGTAAAACAAATGATCTTTATAAAAATAAACATATATTTTTATAAATAAATAATTTAACTAATATTTTTAATATAAACTAATTAGTTATAGATTCCACGTATCATTGTTTATAATCTTATATATAAAAACAATCTAAAAATATTAAAGCACAATGCATGGTGAACCCATGTACCCACCCCACACAAACGACTTAATATCAATAAATTGGCTATCTAATTTAGTTTAGAAAACCGGCAGTGAGTTGTTATAATATTAAAAAATAAGAGTAATAATATTCTTAGATCAGAGATAATCTTATATAAAGATGGTTGAAATAGGAAAATTTTATATAAGGCTAGTAAACTCAACAAATCTTAAATTAAGTCAATGATCCAATCTAAAATATTCAAATGTTGATTATTTTTCAATAATAACCTTAAGCTAGGGGTGTTCATGGGCGGGGCGAGACCCTTGCCCGATGCCCCGTTCAAGAGATCATTAGGCGAGAAATGCGGCATTGATGTCCAAAATCTAACCCGATAAAAGCCCTAAGATTTGTGGGCTGGGCGGGCGGCTCTACCATGCCCAAGTGACGATACTTTGTAACCTTGAGACACCCTATGTGAAAAAAAAAAACTTTAGTCATACCTAATAAACAATATTGCAAACTTCAAATGAAATCCATAATTCTACACTTCAAAATATTCGGATATAAGTCTACAACTTAAGTCTTAAAATGAAAAAGACAATCATATATCTTAACAAAATAACAAATAGTCAAATATCCATAACTCGAAATATTAAATGACATCCATAATTCATTAAATACAAGGCATCAAAAAATTGCAATTAAAGCCTTGTAGACATCCAATACTCCTAGAATCCGATGGTAGGAAAAGAGAAGAGTTGAAGAAATGAAGATATTTTTTATATTATAAGTTATATAATTTGCAAAAAACATATAATACTATTTTATAAAAAAAAAATTTCTTTTTTTATTCTATTAAAAAAATAAAAAATTTTATATACACTATCAAGGCGGGCCAAATGGGCAAGGCAAAGATACTCCGGCTTACGTTGCCCCCAACAACTGCAAAAATGCCCAGCCCAATTGTGCCCAATTTTGTTCAGGCTGCTATTCTTAGGGCTAGGCAGGACGATTTTTCAATGAGCGTGGGCGAGCGAACAGGGCGACTGGACATTATGAACACCCCTACTTAACGCATAGTCCAAATAAAAAAAGAAGGGAAAAGTCAAAAAATGAAAAATCCCTCATCACCATCGTGTGCCCCTAACCACAACATAGTTTGCTTTCTCACTCACTTCTCGCCCTCAGCCCTCGGCATCGATCAGATTTGACTCTCGGTCAAGTCTCTCTCGGAGTCACTCAAATCTGTCGCTGTCTCACAAGACACACTATCTCACCTGTGTTCCCTTCTCTCGCACCCTCAGTCCTTAGCATCATTCAAATTTGTAGTTCAATTGTTTATTATCTTCATTTACGTTTTCTGCAAACTGTTGGTAATTCAGTTTATTTTCCCTGTTCTTTAGCATAATCCTTTTGATTCTTGCCCTTCATTACTTCACTACTTTTTTGAACCTCCTATTCATCTGAATCATCTCCTTTGTTGCTTTTATGCTTCATCTTGTTCTGCTTCAACTTTTAAGTGCTTTGAATTATTATTTTGTTCGTTTTAAAAAGAAATTTAGGCAGGTTGTAGTGGAAAATCTTTGCCCTTTTGATTGTCTTTGTGGAATTGTTTTTGCGCACTTAGGAATATCACTAGCATTTAGTTAAATTACTCGCAATGAAGTCGATTAGACTCAGTGGAGGTGAAGAGCAGAATCATGGGGAAGCACCAAGAGGATGATCGGCTTCCTTCTCCCAGAATCAATTTATGTAATTTTCACATTAAATATTGAATTGATGATCGACTTCCCAGAATTAAAGGATGATCGGCTTCCTACACTAAACATAATTAAATATTGAATTGAAGATTTAATATTAGAATCAACTTACCTTCAATTTTCTGACAGTGTGAGGCTCCAATGAATTTCATGTGATTAGGTTCTTATGCAGTAATGCGTAAATAATATCATTTTGTCTCTAATTTTACTTTTTTTTTAAATAACTAAAGGCTATAAATATAATTTGATCTAAATTTTAAATCTCTAATTATCTTACATAACTTAATTAATAATTTATTAAGTTTAGTAATCGAAATTAGAATTTAGATAATTCCAGCTCTTCTCTTTTAGATTATAAATTAATTAATGAAATAAATTTTATTATTTAGATTGCTAATTCTTCCTAAACTCTATATTTTTCGTTGACCAGCAAGCGCTCCATACTTGGTCGAGCTCGCCGTCGGACGTCGTCCGCCGCTGTCAGCCCTGCGTGGTTGTTCTCGGGCGATTACTGAAGAAGGTTCGAACCCTAGGGCTTTGTCTACTCCCAAAATCTGGTGAGATTGATTTGTTCAATCTAGCTTTAAATCTAGATTTGAATCTATTCCCCGCGTCATCTGTTTCTGGCGCTGTTGTGCCGGACGCTGTCGCACCGTGTGATCGTTCACGCTTTTGAATAAAGATTGAATTTACCTTTTTTTTAAAAAAAAAAAATTACTAGTTTTTTCTTCAGTGGTCTGTAATCGACTTTTATAGTTCTGCCCTCTTATTTTTCATTACTAGCGACTTATATGCTTTGGATTGTTTTGTGGTGCAATGTTGGATTTGTTGTGTATTGGCATTTGGTTTCGTAATCTCTTTATATTATCATCTATTTATAAAATTCTCAAGGTATTTGTGATCCATGATCTGGTTAATGACTTGGCTCGAGTTGTGTCTAACAATTTAGAAGGTTGAGTTTAAATTATCATTATTCAGTGGCTTGGAGGAGTTGAATGAATTGATTCTTTTGCTAAGGCATCTTCGTCAAAGCATCAGGAACATAAATTGAAAGGATATTATATCAACTATCAACTATTCATATTTGAGAAATTTCAGCGGGGCATCTACCACCGCTACTTGTAGTAATATAGTTCCGCCTATGGTTTCCTACATTCATGGATATCATCCTGTCCCATAGTTTTTCATTTCCCAACAATTTCCTGTAAATTTCCATTGTTCTATTTCTTGATTTTTATTGAATATTACAGCTTTTTCACTCTTGTCAACTCAAACCCAATATTGCATAAAGTGATGCTTGAATGATATAACAAAAAGGAAATCAAATGATCACTATTACACTGCATTTTAATGCCAATCAGCATGATGGAATCACACACTCTAATGAGCAGAAAAATTCCATATTGGAACCGAAAGGCATCAGTTTTTTGGCTCACAGTATAATGGGTATAGGCAGGCAACTGAATGTTAAAACTATGGATAAGTGATAAAATTGCTATTACTGACATGTTTTTCTTGAAACCTGATGAGGCTTTTCTAAAATGCACAACAATATTGCAGAAGGAAAGAAAAAAAGACAAGAGAAAGAGGTCTGCATGAAATGAATTTGAAAGTGGAGTCAATAGTTTTAAAGAGAAGAGTAAAGAGCAAGGAGGAGTTAGAGGGGCAGGAAGGAAATTACAAGGAGAATGAGTAACATTGTATGGCAGCTCGAGGAGTGAGGGGTGAGCTGGAGGAGTGAGAATGAGTTGTTTATCAAGGCCTCAGGGGAGTCTTCAGGGATGATCTTTGAAGGGGTGATCAGTGTGGATAAATCTAATAGAGCTCTGGCAGTTATTTTTGCTTCTCAAAAGATAGACAGTGTTTTAGTTTTATTTCTGCTGGTTTTTTTCCTGCTACTGTGGTTTGCTGTTATTTTCCTCATTTATGTTTTTGGGCTGGGACTACTTGTTTCGTATCAGGATTATATCTCCTTACTCTGAACAGGAATTCTCTTAGTATTTTGTTGATTCAATAATATTTAGGTGATTGTTCTATCACCAGCTTAGTCAAATAAATTATGTACGCAAACCACGGATTTTAGTTCATTAGCTAATATTTGATGAACAAGTTTTATCTGATGACACACAGCTCTATATCCTGTTTTATTAATCTGTGATCTCAATAGTCATTTGTCTGGAATGCGTCATTGTTTCTTTTTTCAAGCAATACTCTGTTTCTGCAGGTTCCCTAAGTGGGCTTTCAGTTTCTGATTGTTAAGAATGGTACTGGTCTTGGCCCTGGGGGATTTACACATACCACACAGGGCTCCTGATCTGCCAGCGAAGTTCAAATCCATGCTTGTTCCTGGCAAGATCCAGCACATCATTTGCACTGGAAATTTATGCATCAAAGTATGTCTATCTTTCTTTCTTCTAATCTTTTGATAAAATGTGTCTATATTATTGAACTTATCCATATTGGTATAAGTATATGTGTGTCTGTGTGGTCTCAATTTTTTGCTCCCTGTTGGTGGAAGTCCTTCATAACATCTATGACCGCAAAAGTATGCTCCTTGTAATTGTCACATGACAAATTCAACTGCTCAACTAGGTTTATCCCTAAAATCTCGTCATAACATCTGCTTGTGACCCAACAGTATCTTGTAATTTCCATACAACAAACTTGATCACTCAATAAGGTACATCCTTAAAATATCTTCATGCATCCTAATTGGATATGAGTCAGTTTGACTTTCTTTGATGGACAATCTTTTAGTTCTCTCAATTATGTAGTTGTCACCTTATTGCTTCCTATTTGCTTTTTAATTGCAATTACTCAATCTCTTCATTATTTGTACTAGGTGTTGAATAATGGTGTCAATTTAAATTGACATATGCAAGTCATGTTATAAATCAATCAATAAGATTCTTAGGGACTAAGAACAAACTCATATTCAGGCTTCATATGGGTTAAGAATCCTCATATTCAATAAGATGCATATTCCTACTCTTTATTTTTATTTTATGCTCTTAAATAATGCTATTTCTTTAGTTCAAAATTTTCTTGGATAACTATGAAATGAACTTGTTTGACCACACACGTTAGAGTAGGCTAGAAAGCTGCAATTAGTTAATTTAACATTTTGTGGCATCACGCAATGGGTTGTTTTAGAATAGAGCATGATTTAATTACAGTTCGTGTTCTTTTAAGAATGAGATCTAGATTCTTCCTCTTCTTCTTCTTCCCCTTTTTTTTGAGTCTAAGCCATACTATTATAAATTTTCTGTTTTATTTTCCTAGGGCTTGTGCACATGTTTTATAAGTGTGCCATCTGTCCCAAAACATGGAGTTCAGAGATTTTCTCTGGATTTAATTACCCTGACCATATATGATTATTTGACTATTTACATTTCTGGTTCTGGATTCTGGAATCTCAAGTATAGTAATATGTTTGTAAACCGCATATAATTCCAATGTGAGTGGGTAGGATTCCAGTTTCAGCTTTTGTCGATCTACACCTAAACCCACTCCTCACTCAAACTAAAAGTTTAAGCTATATGAACGAGCAAATTAGTAGCTCTTATAACTCTTAGACAACTTGCTTATGAGAAATCATGCTGCGTTGAAAATTTGATGAGGTATAAATTCACAGTTACCTTGTAATGAAGTTACTAAACTTTTATACTAATGTTTACAGATATTGAGATCTAAAATAAAAATTTTATGTTTGGGTGAACTAAATAAAGATTTAAACTGTGAATTATTTGTCTCTTGCCTTTTTCCTTTTTAAATAAACTTAATTCTTTGTTTTATTTTTGGTTCAGTTGAATGTTCTGTTATTCTGATTCTTCATTCCAATTCTTTCTTTTCTGGGAGTGATTTCTGCTGTAAATAGTAAGACTAACTAATGAATGAACACTGAAGCTGTGGGGAGTGGCTTCAAAAGCAAAAGTTATTTGATAATGCTAGAGTTGCAATTTGTCGCAAGTATGGTGTTCAGTACTTCAATTAGATAATATTGCCTTGGACTTTTATACTAACTTATGCCAATTATGTTCAGGAAGTTCATGACTATTTGAAGACTCTTTGTCCTGATTTGCATATTGCACGTGGAGAATATGATGAAGATACAAGATATCCAGAGACCAAGACATTAACCATTGGTCAATTTAAGCTGGGACTATGCCATGGTCATCAGGTCTTGCTTTTTCTTTGGCTCAGTTTATATTTCCGCCATTTTGTTTCTTTGCATATCTAGGTACTAGAAATTGTACAGTTTTGGATGTCTGGCAGTAAGAGGCCCCACTCCTGGATTTTTCGCTGTGAAAAGTTCTATAATTTAAGACAAGGCAAAATATTCTGGCATTGAAGGAATATTCTGAAGCGATATCTGTAGCATACCCTGGTGCAACCTCTTAATTAACTATGCCATTTATTCATGGTTCAAATACAAGTTGCACATACGGGCAATGGTTATCTCATTGTCTTCCAGTTGAAAATGTTTCACATTGAGATTAAAGGGTGCAATGTACATCCATTTTGATTGCACCAGTTGCAACTGTTTCTTATTTTTCCATTCAACTATCTCCCACACTTTATAGAATTTTTATGTAATTGTTGTCTGTTCAGTCAAGTAGAAACTAAAGATTTACCAGTAGCCGTTGGGTTGAGTTTAAAAAACTTGTTACTCCATAAGTAATGCCTCAGGTTTGAACTTATTGGAATAAAAAACAAATGTACCTCAATAGCCACCCTATTTTGGCCTGACAATGTTTGAATGTGGATTAATTCTTATCGTTAGATATCGAACGGACGTCGAGAGGGAAAAAAATGATTATGCTTTGTTCTTATTGTTTATGAAGGTTATTCCATGGGGAGACCTAGACTCACTAGCAATGCTTCAGAGGCAGCTTGATGTAGACATCCTTGTCACAGGTCACACCCATCAGTTCACTGCTTACAAACATGAGGGTGGTGTTGTTATAAATCCAGGTTCTGCAACAGGTGCTTACAGCAGCATCACTTACGACGTTAACCCGAGTTTTGTGCTCATGGACATTGATGGCCTGCGTGTTGTGGTCTATGTCTACGAACTCATTGATGGGGAGGTAAAGGTTGACAAGATTGATTTTAAGAAAACATCCTCAAGCCACTCAGCTCATTAGTAAGATTTGCATCTTGTTTTGTCTTAGCCTCTTGTAACCCTTTTCCTATGTATCGTCTATTTTTGGTTTATCTTCTTTTGACCTTGTAATTATAGGGTTTTCTCTTTAGTTTTATATTGTTTTGGAATCCGTAATAGGCCATGTGATGTACTCGTAGGATTTTGGGAATCTAGTCAAAGTATGTATGTGAAACTTTTTTAAAATTTTTTTTATTTGAGGATATAAATTCATTTAAAATGACTACATATATTCTGGGAACAATATGTCCTTTCTTTTTTTTTTTTTTTTTTTTTTTTTTTTTTTTTTTTTTTTTTTTTTTTTTTTGAGTAAAATAGGCAAGCCGAAGCTTGAGAGACAAGGGTTGGGACTAGACTGGAAAGTCTAGACCATACAACATACAACTAAAAGATAACTAGCAAACTAGCATAAGCAAGACAACCTGGTCTTTGATGACCATACAAACACACTCTCTAGGGATCGAAGGAAGAAGAACGACTCCGGCATCGGCCGTTGCACCATGACCTTCCTTAGCCATGAAGTCTGCGCAAAGGATATTCTCTCTTGAGGTGTGATAAAGCTCCACATTCCAATCAGCGAACAAAAGATCGCGAGTCTCCAGAATCACCTCTTTCAGCGGGTGATCTCGTAACGATCTCTCATAAGAGTATTGACAGCGTCAAGAGAATCGGAGTAAAGAACAGTGTTCCGTAAACCCATCTCGCTCGCGACTTGTAAGCTGTCATGATTGCATGAATTTCGGCTTTCGAGAACGTATGGAGACCAAGGGCTTTGTGGAAGCCCATAAGCCATTCCCCCCGAGCATTTCTTAGAACTCCCCCACACGCCGCCTGATAATTGTGTCGAACCGATCCATCGACATCGATACGGACCACATTTGCTGGTGGAGCCGTCCAAGAACTTTCAAGAGGCTTGTTGAGCTGGAAAATCTGGTGAGCTATAGCTTGATTTGTAGCGCTTTCCATTGGAACGTCCGAAAAATGTCCTTTTGACATTGATGGCTTTGTTTGCTACTTGGGAAATGTTACATGTGACGGATTAATAAGAGACCATCGCTAAAACTGTATTAAAGGCTTCATGAATTTAGTTTTTTTTTTTTTTTTTTTTTTTTTTTTTTTTTTTTTTTTTTTTTTTTTTTTTTTTTTTTTGATTGATAATAAAGATGGCTAAAAAGCCAGAATTATAAAGCAAATTACACAAAGAGGGAATTTAATCCCAAACTCTCTTGTTTCACCCAAATTCTTAAATGAGTGGGGCAAAAATAAAGAATACTAGAATTGAAAATGCCTACTTTAGCTAAAGCATCAACAATTCTATTAACATCTCTAGGAATTACTTTCAAAATGACTTGCCAATCCCAGTCTAGCATTTCTCTTACTTTCATCACAGCCATACTTCCAGAATTGCAGCGCAAAAAAGACAAAAAGAAGAAGAAGCTTGAAGATGTAGTTGGCATTCGGTCAACCAAATAACAAAAGGGCTCAGCACCAATCCAACTCAACAACAAACAAATATTATAAATAGAAAAAGTATCAATTTAAGAAACGATAGGAGGATAGAAAATATAAAGAAGAGAAAACTAGAAAAAGAACATATTACTACCCCGTTCATAATATAATATATCATAATTAGTATAAATTATACTATAAACGAAATTTTATATTAATATTTGGAGATGGTGTCACTCTTCCGGTTGGGATGGACAAGAAAAATATTGAAGAAAAAAGAGTAAATATTTATACCTTTACCCTTATGTTAAAATATATCATTTTTAAAATCAAATCAAATGTCATAATGAAAAGAGTTTTCTCTCCTGCGTCGCACGTGGAATCTGAATCCTGAATAATGGTAATTGTATGACAGTAATTGAGAAATTCCAGTTCAGGAATGAAAAAAGGATTTATTAAAGGGGAAATCATTTCTGCATCTAATGCAGAAATTAAGTCTGCAGCAAACCACTAAACGCTGCCATTTCAATTATTTGTTTTCCAGCAAAATCCCAACCCGCGCCGATCAAAAAGTCATTTCCTGTATGTTCAAGGAAGCTCATAAATCTTACGTTCTTTGACCCGCCTTGCGCTCTCTCTCTCTCACATCTTCAAAAATTTTCAACTTCTTTTTGCACTGTGGTGTTGCTGTCCATGCATATATGGACACTGTATATATGGTTCCCGAAGAAAAATTTAATAAAAATAAAATTAAACTAAAACACTAAAATCTGCTTGAAAATCCCCAAAAGGTCAAGCTTTGAATTCATTAAACTACCACTGGTGGTGATGGCTTTTGAACAGAGAAAGAAAACAACAACAAAGTAAACTTTGAATATTACCACTCCCCACCAATTTTTCCAAACCGAAGGCGAGTCAGAAGTTTCGTTGTAGAATTCAACGACTTCCTTTTTTTTTTTTTCTTTCTTTTCATTTCACAGTTTTTGACACGCATTTGAAGGCCCGTCTTTGAAACAGGGTTTTCTTCTTCAGACAGGGGTGTGTGTATATATATATATGTATATATAAGCAAGAAGCCACTTCGACAATCTCATAACATCAATTAAATCAGTGGTGTTTGATTTTGTTCTTGGAGTAGTTGCACTTGATATCTGGACGAGTCATCAAGGAAGAAGAAGTTAATTTTCTACCGAAGCTATTCTGCCTTGAAGCTGTTCGTTAAAAGTCCCCCATTAAGCTTCAGAAGAAGGCAAGTTGGGAATCCGCCAGAACAATTTCAGGAAACAAATAATTGAAACGGCAGCGTTTAGTGGCTTGCTGCAGGCTTGTTTTCTGCATTAGATGTAGAAATGATTTCCCCATTATTAAATCCATGCTCATAGTTTACATGAAGGAGCATTTATTCAATCATTTAGTCAGAAATATTATCTCCCTCAGGCAATCATTTGTTAGCCTCACAATAGTGTTGTGTTCATTGTTGTCAAACTCGCGAGTTGACTCTCCGAAGTTCATCGTTTTTATCTTCTACTTACAAAAACGAGTCGAGTTAATGAAACTCGTCTTAGTTGTATACTGTTTAAACTCACGTGTTTATACACGGAGTTTACCGTTTTTTTTACGTTTTTAACTTACAAAACCCCGTTAACTTACTCTTAAACTTATGTTAACTTTTTTGATTTGATCATACTCAACGGTTTTATATAGAAATTTCTTTATTAAATATGATAAATGATGAATGTTGATGGATTTAATTTCAATTATTTAGATTTAAAATATATTTAAATCAAATTGTTGTCATTTTTATATTTTAATTATTTAGTTATACACTAATAATACATATTTAATAATAAAAGTAAACTCTTACGAGTTTACGATACAAGTTTACGGGCCACATTTTTCCACGATTTCTTAAACTCGTGAGTTTATAACCTTGGTTGTGTTGGGTGTCAAGGAATGTTAATAAATTAATAAACAGAAGGTCATGTGCGACTCAAAATTTATCAATTCCATCTGGATTTTTTTATTTTTTTATTTTTTTTAAAAAGATCAAAATTATCAATTCCATTCATGACTAAAATCTCATTTGATCTGCCTCTGTCCTGGAATATTTAAAATTATTGGTATGCTTCAATTTATTTTAGACTAAATTATACAAACCCTTAAACTTTTAGTCAGTTACATATAATTAATTAATATCCATGACAATTGAAAGTTTCAATTTAACCTCCCTAATCTTTTATTCTTTCACAATAAATCCTTTACCGTTAATTGACAATCATCTTTTATAATTTACACTAAATCGATGTGAGACCCATGATATTTTCGGTGGCATCCTAGGTGACAACATATGTAATCTAATAATTTTATAATAATTATGTATTTTTTTTACAGATATTAAATTATGATATTATCATTAAAAAAAACCCTTGTTCTCGCTTTGACTCGTGAATGTCTCGGCAAAAAACCCGAGTTATACGCGCCTATAGCAGCGCGCGCACAAAACATTACTTCCCATTCAAAAGCGCAGTGGCAGATCCACATACTACACAAGGGGGGCACGTGCCCCCTTGAATTTGGGTGTTTCTCTCTCTCTCTCTCTTTTTTTTTTTTAAATTTATTTATTTATTTATTAAAAAAAATTAATACATGTTTGAATGAATACTTCCCACCCTTAAATTAAGTACCCACCTTTATTACATCAAGACTATACTTTGTAATTGGATGGGGATGAATGGTTGAATGATTGTTTAGTGTCTTATATTGAAAAAGATATATTTGATGGCAATGATAATAAGACAAGTATAATGGAATTCCAAAAATAAGATCTAGAAGGATGATATTATAATTATTTTTATTGTAATATACTTTTTTATTAAAATATATGTCTTGAACTTATTGAGTCCTACCCTTCATTGTAATTTATGTAGTGCATTTCTAACGATTTAGCCTTGCTTTTCTAAGTGACGAGTTGGTAAAATAATTGACTCTCTTAGTACATCATCGTATTCACTTAATTTCATAAATATTTTTTTAGCTTTTTTCTTATTTATATTCTTTTGTTTTTTAATGTATTTAAAACTTTCCTTTAAAAAAATTTGGGGGGGAGGACCCCAAATCCCCTCACCAATTGTGCCCCCCTTCTGTAAATTTCTGGGTCCGCACTGCAAAAGCGTATATATGAACTCACTCGAAAAACAATTAAAAGGTAAAATCTGATAATGAGCCATTTGAATGCTCCACGAATGACGAAGATTAGGAAACATCTGATAATGGAGAGGAGGCGGAAACCAAGAAGAGAGTATCAAAAGTGGTAGTGATGGAAATGGGAAGAGAGGAGTTTGGAGGGGGTGAAAGGAAGAGGAAATAGTGAATAGTAGAGTAGAAGGGAGAAGAGTGTCGGCAATGACGAGGAGGAGGGATATGTGAAATGGAGTATGAGAGAAGAATGAGGTTTTTTTTTTTTTAAAAAAAATAAAAATAATAATATGACAATTTGACCCTTATGTAAAAATACATAATTGCTATAAAATTACTAGATTACATATGTTGCCACCTAGGATACCACATAGGATGTTATGTGTCTCATATCGATCTAACGTGCTAAATTATATTTAACAGATGACAGTCAATTAATAGCAAGGGGTTTATTCTAAAAGAATAAAAGATTGTGGATGATAAATTTAAACTTTCAAATATCAGAGGTGTTACATGCAACGAACCCAAATTAGAAGAATTTTGCATGATTTTACCTTATAAATTATTGCCTTATAAGAAAAATAATGGTGGATCATCATCATTATTCATAATTTTTGAATTCAATTCATATTACGGTTAAGCCAGCACCTCAAACTATTTTTGGCAACGCAATTAGCACCTAATGTATCTAAAGCAAGGTTCTGAAACCCGGATCGAACTGGCCGGTTTAAACTGGTAACCAACGAATGACCGGAAAACTGTCCAAGTTAGGGGTAAAACCGGGTCCCAGTTGACCCGAAGTCAACTCGTCTCGAGTTGACTAAGCCGACAATCCCCTTTTTAAAAAAAGAAAAGTTGCCTAAAACTGAAACTCATCGTCGGATTGACGGTGAGAAAAGAGAAAGGAGATGAGAGAGAGAGACCTGAAGCCAGCATTATACAATTTTTCTCTGGTCACAAAAAACATACAAACGGAACAAACTATGAATAATTACTTACTTCCTTTCAAAAGCGTTAAAGGGATTCAGGTCGGATCTAATGGATTGGAGGTCCTCGTCAAAAGCGGTAACTACACGATTTCTCCTTCTCCTTTCTTTCGAAATCGGTGGAGGGATTTAGGCCAGTGACTGCGCGATATCTCCTTCTCCTCTCTTTTGAAAGCCACAGCTGCTCCTCTTAGATCACTCTCACCAAAAGAAGAAGAAAACAAAAGCTAAGATGGCGCCTCTCTTTTATCACTGATATGGTTGCGTGAAGAATAAAATGAAGAGAAGGCGTCTCTCCTTTCTCACTCATATAGTCGAGTCAAATGGTTGTTTGAAAAGAAAATTGAGTGAGGCTGAAAATAGAAGAATGGGGTAGTCAAAGTGTCAAACAAGTTTGGGCAAAAAACAAAAATTAAAAAAAAGTGTCAAACACACAATCCCAAGTATTCACGTGGGCTGCCTGCCTACCTCCAACTATAACATGACTTAATGCTATCATGAATTGAGAAGGGTGGGAGGGTGTTGTGGGGCCCTCAAAAAATATGAAAAATAAGTTGTCCCAGTTCAACTCCGGTTTGACTCCGGTCTAACCTACTGACTATTGTCCAAGTACCTTGACTGGTTTAGTAGCCGGTCTGGGTTTCAAAACCTTGACCTAAAGGTGCATTTTTTCCCTTAATATATTAAAAATGGAGAAATTCCACCCCACTCTTGACAGGGCTCCCTAAAAAGGAAAAACTTATCTTTTAAGTTTTCACCTCACTCACTTCCTCTCGCCTAGAACTTTGCCAAGACATTATAACATAGGAAAATCCCCATAGAAAAACGTTATCTTGTCCGTCAAAGATTGTTCCATGGGAAACAAGTAGTTTACATCAAGGTTATTAAAACCGAACCGGTCAATGAACCGATCGAAGTACTGGGTCAAGGGTCACTGGGTCAAACCGAAGTCAAACCAGGGTAACTAAATCTTCAAAATTTATCATATACTATATTTTTACTTCTCATCAGACTTGACACGGTTGAATTTGATGGAAATTAAGTGCCCAAAAGTCAAAAAAAAACTGAAGAGTATGTCAATGCTTCATTTATGAACCTAGCCTTCACGTCTTTTCATAAGAATTGATGAGGCACGTGAAGGACTTCATCCTGATCAACTTCACCATCTACCCAAACGCATACAGATCTGTAATCTCTCTTTCTCAATGGCTCCTTTCCTTGAAGTCCAACTCTAATGGCAAATCATACAAGCTGCAATCACATGCAGGGCAAGTGCAAGAGGACAAAGAAAGCTTCATCTCCAGTTTGCCTTGCAATTGGCCTCCTCCTCTATTATGTCTCGCAAGCTATCTTCGACGCCATTGCCGAACCCACGAAAAAGCAAGTCTCTCAATAAAGGACGTCGCGTCGGCCACCATAATATCTCGTATCTTCCCATCTCTCTTTCCATCTCTCTCTGTAAACTAAACGCCTTCACTCTTGGACATTTTTTTTTCAAAAAAAAAATACTAACCCCGGTTTCTACACTTTTTCGGACCGGCTGGTTTTTGGTTTTCGGTCGGAATTGGCAGTCTGCTTCGAGTCTGATAAAATTGGTTTACATGATGAAATAGAAAATTTTGAGCATCCCACTGCGTGACAAAATTCAAAAAGGGCCTCAAATTGAAGTGGGTAGTCTAGAGGCTACTAATATGATATCAATGGAAGTAGGAAGCTCTAGTGTAGAATCAAACACAATGTATAGGAGGAATCTAGTTAAAAGCCTGGATTGAATGGTCAAGAATTTGATAAAAGCTCTGGCTTAGTGACACACACTGGAGGTAGAAATTATGGGTTGAAGAACCTCAGATGCAATTCTATATATGATGTAATCCTCAGGCCATTCATCATCATATTCAACCCAAAATAGAAGTTTTAACAAATGCAATTGGAAAAATAATATGGAGAAAGAAGATGAAGAATCATGTATTATTCTTATTAGAACAACGTGCTCATACAAATCATAAACCCACATGGGTTATCTTTAATCTACCCTCACATGAGGGAGATTACCAAACTAATCCTAACTCTAGGATCTTAAAGGAAGATCAAGTTAACTCCCTCTCTTTGGTGAGGACTCCACACCCCACACACTAATCTCAATAGTTAAGACCCTCTATATATAGACTAGGCCTTAACTAACTAACTAACTAACTAATCAATTAATCACCTTATACTTCTAACACATCCCTTCAAATTGAACAATCCTTAACTCAAGGTTTTCAACTTGAACAACACAAACTAAAGGGTAAGGTGAATTTAAATTGAATAGTTTTTTGAATTAACAAAATAATACAAAGATTTTTTCAATTCACAATATTCTCAACTGTTGTGCCCTTTACTTCAATGTCACATTGTCAAGTTCCATCCTGCAGTGATCTCTAGCTATTTCATCGACTCTGTACTTTACATCGTCAGACACAGACTTCAACGATAAGCTCATTTATTGCAGTTAATGACATCCAAGCCTCATAGCATTCTTTTGCCTTTAATTGACACTACAAGGTAAGCTCTTCAATCTTCTTTTCATACTTTGTAGTGAATGTTGTTTGCATTGATTTCAGTGTGATGAAGGAACTTCAATTGGCCTAGCACAATAGTTAAATTTAATGTAATCAGATGTAACTTGCAAAACTGATTCCTTTCTTGCTCTCCTAATGCAAATCCTGCTAACTATTGGGCTTCCATTAATACTTTCAAATCTTATGAGAATTACACCATCATCCTTCACAGACACCCTGAGATGTATACTTGGGCAAGATTAAAGAGAAAACATATGAAGGATGTAGCAAAATAACCTTTTCATAGTCACAATAATTTCCTTCAATGATGACATCGTTCATACCCATGCCAAATTAAGACGAGTACCAAACATAAAAATTCCTTGCTTCCGATGAGGACGATAAATCGATCAAATTCAGTGAAATAGAAGTTAAAGCAAAACAATGATGACTCAGCAAAGTCCTTTGCCACCACAGATCACTACCGCATTGCTTTGAAGTTCTAATCACCTTGATAGTCAATTATGATTTTTCATGAAGCAACAAGAACTAAAAAAAACAACTTGAATATTACAGATAATGGCATTCATCACCAAGACCTCAAGGCACCATCACAATTTTCCAAAAGATAGTAGAAACAAGAGATAAAGTTTTCATCCAGAAATGCCTCTTTTCACAAAACTTGCTCTCGCTACCGCTTTAAGCACCAGAAGTCTTTAACAAAAGCATTTTTAAAAACAAGTTATGCGCATAAGAGAGTGAAGCATCATAAATCATCAGAAATTCAACAAATAAATCCCTGTTGTTTCTTTGCTCATAATGACAATATAGACTATTTGGAAGAATTACATGTGAAACCAAACATAGGAATATCCAAATCTAGTTCGAATGAAGAATCAAACAAGAGAATGAAATTAGTTTTAGTTCCTGAGAGAGTAATGTATTATGCATTCACATATCCAGATTGTGAAAAAAAACAGAGAAGCACAAGAATGGAAGATCAGAAGCGTATGGAAGAGTTGTAACGATGCCTCCTAAGCGCCAAAATACTCGTAGTGACAAGATGATTGACGGGAATCCTGCCATTATAGAATTGTCCAATAGGTTCCAAGAAGTGAGGTTCTCTCCCTCAAAACCTTGCAATTGTGTATTCAATGGCATCAATGAGCTCTCATTGAAGCTTCAATGATCCCCAAACACTCTGGCCACCAATATGATCTTGATGAATCTTGGAACAAAGTTTTGATAGAGGCCGACAAAATAGATGATGATAGCGGTGAATATTACAACAATTTCAACAAGAATCTTTGAAACCTTCAATGGAAGATGAATTTATTAGATATGGTTAATTTGGATGATGTCAAATATTAAAGAGCAAAAAGTTTATATAATATATTTATCTCATGACTAATTTCTATGTTTAATGTAGACTCAAAGATTAGAAGATATGAAATTCAACTATGGAGAATGATGAAGAAGGAGATCAATAAAAAATTTATTGAATTAAATTGAATAAGAGGAAGAAGAAGAAAGAAAGAAACAAAATTGGTTGGGGCTAAAATTTCAAATTAGAGTTTGGTACCATGAATTTCCAAAGTGATGGTTTGATACCATGAATTTCCAAAATGCCAATCTAGTCCATAGAAAACTCAAGTTTGATTTTCAAAACTCAAGTGTAAAAATAGAGTTGATTTTCAAAACTCGAGTTTAACATTATTCCAAATGCACTATGTTTGTCCTTGTTCGGCGTTTTACTTGAGCAATGTATGGTTATTTAATGATATCTCCCAAACCAAATATCCGATTAAGGTGAAACCAATTTTATATGAAACTAGACTCACAATGAATCATTTTGACACCAAAATCAAGCCCAAAATATTTCATGTGAAAGATCTACAAATTTCAGAAGTTGCCACATGAAATTATGCCATACAAAAACACAACTTTGGTAAATTGAGCGTATTTCACAAACTACACATCCATATGAGTTGAAACCGTGGCGTTTGAAAATAGACTCAAATAAATTTTCAAAAACATCAAAATCATAGAAAAAAAGATCAATTTAGAGAGATGTGATTTTTTGAAATTCACAATCAGATAAGGACATTGCAAAAATGTGATCAAGAACATGCTTATTAATCTAATCATAATGGTTAGAATACAATGAGTTTGGAGCTGATTCTTTTTACATTGGAAATAATACTTAAATAGCTTTCTAAGCATGGGTTAGTTTTCAAATTAGGAGCTATATCGAAGACGTTATGCTTACTGGAATTTGACCTTCGTGCTACCAATGTTCTTGCATTTTGGATGTCAATGGATTCGAAATTGATCTTCAATCGAGTGAACATGGTTACTAATAGAAGTTTGCTCCAATGTTTGGAGGACAACACTCTTAAAAAGGTAAAAATTGAGTTCCCTTATCAAAACTCGAGTGCCAAGGTAATGCTTTAACTTCAACTCCTGTCAAGAATACTTGATGAAGTACCATGGCACACTTCAAGTTTCATTTTATGAAACCCGAGTTCACAACTCGAGTTTGCTGAAATGAAACTTGAGTTCTGGTAGCTTTGATGTTTTTCACTAATCATTATCCCACAAGCACTTTTCTACCACACTTTCAAAAATGTCAAAACTTGAGTTATAATTGTGCAAATTGAGTTCCACGTTTGATTTGGAATTCCAAAACTTGAGTATCCTTTCTTTAAAGCTTGTTTGCCAACATAACTCTTTTATGACAATCTTTGTTCTAAAAACAAAGCTTAAGTTATGTGAACCAAACTCGAGTTAAGATAAACAAATTCAAGTTTTGCTGCTTCAGTAGTTTATCATCATCTTTTTAAAATTCAAAATCTCTTATTATCAACTAGTGATCTATGATTACTACTCATTACTATTCTTATTACTTCCAAACATGTTTATTATTGAGTTTCATATGATCAAACACAGGATTACATGAAAATCTTCATAAAGCACGATTTGTGTCAAAAGCATTTAATGTAGTTGTAGAAATAGAGCATGGACACAGAAACTCAATCAGAACAGGTCAAATGATCATACTCTCAAAGACCCATTATCGGGAAAGTGAAAGCGACATAACCATAGTAACTACAGACCAAAGGAGTGTTGTATGAAGATCATTACCGGCGATATGAAAGTGACATATCATAAAATCTTCCAAAGGTCATTAATACAACACTCAAGTTGGAGCATTAACAAAGCCAACGACAACCATTCTATGATTAAACTTGGATTAGAGCTCAACAACCAAATAGTAATAGAAGCTTCAATGGCTACTTCCAATAGACATCCAACTGTCACATTCTAAATGGAAAGAATTGCTCAACGGTTGAATGCTCTTCATCAACTATAAAAGGATAAGCATTTAGGATAGACGACGAGACATGAGCTTGCATCTTCGCTATTAAAATGCCAATACTCTGATGCTTATATCACTTACTCTCCATTATCTCAATAATCATATAGTTTACCATAGAGAGTGAGATTATTTGTAATGCACTTCAGTGTTCATCTTATTCACTTCTGAGAAAGAAGATTGACTATTATCCTTCATCATAAAGCTTGTATCCTTACGGTGCATAAGGGAGAGTATCTTAGTGAGAGATTTGTGAATGGCTATACAAGTGTCTAGCTAAACTTGTAGGATTGTAGTGGTTCTCAAGTACCTAGTTAAATCTTGAGGAAGATAGTGTATTTGAAATCTCAGGAGGAGCTTGGGGACTAGACGTAGGTCATCACGGATTGGACCGAACCAGGATGAATCACAGTTTGCATATTCTCTTCCTTTATCTTTTATGTTTCCAGTATATATGTTTTGAACAACTCACTATGAATTTATAATTCATTACTTTCATACAGATTGCTTTTACTAATATGCTAAAATATTCTTAACGTTTCTAAATTTTTATCTTACACCCAATTCACCCTCCGTCTTGGGTGCTAGCTGGTTCTAACATTTAGTATCAGAGCGGGGTTCTTGTTTAAAGGACTTAACCATCTCAAGAGTTACAATAGTTGATTTGGGTATTACTCATTTTCAGAAGGTTTTGATTATACCGTTCCACCATTTTAAAAAATATTGATTTTCGGTTTTGGAAAGCTAGAATGACATTGTTTATAAAAACCTTTGGTTTTGATATGTGGAATGTTTTTACAAATGCCTTTGATTTCAAACTGAAAAAGGATTGGACAAAAGAAGAAAAGAAAATGTTTTCGTTGAACATTAGAGCAATAAAAATCTTATACAGTGTTTTAACTGAAAATGATTTTGAGAAAATCAAATTTTTCTCTAGTTCTAAAGATATCTGGGATAATCTTGATTCTATATATGCTTCTAAAAACTATGTTGAAGTTGAAAGTGTTTACAATTGATCTGAAACTATAAGCTGCATATCCATTATTGATGAACAATTGGAAGTTGAGAATGAAGAAGGAGAAATCTTAGAACACTTCCACGATCTAGTCAAAATAGAAGAACAAGAGGAAGACAATCCCAGGAAGAGCTCATCATGTACGATTATAATGAATCACTATCTAGAGCTCAAGATGCTATTATGGTAAAAAGTTTCAATTCTTCTTATGTGTTTGAGGAAAACGATTTTGAAGAATGGCATGAAACTGTTTTCTAACCAACTATTGATTATGTTGTTAAATACAAAAATGTTTTCAATTATGCTGGAAAATCATGCAAGAAGAAAGAATTTACAAATATAAGTCATTTTATATTGCATCCATGACCAATACAATACTTACAAAAATATTTATAATAACCATCATTCTATTATTTGCAATTATTGTGGAAAATCTGGCTATGTTTCTCAAACATGTTGTACTAGAAGAAATTCTAATGTAAGAAAGAAATTTGATTGTGTTCCTTAAGGGCATGTAAGGTCTAGTACTAACATACAAGGACCCAAGTATATGTGGGTACCAAAATTTCCATCTAGTACATTGTGTGTGCAGATTGATTCCGAAAAGAATGGACATAAGGGTACGAAGAAGAGGAAGAAGAATCCAAGAGTTTCTCATGAACCTAAAAGGAGATTCACATCAGTTAGAAGAACTTGTGGAGAAGCTATTATTGCAACATTATGGTCAAATCATAAGAAGCAATGGACATTCGTAAGAGAAATACCTTCCACCTCAAGCATAAACTATCATAGAGTATCGTTCAACTATCTTGAGGAGAACAAGAAAAGGAGAATCTCTCAAATATCAAATAAAAGATTATTGAAGTCGATATCCTTTGAGAGAGCTTTGCAGACATGTATAGGAAAACATATGAAGAATCAATGTGACAAAAGAGGTAGTGGGTAAGCAAAACCAATCCTCTAAGTACCTAAGGCAAAGGTATACAATAGTAAAACCTCCTTTGCTATTTTATCAAGGTTCTATATTTTGGAGCCTTAGGAATGAACATTGCAAACTATTATATTCACATCCTTTAAAAATTCTACTTAATAGATTTATAAAGGGATTGCAATGTTCAATAGTTTAACTCTTTATGCATACATGATGAATTGAAAATAAAGTATTTCTTTTGTGCATAAATTCATGATTAATTCATTATGCTCAATTGTTCTGAATTGATTATATTCATAAGAGCATGTGAATTTTGTTCCTACAAACTAACGATGATTGGCTCAAGTAATGTTGAGTACCAAGGAAGAAAAAGATTTGTATGGTTTTGTAGGATCAAAGAAAGCTTCTCAAGAATGTGACTATATAGAGAAAAATTTCAAGTCTTGAGGAAGCTAAACAAGTTATGCTTGATGTTAATGGTGAACGTCAAAAAAAAAAAAAAAAAAAAAAAAAACCTAGATCAATCAATCTTAAACAAGTAAGCTTCTACAAAGACAAGAGACATTATGGTGATATTTAATTCTTACCCTATCTTGCACTTAAATGAATTACATATTTGGGTAATGAATATTTGTCCATTATTGTATTCCATTAGCAATCAATCATTTATGGTTTTTTAAATGCTTTTAGATTGCTAAATGGACCGAAAGTTAAATTGTGCATAACTTTCTGAGTAAGTCTTTGAAATGCACAATTCTAAAATTTATTTTGGATTTTAATTCATCTTGCTTTATAAAAATGCATATACATGTTTTTTGAAAAATATTTATACATTGATTGCATTCAAATGATGTTTCAAAGTGGAGGTTAAATCTTTTATGCAAAAAGTCAAGTGCTTCAAACTTGTCCACTAAAGTTTTTCCCTATCATTCACATATTGATTTTTGGTATTCAATGTGATGCTTGAACTTTTTAGTCTCATTCTCTAACTAGTTCGACCTCATGTCTAATAAGTTGATCATCTATGAGTTTCAAGTTTATTTCCTATAAAAGAATTCAATTTGTGAAAGTGTTATGCTTAATGCATAAATTCTTATTTGGCCATGTTATTCCAAGCGTTATGAATGATCATTAATGCATTGAGTGTCAATGAATTAACCATTATGGTGAAATAACTTACTAGGATAATATTCTGAAATTCTAGTCATTTGGACTAATGAGTATGTGTATCTTCATCCATAAATCCTAATACTACATTTTGTTACTCAAATACATCAAAATTTGTCCTCATTCATTTTTGAGTAACTATAGTTGTATATTCAAATTCCAGCCTTGACTATTTATATATTTCTAGATTCAATTCTAGGAGGCAAGATTATCTCCTTGTTAATAACAAAGTCAATGTGCCTATATATTTCTATCCTACTTAGCCTTTTTGGCTAATTCATTTTCCTTGTTGTTAGTTCTATATGTGTTTTGATGATGTTTTAACAATTGTAAACAAAATGAGAGGTTTTATCTTGCAAATCAAAAACTTTGTTTGTCAAGGGAAAACTCCAGTTTTGAAGTAAAACTCCGCTTTGAGTTTTCTCGAGAAAATCCCGAACAAAAGCAAAACCGCCGCTGTTTTCGTTAAACCGCCTTGCCAGTTTTCATGAAAAACATGAAAACTCGAGTTTTGGGAGCAAAACTCGAGTTTTGGTTTGGCCGAGAGCCTTTGAATTTTCCAAGTCTCAAAACCTCCGCTTTTCAAAGAGCACCGCCGTTTTGAACTATTCAAAGAATTTCTCATATTTTGTGAAATAGTTCAAAACTCGAGTTTTGGGGTCAATACTCGAGTTTTGATATGTTACTCAAAGAGATGATTTTTCAACATATGAACACCGCGCTTTGGTTTGAAAACCGCCGCTTTAATATTGACGGATTTTTTCAAGAGTTTTCATGAATATATGAAAACTCGAGTTTTAGAAGCAAAACTCGAGTTTTGGTCTGGCAGAGAGCACTCAAGTTTTCACAATTGCAAAACCGCCAGTTTTGATATGTTCACAGGTTTTCAGAGCTTTCATGATATAAGTGAAAACTCGAGTTTGGGAGGGCAAACTCGAGTTTCTAGCAACCCGAGAGCATCGGTATTCTCTTGATTTGAAAACCTCCAATTTTGGATGAAAACCTCCAGCTTTGATGTTTTGGACTAAAACTACATTTTCATATCAATAGTCCAAAACTCGAGTTTTGGTCAAAACTTCGAGTTTTGAGTTTTTCATCGAAAACCTGGTTTGAAGCATAAATCGCGATGTTGCTCTCGGAAGAAGCAAACTCGAGTTTGGATCTTGAAACTCGAGTTTGGTCTTGTGCATTTAGCTTGAAAACTCAAGTTTTGAAGAACAAAACTCGAGTTTTGGTCGCCGATTTTGAAATTTGATTTACACGATTTTTCAAATCATTCTTGTTTAATCTTAATACTTTCCAGGATTATTCTTTACTATTCTTAACTATGTTTAATGACTTTATTAGTGAATTTCAGATAGTTTAGAGAATGATTTTGAAGTGATAAAGCAAAAAGCAAAAAGTGGTTGAGAACATTAAATGCACTGATCAGAAAGTTGCACAACTTTGGCTAATCCACCTGCACACGTCTGCAAAGCATTTAAGAATATTTTCTACAATAGGCAACTGGATCTCCAACGGATTAATTCGCAGAAGGTCAACACAGATATCTTGGCCAGCTGGTTTAAGAGAATATTAGAGAGAGAAAGTGCCTAAGCCACCTCCTAACACTGAGAGAACTTCTCCAACAGATCTATTTGGAAAGCAACGGTCATTTAATGATCTCTGAGTATAAATAGAGTTGCATTCAAGCCTTTCCAAAAAGACACACCTGCTGAAGACGAAAATCATTCAAGTCTCATATTTATTTCTTCGCTTTATCTCGTGTAGTATCTTGTGATACATTGAGCTTCGGTGCTTATCATTATCTACTCTTAGAGAGAGTTTGTTTCCTTGTATATCATTCATTGTAACAATCTCAAGTCGGTGACTTGGAGATTGGGAAAATCGAGTACAACTTGTAAAGGGGAGTGTGTCCTAGGTTGAGGAGCATTCTTCGTTTACGAGTGGGTATCGATTGTAATCGAGTACAACTTGTAAGGGGGAGTTAGTCCTAGGGAGAGGATAACTCTTGAGTACGAGTGTGTATCTCGATTGTTTACAATTACAACTTGTAAGGGGGAGTGAGTCCTAGGGAGAGGATCATCCCGAGTACGAGTGTGTAATTGTAATTGAGTGATAGTGGAAAATCCCAGAGTGTTTACGGGACCTGGACGTAGGTCAAAGAGTTGGACCGAACCAAGATAAATCCTTGTTTCCAGCTTTCTTCTTTCCTCACTCTGTTTATCTCTGTTTTCATAGCTTCAAAATAGAGCAATTTCTGAAAAGTTTTAAAATACCCAATTCACCCCCTCTTGGGTATATAGCTCCACTTACACTTGTGACTTTTGCTTTTGGGAAAATTCTTCAACATGTTAACTTCAAGTTTCAACATGTCCTCCAAAAATTGAAGCACTTTGACATGTTCTTTAACATGTTGACTTCCACATTGTTTAGCATGTGCATTGATTTCAAACTTATTTCAAAAATGAATTTTTCATACATTAAAATCTCAATTTCATAATCCATTATCATGGTTTGAAAGAATATTCGAGGTTTGAAACAATATGGATATATCATAATCATACTAGGCTAACTTGACTTCATTCATTCCATTTATTTCATGAAGTTTGGCCTGAGCAAACTCAATTATATAATGATCCTTATGTTTTAAATACTTTTATCATCATAAAAAGCACAAATGATTTCATTAGACCAATTTCAAATCCACTCAAGTGAACTGGAAATTTTTTAATTCTAAGGTACTATGTTATGTCCACTAGAGGGTATCTAGAACTCATAACATCTGGTATTAAATTATCTTTTGGTATCATTAAGGGTGAGCTTCACATTCACATGTATTTTATATTGTAAAAGCTCATCTCATTTATTTGAAGAAAAGTCTTTTAAGCATACTCATCTGCATTCATTGTCGTTTATTAGTTTTGATGATGAATTAATCAAAGTTTTGAAACCCGGACTGGACCGGCCATTTCGGACAGGAAACCGGCGAACCGGCGGGAGATCGGTCCGAGTTAGGGGTGACCCTGGGTTTCGAGTTGACCCGGGTCAACTCAGCCTAACCTGTCCGAGTTGACCGAGTCACGTAGTTTGTTTTCTAAGAAAAATCGCTTGAAACCTGCGATTCACATGAAAGTCGGAGACATAGAAGAAGAAGGAAAAGAGCGAGTGGAGCAATGGATGATGGAAAAAGAAGCAAGTCTTCTTCTGATTCTTAGATCTAGTTGACAACAAGAAGCAATGTTTAAGAAGGATGGAAATGAACAATCAGAAAATGAGGGGGAGATTTAAGCGAAAATGAAGGAGGAAAATAAGGAAAAATAACAAATAAAGCCTACCAACCACACTTTCTTTTGCTTCTTTTCTCAAAAGTTGCACGTTGCTCCAACTTTCATCCATGGTGTTTTTCACTTGAGAGGATGCAAATTTTGCCAGGTTAAAAAATGAAGTTCCAAAGTTCCATGCCGTGTGAAGGGAAAAAAGGTTGAGAGTAGAGATCTACTACAAGCCAAAGCCTAAGTCTGAAGTCTCTGACCGCATTGGAAAGGAGGAAGCAATTTAATTCATCTCCTAGTACTACGTGAAGCCCTAGGAGCCACCTAGCTAAGACCGGCTATATGCATTACATTTTATTTTTTCTTACTTTTGATTTTTATTAACATTAAACATCATTTTAAAATTGTTGAGACAAAATTTTTCTCTGTACCGTGCACGGCTACCGCTACCACCATCAATAAGCCTTTTTTATTAAAATTTTTTGGTTGAAGTCAAGAAGGCCATCTTTTAATATTTTTATTTCTTATTGAGAAAGGATATAATTATTTTGTTAGTGATTTAAAATATTAAAATGATATATATAATATTTTAAATTTTGGTTAGTGTGATAAGAAATTAAATTATTTTTTAATTTTTAATACCTCACCGGCCTAGGTCCGTTTGACTCCTATCGACCCACTAACCCTTAACCCAAGACTCGACCGGTTCAATCACCGATCCGATTTCATAACCTTGGAATTAATCTTATATTTTCCTTTCATTATCATAATTTGAAAATATCATATAAAAAGGAATATTTTGATATTTTATTGCACTAATAATTCTCTCTTACAAGAAAGTTTTAAAATTGTGGCAAGAAAATTTGTTCTGTGCAAGAACTTTTCTTAATGCACTACAAGAAAAAACTATTAAATTGAGGAAAGATGCTTTGACACTCGATCAAGACAAATATATGGAGGAGACCTTCAAAGCCACAACACATACGAAGGAAGTAAAGACCTCTTGAATCCAACTAAAAATGCTCTATGGGAGAGCCTTATGAAGAAGAGGCAGAATATCGAAGTTGGGACTTTGAGGATAGATAATGAACATTCTTTGGTCCATTCATCTAGAGACATCTAAAAAAGGATTTCAAAGTTTTCACATAGAAGTTGCCATCAACAATACTGAGTTCACTACCTTTGTGGATTATAAGATCAGATAAGTGTATGGCACGGTTAATCAGAACTCCAAGACTTTGTTTAAGTAGCAAAAGGCTCAAAACAGAATTATATTTAAGGTTGGCATCATTCGGAACAGTTATGAGCAGAGATTCGATTCATTAGAGGCCCTATTCAGAGAAGACATGGATATTCCTACTCTTGAGACGCCTATTGAGATCACATCTTTAGATGCCAATAATTCAGTCCCCTTCCACATCTCAAAGGCTATTGATGATCCTTCTATTGTGTACACTCCAGAGCACAACATCACGGATTTCATACAACAAGAATGCAAACAAATGGACTTCATAGATCATTCATCAATTTGCCAAATCTTTGAGCATGTCTAATCTCTATCTTTTTATATTCTGTGAATATTTTGCACATCTTTGCTTTACTCATGAAAGTTTTAGTTTCTTGAGAAACCTCCCCAAATTGTTTCCAAACATATTTTCATGAGAACTCTCTTCTACTTGTATCATATTAAAATGAAACTACTTTTACATAAGGGAGAGAAAATTGTTCAAGGAGGAACATTTCTAATTTGTTTTCATATTTACCTTTCTACAAGCATTTCTTCTTTCTGCTTCAAACTTTTTTGTTAATGTCAAATAGGGGAAGAGAATGGCAAGAAAAATATGTTACACCTAAGATGTTTTCATACTCATACATATTTTTCATAAAGGATTTGTCATCATAAAAAAGGAGGAGAATGTTAGATATAATTAATTTTGATGATGTCAAATACTAAAGAGAAAAAGTTTATATAATATATTTATCTCCTTTGTTGACTAATTCTTATATTTAATATAGATTTAAATATTAGAAGATATGAAGTTCAACTATGGAGAATGATAAAGAAGAAGATCAATAAGGAAGTTATAGAATTAAATTGATTAAGAGGAAAAAGAAGAAGAAAGAAATTGGTTAGAGAATTAACAAAGCAAACGATCATTAATACAACATTCAAGTCGGAGCATTAACAAAGCCAATGACAAGCATTCTATGATTAAACTTGGATTAGAGCTCAACGGCCAAAAAGCAACAAAAGCTTCAATGGATACTTCCAACAGACATGCAACGATCATATTCTAAATGGGAAGAATTTCTCAACCGTTGCATACTTTTTATCAACTATAAAAGGACATGCATTCAAGATGGACGACGAGACATGAGCTTGCATCTTCATTATTAAAACGCCAATACTATAATGCTTATATCACTTACTCTCTGTTATCTCAATGATCATATAGTTTACCATAGAGATTGAGATTATTTGTAATGCACTTCAATGTTCATCTTATTCACTTCTAAGAGAGAAGATTGACTATAATCCTTCATCAAAAAGTTTGTATCCTTACAATGTGTAAGGAGGAGTATCTCGATGAGAGATTTATGAACGGTTGCACAACTGCCCAGCTAAACTTGTGGGATTGTAGTGGTTCTCAAGTACCCGGTTAAATCTTGAGGAAGATAGTGGATGTGGAATCTTAAGAGGAGTATGGGGACTGGATGTAGGTCATCACGGATTGGACCGAACCAGGATAAATCACAATTTGCATATTCTCTTCCCCTAGCTCTTACATTTCCAGCATATACATTTTGAACAACTCACTATGAATTTATAATTCATTACTTTTATACGGATTGCTTTTATTGAGATGCAAAAAGATTCTTATATTTTCAAAGTTTTTATGATATAGCCAATTTACCCTCCCTCTTGGGTGCTAATCGGTTCTAACAGAATTCGCATAGCAGGGATACATAAACAAATGCCATGCTCCACTACAAATCTCAACTAGATTTCGACGAAGGGCGCATTACACCGACAAACGATAAATGAAAAATTGCAATGCTTTGCTAGCTTCAACCCAAGCTTTGATCTTGAAAATAAAGACGCCCATAGCAGAAGATTGGTGGAGAAGGATCGAAGAACCAAGAATCTAGGGATCATGCAATGATTGATTTGGCAATCTTTGGTCTTGGATAGTGAAAGACTCAGTGACAATCCAAGAAATCCAGTGAAAGACGCCCCAAATAGTGAAAGTGTAGCAGTGGAATGATTACGTTGATAGCGTGTGATGCAATCATGTTTATGAAGAAATCCATACTAGTCGTCGACATAGAGTCGCCAACAATTTCAAAGTTGCAAGAAGGTCCAGAATCTTGGGTTACAGTCGGTCTTTAGGGCAAGTTATTGAAGCCCTACCCGACTTGAATGCCAAGTACAAACGGACCTTGTTCTTGAAAGCTTGACACACTCTTGAAACTCCAATGGACTTTCTACCCAGACCTAGGGCTTTGATACCATGTAAACAAATGTAATTGGAGAAATAATATAGAGAAAGAAGATGAAGAATCATGTATTATTCTCATTAGAGCAATATGCTCATACAAATCATAGACCCATATAGGTTATCTTTAATCTACCCTTACATGAGGGAGATTACCAAACTAATCCTAACTCTAGGATCTTAGAGGAAGACCAAGTTAACTCCCTCTCTTTGGTGAGGACTCCACATCCTACACACTAATCTCAATAGTTAAGACCCTCTATTTATAGATTAGGCCCTAACTAACTAATCAATTAATCACCTTATACTTCTAACAAGAAGGAAAGATCTGATGAAAAAGAGAAATTATGAAGGAGAAAGTAGTTCTATTGCTAGAAGGAGTAGGTGAGGTGAAAGGTGAAAAGGGATTTTCTTTTTCTTTTTCTTTTTTAAGGAAATAGTGCTAAGAGTCTCATTAAGGTGAGGTGGAATTGGTCCATTTTTAATACATTAGGAAAAAAATTGTGCTCTCTAAATATTTTATGTTGCTAATTACATCTTCAAAAGTAGTTTGGGGTCTGGTTGCACTTTTAACCTTCATATTAATGTAATATTATGAATGTTCTAGTTCTATTTCTCATTATAAGCCGTCTACGATTTCATTACCTTGAAAATTCTTGATACATTTGGAGAAAAATTGCACTCCCTAAATACTTTATGGTGCTAATTACATCTCCAAAAGTCATTTGGGGTGTCTTTGTTGCACATTTAACCTTCATATTAATGTAATATTATGAATGTTTTAGTTTTTATTTCTCATTATAAGCCGTCTATAATTTCATCAGCTTGAAAATTCTCAATACATTAGGAGAAAAATTACACTCCCTAAATAC